>OZ022418.1:29675476-30012275 GCA_963989365.1 Rhimphoctona megacephalus
TATTCAAAATGATTGAGACTTAAAGTTCTTCTATTGGATTTCATCATTTATAATGGATTAAATATTTGGTAGTAGTGCACTTTATTATTTAGATTGGAATACCGATTGGATTTTCCCAAGAGAAATTTCAAGTCAAGACGAGAGATTCTTACTTTTGGGTTTGTAATATGGGAATGGTCGTTTTGACGACAAAGAAAGAGAGAGTGTGGTTTCTCAAGAAGCGATTGAGACAGCAATGAAGCCGAAGGACCTTACGGGATGTCCACGAATACACGCCAAGTTTCACCAAAATCTTATCGAACGAGTTTGAAACCAGGGTTGCAAATAATGCATTATTTTTTTTAATGCATTATCATTTTCATTAACCATTAAAATTAAATGGTTAATGGAAAATATTTCTATTGACCATTAAAATTAAATGGTTAATGAAAAATATTTCCATTAATCATTTATTTAAATGGTTAATGGAAATTATTTCCAATAATGATTAAAATTAAATGGTTAATGGAAAATATTTCCATTGACCATTAAAATTAAATGATTAATGGAAAATATTTCCATTGATCATTAAAATTAAATGGTTAATGGAAAATACTTCCATTGACCATTAAAATTAAATGATTAATGGAAAATATTTCCATTGACCATTAAAATTAAATGGTTAATGGAAAATATTTCCATTAATCATTTAATTTAAATGTTTAATGGAAATGATTTCCATTAACCATTTAATTAAATGGTTAATGAAAATTATTTCCATTAACCATTTAAATTAAATGATTAATGTAAAATATTTCCATTTACCATTAAAATTAAATGGACAATGGAAATTATTTCCATTAACCATTTAATTAAATCGTTAATGGAAATAATTTAAATTGAATGGTTAATGGAAAATATTTTCATTAAAAATTTCGCAATCCTGTTTGAAACCACGGCTTCTGCTGTAGTTTGGATCGACCCCGACCTTTTATCCTCTGTGTGTATATAACTCGCACAATCATGTAACTTCGGATAGCGTGTACCTACCAACAGCGCTTCTCTAGGATCGTCGATTGAATTGCGAATTTGATTAAACTTCGCTTGGTTCAGAATCTTCGTTCACCGTTGCCGCATCCCTCACCTTGTCTCTCGTTTTCATCTCTTTCGCATTAGGGAACGAAGAACCTTGCCTTAGCACTATTTCGGTCACTCATCAGAGACGCTTGATGATATTGGATCAACAATTTCAGCGTCTGCAGAGCTTTGAACTCATCAAAATCTATTCAATATCTTAAGTTATTCAAAACGTACAACTTTTCCTAGTCGTACGATTAGATCAAGAATTTCTGAAAAGGAAAAGTCTATTCCACTTGTTTCTCCGATGCACCATGTAACAAGATATTAATTGATTAGTTGAAACCAATCCTGTTCATTGATAAAAATTAGGAACTGGAAAAATCGAGTGGTTCTTTCGAAACTTCAAGTTGATGCCCCATTTTACTAAATATTAAAACTTTTAACGTTGATGAAAAAATAATTAAAACCGGACTACGCTATTTGGATTCGTTAGTTACGAAACATCGGCTCTATTCATTCAAATAAGCACGAGGTACAATACTGGTCGAATGAATCCTTTGTTTATCAGGATGCGTATCGTTAGCGAGGGTTTAATACCAGTTAGAAGTTGGCCCCTTGGCAAAAGCATTGGGGGATACGGGCGGGGGAAAACTGGGCGACAATGCTACCGTCTTGAAACAATAACGAAGACAAATTGCTGCTTAAAACTTTTTGAGCTTGAGCCAAAGTAGAGGTTCCTTGACGCTTTTCTCCTCGTGAGCATACAGTATTACAACATCGAGCACCGGATCTACACAATGACCTCATTTACACTCATCTGTATCGCGTATACATTCTCGTTTGCCTTTTATGACTATACTTCGACTTTGGGGACCTGCGCCTCTCTGCGTTCGCCTATTAATTAACCGTGAATGATCGATATTGCAACATTTGATAACAGTGACACGATTAGTCCACTGGCTTAATCAAAACTCCTAGAGTTTTCAGAGAGAGAGAGAGAGAGAGAGAGAGAGAGAGAGAGAGAGAAATTCTGCGTTCATTAAGAACTCAGTGAGTCTCGACAAAAGATCCTCTTTTTTCGTTCTTCATGTTCATCTTTTTTTTTTACATTGCATTGGATTCATCGTACAACTCAATTTCCGTACAAGATTTTCCGCTGCGAGATCGCACACGAAGCCGTCTACTGTTTTTTTAATAGCGGTAAGTTTGACTAGTGAAAAAGTTGCGCGGAGCTAAAGAAAAAGGAAAATATTTTAACCCGAGGTCCCCGAACGTGGGTTGAACGAGTTCGATCGATTTTCGCTATCTGCTCGAACGCTCGCTAATGGTGCTCCATGACCAACTTCAAACTTGCATTCCTTTTTCTTCCTTTCTCTCTCATACTCTCGCTGCTTAACTTTTTTCCTGGTTCACCACCCATAATATCGTGCTTTTCGTTTTCGATTTTCTTTGTTTCCGATAAAGAAAAGGGTAACTAGGTAAAAACGGTCGATCAACATCGATCGAAACTTGACAAATGACGGTTTTTCCAATCCCTCGTAATTACCGACTTATTTTCGGCTCTCAGAACATTTATTATTTTCTTTCTTTTCCTTTTACGAATTCCCAGTTATTAGATTTTTCATCCGATTAAATTTGTTCGGCTCAAATCACTGTTAAATTTCCAACCTCTTCTTTTTTTTTATAGACTCATAAATTATTTGTAGTGTGACAAATTCAAATAAAAATCGACTGAGATTTTCTTTTCTGTTCGGTAGCAATACGCAACATTACTCGTTCAATTTTCGATGACTTTGTCCCCGAAAGTATATGCTCAAAGATCACACTGAGTTTTCATTCTCCGAGAAAGAACTTGCTCATACGACAAGAAATACACAAAGTTTCCTCAGGAGCTTTCTTTATTACGCAGGGTCTCGTGGACTTCTTTGGGATTCGAAAAGCTGGTTTGTGCGAGGATGAATAAGGGGAAGATCGAAAATAATGAGAAAAAATGGTGGGAGAAGAGGCGTGAAGAGAGAGAGGAGAATATAAGAGTGACGAGGTTTTTTCCTAGCGGAAAATAGGCAAGTCGTCGTGCCTAATAAGAATCAATTCCGTGTTAAATGGCGCACGTGAGTAATCGAAGCGGAGACGGGTCTCGCATACAAAAGTAGATCGATTCTCGTTTCAGAAGCTTTTTCGAAGGGATGAGAACGAAGTGAAAGGAGGGAAGGAAGAAGATACGTCAAGATGCTGTGGCAGTGCGCGGGTGAGGTCCATACTTTTTTGGGGGAGGTGAAAAAGAAGAGCTCGATCGGAAGTCAAAGATCGTCGTTCATTTGTGTATATAGATAGAGGGAATATGGCTTTTCTACCGGGATCTAATGGTTCGGAAAGAACTGCCGAATTTTAATTATTTCCACCCGGACGGAGACGACTCTTTTTCGGTTCTGTTCGAGACTCTGACATACGACTAACCACTATTCTCAATATCCTCTTTTCGTTCTCTCTTTCCTTCTTACAATTTTTTCTTCATCTCCATTCTGCTTTTCAGCAGGAATAAAATTTCTTTGAAAAATTTTGTTACAATTTTCATCCGCTCCGAAATAGTCACGAATAAATTTCATCAAAATTCTATAGTCTCTCACAATTTTTAATATTTCTTCTCGTAGAATTGGAGGAGGAAAAATAAAAAAGAGATAAAATATATCGCGGATAAATACTCATTCGAATTGAAGCTATGGATCGTGAGAATTGTCAGATTGATGCGGAAGAGGTTGGGCTAAATCCTGGAGCATGTACAATTACCGTACATCGGAGCCGGGGAAACTGCAAGCCCCAAGGCTACGTACTCATCCACAGGGACAAGAATATTTAATGCAAATTATTTAGCACGCTGGGTGACCGCATCTCACGTCCGATGTATGTGTATATATATATATATATAAATACAGAATACGTTGCACAACGTTCTCCACTGGGTACTCATCACCACCTGCGTCTCCATTTTGCCTCATTCTCTTCAGCCCCCCCTCCCTCGTCCCTCGAAACGTTAGCTTCTAACGATAATTCTATTATATTCCCATTATTTATGCACCCAAAATTTCAAAATGCAACAGTAAGAAGAAACCTCAAGTATTTGCACAGTTATTTGCTCATAAATAATTTCATGTAAAAATTGCAGTATCGCGTTTGATTTTAATGATAAAAAATGTTACTATCAAGATCAATCGTTCCCATTGATATTTTGCCAACCAGGCATAAATGAAATCTCTTTTCGTTACGAACATTTGCATTGCTCGGAGAATAAATTGAATCAGCGTAACAGTTGGTGGCTGCGAGAGTTAATTCCGGATAATAGTTTGGTAATCTGTTGGCGCGCAGAGAGGAAAATTCGAGGGGGATGGGAACACAGGAACCCTCTGTATCTAACTACATGCCGCATCGAGTAATATCGCTCTGGCAGACTGAAACGAAAGGTAAACGAGCCCATACCGACGAACAGCCGGAACAAAATCTCTTTTAGTATATATCTGCCGTTCAGATTCGCCAATAGTGTACAACTGTTTCCGCGTAAACATAGAAAGGACCAAATCACAAACTCCGTTCCCTAACTGTGGCTACAATCCCCCTCTCCCTCTTTTTTATCTCAATCTAGATCAACTAATCTCATTTTTGTGAACCAGGACCATTTTTAATGTCAACGTTACTGTCTTTTCATGTATT
Organism: Rhimphoctona megacephalus; assembly: GCA_963989365.1. Classification (NCBI taxonomy): domain Eukaryota; kingdom Metazoa; phylum Arthropoda; class Insecta; order Hymenoptera; family Ichneumonidae; genus Rhimphoctona; species Rhimphoctona megacephalus. Next base: position 29,680,241 of record OZ022418.1, read on the forward strand.
ATTGCCTTCGGTGAACCAATTTTTTACGAGTTGAAACGTCGTTCCAAGTTCTTTGATGAATTTGTATTTTCTTTTACAGTGTGCGATTGAATTTCGCAGTATCGATAGATTTTTTAAAGAAATTTCTTAAAACCCTTTTCGAGCTCTTATTTATTTTGTTACTTTAGTTTAATAGGCTTCGTTTATGGTATACGAGAATGGTCTGAAATTCATAAATGTTTTCAGGTCAATTTGGATTCTTGGAAAGTTAATTTCATGTCCCTAAATGGCGCTTTCTTTTGCGATATAATTGGTGATTTTTTTATTATTTTACCATGAGAAAGTAATAAATCATATGGCTCGCAGATGTTTTATTGGAGTTTGAATATTTTTAACGCCATTTTGAACGCATAAAGATGGGGAAAATATCGGAAGGAGCCTTCGCACAAAAGGGTCGCGATGGACAATGGACAGATTTTATTTTTATTACCAATCGAACGATTTTTATTACCGATCGAGAGAGAAAGAAAGATTGAGTGATTTTTTTTTTCGTAGCAAATAGCCTTTATTTACGAGCACGTTAGGAGTTTTGAAAGCAAAGGTTTTTTCAGGGCAAGCCGAGTTCGCAGAGGTTTCAACCTTCCTGTTTTATCTCAGGGCCTGTTCCTCTCTTCGTAGCACACATAGCTCTCGACAACGGCGAATATGAATTTCGCGTACACGTAAACGTAAGTGGTCCATAAATTTGTCAGTGAACCGACCAGGCTCGAGCTTCACCTCACCGTTTTATGAAGTGGAAACCTTTCTTATATAGAGGGCCTATTATTTTTTTTCGTCTGGTTTTATATCTGTCTTTGTCTCGGCATATCCCTATTTTTCCTTCTCACTACAATTTTTCTACTCTTTCGTATTTCCTTCTATGTTCTGTTATATGTTTTTCCTGCTCTCTCTCTCTCTCTCTCTCTCTCTCTATCTCTCTCTGTCCTCTTCTCTTCCTGATATCCCTGGTGCCCTCTGTTATTTTTCCCAAGCCCCAGAAGAGCACCAACGCTTTTCTATTTTATTTTCCATTTTTCATACTACACCTCTTGAGACTTCTGCGTTATCTGCATTTCGCAACCTTTTTCGCATAAATTATGCAAACGAAAGACGCCTATTGCACGGATTCGCAATGTTGCCCAGGATAATGGCGTTTTTCCTTCTCTCTCTCCTTTGTTTTTGTATTTTTTTCTTTCGGTTTTTCGTTCTCTTATTTTTATTTGTATTTTCCTTTCTCTTGCCACTCGAGAACTTTGCAAATGCAAAATATCTTATTTCCAGTCGTCCGAGGATCACCGTCCGAGCACAATCCCCTAATGCTATGCTTTTTTTCTTCTTTTTGTCGTCTTCTCTCCGTGGCTGACACGTATTTTCAGATGAAAAATTAAACCTCCCTCAGTTATGAGGGATCCGGTTTCTCTAAGATTTTCTTTACGAATTCATTCAGCATTTTACGAAAAACATCACATCTTCAGATAGCAAAACAAATTTGTACGATCGAGTTCATTTAAATATGTAATTATTCTTGAATTCAACAAATATGCATTCAATTAAAAATATTTATCAAATCAACGACTAGGGGACTTGAAAATAACACTAAAAATGTCAAAGTTTGAGAACAGAAAAAGAATAAATGTAAATGAACTGACAAAGTTTTTACCATCCTGGCCGTCAGTTCAACACAAGATAAGTCGTCCCGAGAGTTCTAGACGGTAAAGCAAATGATAAAAAACAAGAAAACACCAATGGGAAAGTATGAAAAACGAGACGGAGGTTTTTCCTTGACTAACGAGACATCGCGACGCATTCTTAATGATGAAGTCCGAAACACCATTCCTTATCCTTAAACGTAACTTTCTTCACAAATTTTTCATTCCCAATAAACGACATTTTCTTCAAGCAAAATCTTGCTCTCTATTTTCTCTTACGAATTGACGGCTTTCAACGAATTTTCAACATTGAAATACACTGCTATGCGATCCCAAACGTGAATTTCATACTTTCGTCCCTTGAGATATACGCGATACGAAGTTTTCCAAAACTATTTCGATTGTTTGCTATTGTGAAATCAACACAAAATGCAACTTTCGTCAAACTCAAACTATTCAGACTGCGTTTAATAAAGTTTTTTATGATCTTCGACACAATGGAAACTTTCGCGTTATTCGTAATTTCATTTTACTTGGACGAAAAAAATCAGAATTCTTCAAACTTATGTTTGTGACGCGTCTTTCCAAACGTTCCATTCTTATCGGGTTTTCTTAAAATTTTACAGATTGACATCGATCGAAATAAAATGACTCCCTGTATCGATAAAAAAATGTATTGGAATTTCCATGTTTCGAGCTAAATGAAAATTTAGCAGTTGATAAAGTTTTTTTTCGAGAGGTTTATCATAAATAAACAAAAACGATTTTAAATTGTATCGACAGGACTTTAAATTCCTTAGAGGTTTGAATACCGAACGTTCCCTCTGGAATAACTCATCTCGGGGATACACGTTGCGTGTACAACGATTCACGGTGCTTTTCGCTTAGGACACAGTAATGCATAGATAAATAGCATAAAGTTGTCAGCAAACAGTTCCATACGACTCTTAATCTCGGCATTCGCCTGACGTCGCTCTGAAATGCTTCGCCCACAACGACATCAATGTTTAACCACGGAAACTTAGTCTAGACGACGAGTAACAACTTCCCCTGAGAACAAAATAATCTCTTCAATTCCTCGACACACTGCAGTACATTCGTCTAATAACGTAAGCAATACTCCACGAGATGTAATAAATTTCTATAAAGAGTGACCCCAAACAAAGTTTCAACTTTATCTTCGACTTGGAATACGATATTTACACCATTCGAGTGGACAGCAAAAATTCATTAGATTTGCTAAGTGTGGCTGGTAGAAAATAAGTGAAAAAATATTAATTAACATCATAAAACGATAATTAATGAATAAAATTCATAATCGATATTGAATCTTTTAATTTTCGAATTGGTTTATTCGAATTATCAGTCAAAAATCGAAATAGGGAAAAATTAAGTACGAACAAACGATTAGTTGTTATTTATTTTTTATAATAATTACCATAAAAGTTCGATTACATCAGGGAATTGGAGACAGTGAAAAATGTCTTTTTTATTTTTTCGTCGATCTCACTAAAAGTCAAAAGAAACTCGAAACTTTTGAAAAAAAATGGAGCTGTCATATATTTTTATTTTTATAAATCGATATATTTGTAATATCGTAAAATTGATATTTCACACGTTCGTATTTTTCATCGGATGAAACACGAAGCTTGTACGGTTGGAGATTCTCTATGCCCTCCTCTTCGATTCGAAGCTACACATCACGCGTATATAAATCATTGGTGCCAGAGCAAGTTGTCGGTGTTCGGGGTTGACCCCGAAACGCCAACGGCCAAGAAATATGAGGTTCGTTGGTGGATGATACCCATGCTGAGAGACGTTGGTCGAGCTTAAAAAGTGTAGCGATCATACCCTTTTTTCCTTCTTTTTTTTTTTATATTCCACTACCTGGCAAACTCCCTCTTCGTTTCTCGTTTTCTGCCAATTACGTTTTTACATGTTATGCTATATTGCGTCTGTTTTGGCTCTTCGTGGCTAAGTGCAAATTAAAACTTTTGCCAATGCCCGATGATTTATTTCGCGAAGTTCCACACCGACCGAAGGAATTTTTGATCGAAGTTCCGAATGTAGTACGGATGGCCAATACTGTTAGCTTAACGGGTCATTAGTCTGCCAGATAGGTTCAACTTTAACCTTTCAATTTTGCTTCAAATCTTGTAGGCTCGTTCTGAATCATGTGAACAAAGAATTCTTTGATTATACACACTTTTTTATCAACGAAAAACAAGTGCCATTTGATATCGGAAGATTAAAATCTGAGCAAATGGCCAAATTAAAATCCTTTTGTTTAAAGACGATCATTTTTGTTGAATGCGAAATGATAGTTTTGATTTTTGATGGTCCGAAAAGTTCCTTTTTTCGCCCTTCCACTCCTCCTCTGAGTACGAGATCCTCGCGCTTGAAGTAATATGGCTGCTTCATACTAGTCAAATGAGTGCTAAATTTTAAAAATACATTTATGCGAAGTTCAATGCAGTAATTAAATTAATTGAAGGCTGAAGCGTATTACAACATGTCTTATTAACCGGACAAAATTTAATAACGATGGATTTGCGAAATGATCAACTGATAACTGCAAAATTCCATGACTTTTCATGTATTTCCATCGAGAAAATTCCATGTATTTTCATCGAGATTTTTCAAAGAATAATTCGTATTTTTCAACCGATTTTCATGCACCACGTCTTATTTTGTTCCTCAAGAGATCCTCTACGAATTCACCTCATAGATTTTTTTTTAAACTTGTTAATATGAAAATTACAGCAATTGGTTTATGAACATTTTTTTTAACCAATTAAACAATTGGCTGCAACTGTAAAACGATGAAACTCTACACGGCGAATTCGCGTAGAAAAAATCTACACAGTGAATTCGTAGAGGATCTCTTGAGGAACGAAATAAGACCTGGTGCATTAAAATCGGTTGAAAAAATGACATCGTGGAATTTTGCATTCAACAATTGAAGGTTTTGCAAATTTATTGTTATTAATATTATTTAGGTTAATGAGACATGCTGTAAATCAAATCAACCGTCAATTCATTTAATTATTGCATTAAACTTTTCATAAATGTATTTTGAAAATTTAGCACTCATTTAATTAGTCTGCATCAGCTATTCAGCTGGGATTCAGGATCCCAAGTTACAAAGTTCAATGTCACTTGGTACTTAACTTAATAAATCGTATGGGGTAGTATTGAAAAACGTTGCCGAACTTTTCCACCAGAAATTCGGTCTTGATCTAATGCTTACGGTATTGACTATCTATGGTGCGATAAGTAGTTTCATGGTGAGTCACAAGAGTTAATGCAATTGATTTTTTTTCAATACAAGCCTCTACTTTAATAATTGAGAAAGTTTGTATCAATTGTGCTCCACGGAATGTCGCAAATTTTTATTTTATCGAGTACGACAGTGGTGGTACACTTTGATTTTCTTGAGTGAGTTGAGTGGAACATGGAGTAAAGTGGACGTACGATAACCGCAATGATGGGAACGAGCTAAGAATTCGTAGTTTCGTCCTCTCCGCGTCACTCCCACTCGACAACCAATTTCATTCCGTCTCCTTCCTGCACATCCTGTCTTTTACACACACACACATACACACACACACTCGTAGATTCGCACATAGGTACACATGTTAGTTCTTCTTTATTCCAACCTCATTGCTGCATGTAAGCTGGCAGTTGGTGCAAACGTGTGTCTCACAGACTCATCCTATACTCCAATCGAACTTGCACACATGTTGGTCAGATCTTGGAACTATACAACACGTGCGAAGTGGCAAGGAAGCGGAGAATTGGCAACGATTTTGCGAGCACGCTCGTCTGGAATGCGCCACGATTTTCAACCTACATCACGTGCCGAGAGAACGCCTAAGGAATAAGAAGATTGCCCTCAGCTTCAACGTTTCAGTTTGTACTTTGCGTTCTACTTCGATTGTCCGCTCTCTCCTTGTTCTTTTACCCTTGCTCCTCTTACGTATACTTTCTTCGTTCCAATGGCTGGTTCTTTACCTTAAAACCTAGTAATTCGTCGATCAATTCTCAAATCTACTAGAGAATTTCTTATTTAAAATAAAAAGTATAAAAGATTTATTTACGTATTCAATGATCCCTATTTTTAGTCGATTTCGGAGATTTTCCAGGGCTTTTTGGTTCAAATAGTCGGATTATTTTCCTAGGTTACTATTTCCTGAAGCAAGAAAAATAGGGTCACTCAAGCTGGTTGACCATGACGTTCTTCAAGGATCCGTAGAAAAAGAGAGAACGGAGGAGACCCATATGTGAAGGGTTTTCATAGGGAATAGTTGAAGTATTAGGCAGTTGGAAAAGGAAGGAGAAAGACGAAATCCAGCTCTTCTCAAATCCCTCAGTTAGCCTAATCCGCTTTACCAAGAGAAGTTTCCTTCTCGTACCGGTTAAGTGACGATCTTACGTCCAAGTTCTAGAGAAACTTCCTCTACTTGCTTGCGGGTGAATAACCGTGGGTCATTATTCCTCCACAGTAAACTTTGTAACACTACCTCTATCGACTCACTCGAGTTCATACTTCCGAAACGTTTATTTTCCTCTCTATTATCGCTATAAAATGGAAAACTGCATTTTTGTTTGTATTAACAGCGAACATGACACACGAATTAGACATAAAATGTGAATTTGGAATAATTAATGAGTTCGATCGGAGCACGAATTTCGTAGATTATTTGATTATGAAATCTAGGGACGTGTCTTTGAGGTTTTGTGGCCAGTATGCATCTTTGGAACATCAAAGGAACGATGCTTCATTTTATGCTTCAAAGAACCAGGATCGCGAGCTTCATACACGCGGTTATATAATTGAGTATCCCCTTTGACTTTGCTACACAGTTCGATCTGAAAGTCGCGTCAAAACTGGAGATAGGTTTGAACGTCAAGTTCTCAAGCGAAAAATCCTTATGCATTTTTCTCTTCAACTTCCATTTATTTTAATCGTTTTACTCTAAACGCAAATGAAATGACTTTTTTCATTGTCTCTATCTTTGTTCCACCGCCCATAATCTTCAAAGTAGAAGCAGTGCATAAATTAATTTCTAAGATGATCTCAATAATTACCGCATATGAGAGGAGGGAGGAAGCACGCGTCCAAGGAAAGGAATATCGATATGCAAATGAAAGAGTTGCATCGGGACGACGAGGGGTTGAAGGAAGAGGGAATGCCAGCCATTAGCGCGAAACGGGTCGGAATGTTCTTCCATTGAGAGGGAGTGAACGTTCTCGCACTTTGCGATCATTAAGAAAGCGCTATATGGGCGAAACTTTTACGGGAAAGAAGTTTTGGCTGGGCAAAACGAGTCTGGCAAGAGTGCAGGATACGAAACGTCGAGAGGATATTCGAAGTGATATATAAAAGGTGAAAGGCGGATGAAGGGCGGTAGGTTTTTTTTCCAATTACGTATAACCCTTACCCGGGTTTCTTTCGACTCTGTTTTAACTACTTGCGCTCTTTACCCCCTTCTCCCACGGCATTCTTTCCTCCTTTATCTTCTTGCCTTGACTTACTTTCCTCGGATGTGCATCTTTGTAACTGGGATGATAATCATTCGCTACTGGACGGGCTAATTGTAAAAGGTCGTCAGAGTGGTTTTTAGTTGTGGGTTGTATCACATTGCTAGGGTGAAGTAATCAACCGGACGGGCCGAAGCGAACGAGCAAAGGATATCAAACGAGTTTAAAGCTTAATGACAGACGCTCTCCTGGATGAATATACCATACCAAGCCTCACGAGTCATTCGACTTTGTACTATACGAGTCGGAACTAAAGAATAACTCATCAGCCGTGGTGCTTCGTCTTCCCCATCTACTCTTCGTCTGAATCCACACGGTAATACTAAAGTCAACTGCTGTCTATTCCCTAAATGGCTTTCCTTCCTTCTGTGTGCGTTACGACATTCTCCAATCCATCCTATCACGGGGTACAACACATCCCATGCCAAAAATAGGCCAACCAAACCGGCCACAAGTTCGCAGTATCCGCGTCTGCGGCTTTTACAGAATACTCCTAATTCTCAGTTAGCCGCACGTGCTTCTAAGCCACCCACCATTCAATCCTAAAACCGCAACAAACTTCACTTTCCAAGCATCCTTCGGAACGGATATTTCCGAGATAATCAATGGTCGAACCTAACTCCAGGCTTTCAGGCAAAATCAATGCTAACCCTGCTTCATTTAGAGTGAGGCTTATACTCGAAGCTTCATATCTTCTTCTAGAATCGCGTGAAGGATCTTGAGGGACAATTATTTATTACGCGTAACAATTCTTAGAATCCATAATTATAGCATTACGAAAACTGAGATGTATATTTTCAAAATTTTCGTGTTCGAGTTCGCGAAGAAATTTTTGTTTTCAGGGCCTCAATAAGGAAAAAAAGCTTCATTCTTGACTCTTATAAATGTGAGCTCTCCCTTCAAATTGTGACAGAAGGGAGGAATAATCCTGTGGAAAAAAATTGCTCCCTTTCTCTCTCAGTCCTCGCTCTTGTTCACCTCTCTTTTTCCCCCTATTTTTTTTCTTACTCCTCAGAAGCTCATTTAATTTGGAGTTGAAGAGGAGAGAGAGAAAGGTACTCAGATTCTGCCTCGAGGGCTAAGGAAGGTTTCGTCGACGGAGTAATATAGCCTGGATTTATGCAATAATTCTCTAAATAAACTTCTGAGGATATGCTGGAGGTGGCACACAGTACAATCTTTCTGGAAAAGTACGGCAAGGGATTTCACTCGGATGCAGTCAAGTACACAAGTTATTCTTCCACACGAAATCACCAACTCAAATTTCAATTTCCGTCTTTATTGTGGAAGATCGTTTTAACATGAAACACAAATTTACCAGAAAAGAAAAAGGTTCGTTATAACAAAAATGCAGAAATAAAATTTATTAATGAAATTAATCATACGAGTCTCTTGAATTACTCATAAAAGCTCGTTACTCTTTACAATAAATTTAATAGTGTGGAATGAGGTAGAAAACAAGCTTTTTCCGAAAGTCATACTTCGAGGACAAAGGCGATATATTGTTTAAAAAAGGATTCTAGTGCTTTAAGCTCATTCTGTCGTCGTATGGGATAGACACATACAAATATATTGACATTTCCTTCAGTAAGTTATTCATCGTCGGGCAAAACTTTTGCCAATTAATTTTAACGGTGAAAGTTTGTAATTATAAGTTTGTTGTGTACTACCGTTGACTGTAACGATGCTTATATAATCATAACACACATTGCATTGAGAATCAAAGTTGTAGCGTTTGCTACTTTATATTTGCACTCTATGACAATTTAGTCCCTGATGTCTTTCCATTTGATTCTTCAAATTCTTCAGATTATATACGCATGAACAATTTTTCTGGAAGTCGTGATGTAGCTTCATGGAATAAGTAAATCCTGTAATTTTAAGGAGAACATTCTACATTCTTTTTCTCTTGTGCTACTCTGTTAATGAAAATATTGTTCACTTATATAGTGAGGGCCAATCCGGCATGTATATGAGAGGTAGTATAGAGCGAGGGCGATGCAGTGGATTGGCTGCTTTCGATCCGTCGATATGCCATCATCTGAACATCAGACAGGAAAATGGAGCAGGACTTTTCTTTTCGCGATTGAACGAGTTTATATGGATTCGACGTAACTCTTCAGTAATGACATTACAAAAATTAATAATCTAGATTCATCATTGTATTTTATGCCAAATGTTTCAATAAAATGATGTAGTGTCCACAGATTACACAGAAAACGATAGAGAATGTAAACATTTTCGTATATATGATATAGAAATTTTATTCCTGCAAATATATCAGTAATGTTACTTGTACGAAAAATGCAAAATTTCATATCAACGTTTTTTTCACAGTCTTAGACTAAGGGCGTTTGCACGTAGGAAAATCTTCCGGAGTACTAAAAAATGAAAAGAGGAAATAAAAGTAGAAGAGGAGGAGGCGCGGAGGAGAAGAAGTAGGAAAAAACGGATGATAAGAAAGAAGTGTTAGCTGCAAGCACAGAGATGGCCTTAAGCCGTACGTATTAGTCCATGTTTCGTAAAACGAGGATGGAAAAAAAGTCTCGAGAGGCAGACAGTGTAAAAAAGAAGAAAATGATCTTCAAGTCTTCTTTGTATTCATTCGCCGTCATTATCATTTATTATCCACTATTTAACCCGTTCTCTCTAGCAACCTCGGTAAAACCTTACGCTTCTTTCTTTTTCTTACTCTTCTTCTCTTCTTCGCTCTTTCTCCCTTTGCTTAATCGTTCCTCTCTCACTTGCGACCGAATATTCTCTTTACCTCTCTTTCTCTCTCTCTCTCTCTCTCTCTCTCTCTCTCTCTCTCTCTCTCTCTCTTTCATTTAGGGTAGCAGAGGACTTTACGTTGCCGCGTGTGTAGCACGATCGTTCACCAAAGCAATATCACGATGAATTATCGTTGTTGAAACTTTGAAAAAGCAATTAACTACGCTTGAATAATAAAAAAATGTATAACTATTTTTTACGCGACGATAATTCATTCACTTTTCGAGTTAATTACTAGCGAAGCTATTTCCCCGAGTACAATTTTGTAACGCTGCATGAATAAAAAAAAAATCTTACGTTTTTATCTCCGGATCTGAACTTCATAATATGTTCAACAGGATGGAGGTGTAAAAAAAAATTTAACGATCTATTAAATCTAATCATTTTTTAATTTATGCCAGGAAAAAGGAAAGTCGAAACATACATGGAAATAATTTTGATGTAATTCATCTAATTAATCTTATTTCATTATGTGCATTGATTCGAACATTGCAGAATTTGTATGTCTCCTTTAAAACCGAGTATTTCATTACTCCTGGTGAGCGAAAAAATTCAGGGATCGTTAAATTCTTTAAGGAAGTCCTTGTTACGAATACGGGCTCGAGACGAGATGCGCTGAGAACGGTACAGAGGTACGGAAATCCAAGGTGGTGGAGGGGTTGCGCTTGATTTGCATCCGGAATGTCCTCGATGCGACAGTACCGGAAATGAAGAGCTCCGAATGCGGATCAACTTCACCCATAACCCAGTTACGGATTTTCCAGAGTAATGTTGAGTGACCCAAGGTTAACCGATGTTTCGTCATGAAAAATCTACGTCCAACAAGATGTCGATATTTACATCAAGCAAGTGAAATAAAAAGTTTCATATTTCAGTTTCATTCGATTTATTATTGACATTTCATTCGATCGGGATTCGATGTCATACATATTGACGAATATTCTTTCAATGCTATGCAAAATTGATATATTTTTTAAATTTGAACATTTTTATATGGATATTCGGGAAATAATTGGCAGGGAATCTCGTTATTTGCTTCAGAATAATCAAATTATTCATTTCAATTACATTGTTGAGTTTTCTGCAGCTGGGTATAATTACAGAATATCAGGAGCCCAGTGCGATGACAAGGACAGACAGGGACATCTGTCCAAAAAAAGCGACGTGTTGAACTGGCTAATCAGACGAAAAGAGAAAGAGAGAAAAAAGCATGGGGACGGGGGGGTGAAGCGTGTTATTTTACGAATGCGAATTAGTCGGACGCGAAAGAGTAGAGTGCGGAAGAGATGCTTCGTTGCAGGGAGATGGTGAAACATGAGGGTAAAAGTGGGGAATGCGAGGGTTGAGGCGAGAAAGGAGGGTAGACAGGAGGAAGAAGCCCGTAAATCGTCGTCTTATCGCGACAGTCGGGCGACTGTGAGTATAGCACCGTACTACAGAGTGTCTCGAAAAGCAAGCGTCAAATTAACAGAGTTAATACAATCACGAGAATCTACAGAGAAAAATCCTTCTCCATTTTTTTTTCGTTACGATTAATTATGTAATATCTCATCAACCGTGCATCGGAGAAGAAAGTCATTACGAACAGTTGTTCTTAGAATTTCGCGAACTATATTGTGTAATTGAACAACGATTTTTGGGGTGACCTGTACAGGCCAGACTCGTAAGTTCTCTAGCTCTCGCGTGTCGAGAAACGTCACAGCTCGTACGAACTCACAAAATGCCTGACAAAGAAAGTAAGCGAGCTACTAACACTAGCAGCAAAGAGAAAGAGATGAAATTCTGAATAATTGTAGCAAGTGACAAAGCCAGAAACGTTGAGTAAATAATGGTGAATCCGAAAATATAAAACAACAGCTTAGGACGCATTTTGGTAGCTTTTCTCAAATGGGTGCATTCGGACATAAAAATATTTCTTCAGAAATGTAACTGAAACAAGAATTCAAACGTAGAAATGTGTAAATAGTGCAAATTCGCTTTGCTGATTAATTGAAAAGCTCTGCGTCTTAAAGACAACAATATAATAATAAACTCACTCGCACATTCAGGCTTAGCAGGTATTTCCATAATGAGGAATATTAGTGGCAGTCAAATGACATACGAGATTATTGGAATATTGGAACGACCCTAGAAAATCGATATTTCATGTGGAATTAACGCCCCACAAATGTCCAACGTTGAATTAATCCTAGTACCTGTTATACACCTCCACCTCCTTTCTACGATTCTCGTATCGTGTCGCTCTTTGACGTGGTCATGGTCGCTACGAACCCTCCGGCTTTTATCCTTCCCTCGTATGTTCCGTTTTATGATTTACCAATCTGATTCACACATCTATAAATATATATAGTATATGAGCGAGTGTATGCACAGAATGCTGCTAATGCGATTCTCGCGTTAATCTTGTCGTAACTACAGTCGCGTTTCTGTACACCCTCTAGTTCAACATTTCTCTCCCTTTTACTCCTTAACGAGGATACATGAACTGCCATTCTTTTGTTCTCGATCGATGCACAAATGCACAATTTATATCATTATTCATTCATGTTCATCGTAATTTTCTCTTGCTCTTTATTTAGTTTTTCTTTTTTGTTTTCCAAATAATCCACGACTATTGACCAACATTTGCGCATTACCATTTGCATCCACGTTTTCCCAAAATTTAATGAATTTTTAATAATCAATCCTCGCGAATAAATTCCCTCGTGAATACCTATTGACAGACATTTCATTATGAAGCTTTCCGAGTTACCCATTTACTTTAATCAATGGTTAATGGCGGGCTTCAAAAACTGCAATATTGACTCTCGTTCATTATGTCGATGGTTCAAAAAATAGTGGTAACATATTGCACGTAAAGCTCGCTCAAAATGCGAACGAATCGATCGTTGCGAATGATGCGACAACAATGTTACTTGCGTGTTAATAGAATTATTAAAACGCATGATTTACCAATCTATACAAAAAAAAATGAATCTATGATATTTTTAGTTATTCATGCGAAAAATAATTGAAGAGCGTCCAAAGTGAAATAACACACTATTTTGATCATGAAATTAACTAAGTCAAAAAACTTCTGAACTAATTAGGAATACTTCCGTAAGACAGATCTTGAGCTACGTTTCCTCGCACTATTTCTCGAGAATATCCTTCGATGTATATCTAATTCACTAATTGGCAAACATGCCCGTGAGCGTTCTAGCAGAGAATTAACGGTCCAATAAACAACGTTGGACGAAAAAATGAAGGAATTGGGCTCCTTCTCGAACTCGATGGAATTTGTTGCAGACAGGAAGAGAGAAAGGTGAGGCTATAAGAATGGCTGCAATGAGGCAAAGGAACCGAGCAAGAAGCGAAACGAAGGGAGGCTTTCGAAGGTTTATAATGGTTCCAAATACCAAGAGAATTCACGGCAGTATATTCGAAAGACGTTTACACGGTAGGGGCTGGGCTTGCATTAAATCTTCCCTCGTGGGAGAGTCTCTTACTTTGCTGGTTCCTCTTGAAATCCCAACCTCTTTATCCACTCCCTCCCTCGCTCCCCAAATCCGTAACCCCTCAAACTCTAAATCGCCGATTTCTTGAACCGCATTTTCACGTGAACCATGTTCCCTTCTATAGGAGGGAACTGTAGTTCGTTACCCCTGCGATCAACGAAATTTCGCGCCTCACTACTCCTCTGTCTCTCGGTCCTTTCATTATTTCAATCGCATACGCACGCGTCAGCTTGCTTTATTCTAACGACTAATCTCACAAGCACGTGGTGGCTTTCCGTCAAGTGACAGACTTGGGCTTAATTAATGTGATTATGTCTTTTTTTGTACAGTGATAAAAGCCGGTAAGCTGCCATTTTTAATTGACACTTCATTATCTGATTTCATCCTTTTATACAATAATTAGTTGTAGCCACGATTTCGCCAACGTTATTGTTGCCTTGTTGCAATAATGTTTCAATTTTTTTGAAAATCGTTTCCGGAGGGATCTCGAGGGGAGAGTCAACTTTCAAAGTGCTCTAATTTTCTTAACAATTGGAATATCGGGATAAACAAAAAAGCATTTTCTTCGTTTTCTCATCAGCTTTTATGATAATTTTTCAAAAGAATTAATTCCCAGCAGAGAAAATGAGAAGTGGTTTTTCAAGGTTTTTTCACGAAAATTTTGACTTTAACCTTTGATAAATAGTCATTTGACCGACGTCATTATCGTAAATATGAAAATAAAATTTAACGATACGCATTTTAGTGTTTCGATGTGTCTTTCGTGAATTCATAGTTTTGCAGAACAGTTATGTTTTATCGTAATTGATATGAGGGAGAGAATAAAAATCGAGGGAAAGACAGGACTACATGGAACGGGAAGGTTTGACCGATAATCAACTGGCGTAGAGCTTCGAATCGTGACGGCGGAAAACCGCGCTGATGAGGGTACCCCTCTGGCACGAGTAGAGCCCATTAACGTTTAACGAGCAACGACAGCTACACACAAGTGTCCAAGCGCATCCCCAAATCTCTTTCCGTCCCCTCTCGAAACACAGTTCCATGTTTCTATAACAATATAATATCTTTGATGCGGTTACACGCTATCATAAAACCCTCGGTTCGCCGATCGTTTTTCCCTCTCCCTTTCTCAACACATTCTATTTTAGTACAACCGTGGCGTACTTTAATCCACCCTAGAACGACCACCAATTTTTTTACAAATATTGCACTGGTCCAAGGTTCATAGCCCACGCCATAAAATCGAAGTACGACGACGTCAGTCACTCCATCAGTAAAACCTAGTAAAACAAGATGAGGCTTCAATTTTTTTGTACTTTCGGACAATTTTTTATGGGAGATTTCTCGAATATCTTAATTTCTGGATTTCCGCATATGAACATTTTCGATATCTCTCATATTTATTTCAAATGAAATTTTCTTAAATTTACAATGCAATATATTTTCTTACTGATGTTTCATAACATCAACAACATATAAGCAATTGCTTGTTGGTGTCTCGAGGACTCGACGAGTTGTTTGACGTGTCGATGCAACGAATAAAATTCTAGAAACCCTTTGAAACAACTTCGTTTTGAGATTTAACAATGGAAAACAATACTTTGTACTTTAAAAACCTTTTTTACAGTATTCACCGGTGGATGAAATAAAAAGTTTCAAATATTCCGAGCACAGAGAGAGGAAGGAGAGAGAGAGAGAGAGAAAAAAGTAAAGGCTTACAAAAATAGAGGCCACCCACACTTCAACGGTGGTTACCTGCGCTCCAAAGTGCACTGCTGCAACTACAAGATATTCCCAGTGGAACAGCTATTCCTAGCGTTGCCATATACTATGGGCTACAAGGAACAATAATTTTGCTCCAGTGCGCGCGTAGAAAGAGAAAGAGCGATAGAGATGGAGAGGGAAGGAATGTGAGAGAGAGAGAGAGAGAGAGAGAGAGAGAGAGAGAGAGAGAGAGAGAGAGAGAGAGAGAGAGAGAGAGAGAGAGAGAGAGAGAGAGAGAGAGAGAGAGAGAGAGAGAGAGAGAGAGAGAGAGAGAGAGAGTAGGAGAAGGAAAGTAGAAGCGAATGAAAGAGGGAAAGAGGAAAATGTGCACGTGGCAACCTCCTCTTTTTCCCACTGTTAGCTCCGTCATTTGATTCTTTCGCTCGATTCCACTCGGTCTTTTCTACTTCGGATGTTCTGTCCGACTCGAGCATTCTTTACTCACTGACAAGGATCCCAAAGGATCCTGAAAACTCCTTTGGAATGTGTCTCGAAATGTTTTGAAAACTGTCATACTTTAGAAGTATTACGTTTCTCCCTTTAGAAATACACGAAACCGAGCATAATATAAATAACGAAAACATCTTCTGTTTTGAAACGTCCCAACAATAATTCTCGAAATGTTTCCTCAATTTTTTCCCCTATAAACGTGCAGTTTGCGCGCGCTCTCTCTCTCTCTCTCTCTCTCTCTCTCTCTCTCTCTCTCTTGTGACGATCAGAACGTCTTCGCGCTTCTAACGATTTAACGGGTACCACATTTTCAATCCCTAATCATCGCACAGCCACAATGCATAATTCCTAATGGTTATCGGCAGCCTATGTGTGGCATTCGCCTCCAATCTTTATCACTTCCGCTCCATCTATATTAGTGTTCAAGTCATAGCTTTTTACTCATCTTTTTCGCTCGGAATAGCAGTCTGCAGCCGCTGTATGAGCATATAATTATGAGCTGAACGTCGCGATCTCGAGATCTCATTATACATATACATATACTTAATATAGTTGTAAAAGTAGATATTAAGAAAATAAGTAATTTCATTCTTTTCCACACAGCGTCTGTATCCGAATATGAAACTGAGCATTTAGGCGTCAATAAGCTTAAATGCGCCATAAACTTTAACCGTGAAATGTAAATTTAATTTCCAATAACTTTGCTTTCTTCTTTAATTTTATTATAAAACTGCTATCGATCTGTATTTGTAAAATTATTATACAAGAGCAACCATTTTCTTTTCTTTATACATGTATGCGTCAGTATCTAGCTTGTAAATCTACTCTGTAACATATAACATGTATATCAAATTTTGCCCCATAGTCCGCTAGGGCATAATAAGAAATCAAATCAATCAAATCTTTCTCTCTCTCTCTCTCTCTCTCTCTCTCTCTCTCTCTCTCTCTCTCTTTCTCTCTCTCTACCGTCGTCATCTTCGTACTCATTTGATCTCAAATTTTTTAATAAATCATCACAACGTCTTTCTACCAGCATATCAAAAAATGATTAAGATTGGCAGACAGTATATATTTTGGGAATCTAGGAAGATTCGTTCCCGGAATATTCGTCTCGGAAAATTCATCCCCGGAAAATTCGTCCTCGGAAAATTCGTCCCCCGGAAAACTCGCCCCCGGAAAATTCGTCCCCGGAAAATTCACCCCCGGAAAATTCGCCTCCGGAAAATTCGTCCCCCGAACACAACAAACCAACACAACTAAGCAAGCGTGTGTGGAATCGGTTCGCGCATGTAATCGGGGTGCGTATGGAATAGTGATGCGGATGAAATCTTGGAATGAGTGCTGAGATTTGCGGAAATTTCGTCGAAAACAATTTGTCGATAACAATTCGTCGAAAAAACAATTCGTCTTTTTTGTTGTTGTTTGAATAGTTGGACATGTGGAAATAGTAGGGTGGATTCGGGTCATCTTTAGGTTGTTGTTTGAATAGTTGGGCATGTGAAAATAGTAGGGTTGGTTTGTGTCATCTTTGGGTTGTTGTTTGAATAGTTGGACATGTGGACATAGTAGGGTGGGTTCGGGTCATCTTTGGGTTGTCGTTTGAATAGTTGGACATGTGGAAATAGTAGGGTGGGTTCGGGTCATCTTTGGGTTGTCGTTTGAATAGTTGGACATGTGGAAATAGTAGGGTGGGTTCGGGTCATCTTTGGGTTGTTGTTTGAATAGTCGGACATGTGGAAATAGTAGGGTGGGTTCGAGTCCTCTTCAACCAATCGCTTACATTGTATATGTGTTTGAAAGAATAAAGGTCGCGTTTGTTTACATGCAATAATCCGCGTGATCACGCGTTACTGTACAATGCTTTGAAATATTCTCTATGTAGCGTATAACAAAAAAATTACGGAAATATCCAACTGAATTGTAGAAATATCCAACGGGGACGGATTTTCCGGGGGACGGATTATCCGGAGGACGAATTTTCCCGGGGACGAATTTTCCAGGGACGCATTTTCCGGGACGAATTTTCCGAGGGACGAATTTTCCGGGGACGAATTTTCCGGGACGAATTTTCTGGGTACCAATCTTCCTGTTACCATATTTTGGAAATTAAATAACCAAAACGTTTTTTTTCGTTTTTCGATGAAAAGGAGGTTCATTTTTGACACATATCTCGACGCGTTAGGAAAAAATAATTCGAGAAAAGGGTTTCTAAAAAGTTTTCATACTCGTAACTGTTAATAGAGGCAAATACAGAATGCTCCATTTTTTCACCGACTGACTGGCTCTTTGCGTCAATTTGACGGTGGATTTATGTATGCTAATATGCAACTGAAGGTATGGAGTTAGCCCTTCTGTATGTACGTTCAGCTTTGCCCCAACTTCACTCGCAGTCCTTTTTTTTATTCGGCGACCTAACGTAGCTGGATTTTCCTACCGCACTAACCGGATTCTGTAGCTTTTTGAAGCTCCGTACTACAAGAGTGCTAGCCGAGGAAGCCACCTCTCTCTCTCACTCACTCTGATATATTGCCTTATTTATAATAGTATACCTTTTGCTACGCTGCAACAGCTGCGAGCTTCCGAGAAATTTGTTTTCTCTTTTACAACCACCGAGTACATGCGAGATCCATACAAGTACCTTTAAAACTAAACGCAAAGTATACTTTCACGAGGCGAAACGTAAACGTTTATCGAGCCAATTTCTCCGAGGACTCGAGCCGAATACTTCCCACCAATGAAATTAGCTCTCTTCCTTTGGTAGAATATTTCATTTGTAACGGTTATCCTGAAACCCATGAACTTCCGGGTTCTCGTAGATCTGAAGGGTGAAAAATGAGTCTTTACAGGAAGTGTCACGAATTTTTTTTGCTTAATATAAAATATGAAACACGATACGATCAAAATATGTGATAGCAATTAAGGTAGATCGGTGAATTTGAGCCATCCAAGATGAAGGGCTGGCAATTTCTATAGTTACACATAAATGCGAGATGAATTGATGTTTCCAACTTGAACGCTATATTTACCATCTAGTTTGGTAGTAATTAATTCGTAAAAATCAACTGTTTCCAGACATTTATCCCCATGAGCATAGAAAAATTTTATGCACGTCAAGAATTATTGAACTTTTACATTAGGCATTTCCAAGATTTCGTAATAAAAAATTACGAAATTAAAAATAAAAAATATTCATGAATATAAAACTGCTTGGGTTTTTGAACGTTACCCTTAGAAATCGACTGAAAAATAAAAAATGATTCGTTGTAAAATGATTGTAAATGATTTCCACAGGAATGACACAGGAAAGAGGGCGAGAGGGCTTAGCAACTCTGTATTCAGCGTCTGCTAGAACATGCCTTCAGACGTGACAGTTTGCCAATTTGACTGTGTTTTTCTTTCCTGTTCTTGAATGTTTTTACCGTATTTGATAAATATCGATAGAAATAATCGTAATAGGTAAACTGGCAAAATCTCTGCCGTTGCGTAATTCCTTTGTGTAAATACACTATATATAGGTTACAAACAAAACTGATAGTTTCAGCAGGCGACAGTAACGGCCATGACACGTTTTACAATCCACTACGCTCGTCAAATTTCCATTATTAAACATTTTTTGAACAATAAAATCATATAAAAATATCCATTCTCCGCTGTTTATATTTCGTAAATAATAAGATTATAATTTCAAAGTCAATTTTGCATTTGCAAACTTTGGTCTACAATAGATACTACAAAGATCACGTCACCGATCTACCTTAATCAAGATCCATTGTTAGAAGAAGATAGACAGCTTGATAGAAAGTCAACTGTCGGGTGAAAAAATCGTTACGAAAAATGCTTTTAAACGATTATTTCCTCGATAGATTCTCCCTATGTATACAACTGCACGTACCAAATGCGATTGTCTCCCGTTTTTCACATTGAAGAAGGAAAAAAAATGTGTATATATCTATATCGTAAGAGCAATAATGGAGAGCGATAAATCGTGAAAATCTCGTATAACGTCCGAAGAGAGTGCGAGAGAGAGAGAAAGAGAGAGAGAGAGAGAGAGTCTGGAGGCGAAACAAACACGTTCGTAGGAGTATGTTTATGTAGCTATTATCTCGCTTTTCTGTCCTGTACAGAAGAACGAGTAGAAGACAATCTCTCTAGTCAGTCTCGTTGTCGAGCGTTTCTTGCTGTTCAAGCGATTCTACCAGGGAGTAGCGCGTTTCCTCTGCATCTCGAACATCCAACTAGTTTAATATCGCTTGGTCCTCTTTCAGAGGGTAAGAGATTTCGAGAGATGTGTGCTATTTGCCCGTATAACCCGTATAACAACGGGCGTGTATCGCCTCGCCATTTATTTACCAACGCGTCGAAGTCTCGCGAGAGAGTTTAATCCTGAAAGTTTTACTACGATGGAACGAGGCACGAAGCCCTCCCCTCTTTACTCCACTTGAACCTTTATTCCAGCCCATGAGATCCGCTGAGAGCTCGGGATATGGTAGAGGTCGCTTCGTGGCCCACTATCGTCGCTTGACAGCTCGGCAAAACGGAGCACGAAGGGGCAAAATCATCCTTCTCTTTTCCTGCTTGTTCTCTTCTTCTTCTTCTACTTCGTCTTCTTCTTCTTCTTCTTCTTCTTCTTCTTCTTCTTCTTCATGTAGGACTTGCAGCAAAGGGTCTAGGTACGCAAGCTTTCTTGCAGCTGCGCCAAACTCGAGTTTGTTAAGCGCTAAGCTCACTTCCAGTGCAATGTCCTTATCGTACTAACCCACGTAAGCATAGTGCAACTGTGTACTCTATTGCGGTGTACACTCCACCCTTTAAATCCGCCACTTTAAATCACCCTCACAAAAATGTCCATCAACGCTCACCTTTCCTTTATTCCTCTTTGGCTACGGGAACGTATTACTGCTCTTGCATGATTTATTCTCTTATCCATTGGAAATTCACTAGAGCGTATAATTTAAAGAGAAAAAACATCACTTTGGTAATCCCGATAACTTAAATTTTAAATAAATTCAAATATTTTGAATTCTGCAGTTCTCCGTGATCTTTCTAGACACAATTCCCGAAAGCCTGAAAATGATCAATTTTCAATTATCAAATCAAGTTATCAACCAAAAAACAACTTTTTAAGGTCATTTTTCAACATTATCGTATTTTGTGTTTTGAAATTTTTACTTTTAACCAAAATTTTTGAAAAGCCCATGAAAAAGTAAAGAAAATCGTTTGTTATTTAAGCAGATATCTCAATTTTTAAGAAAATTTAATTTAAGAAAATAAGAAAAAACTTTGAAAATTGACCCTCCCTCCCCTAGATCAATTTCCAGCAGCAGATGAAAAATAATAGTGAGTTCTTTTTGCATGGAGATTTCTGACAGATTTCCGACAATCTCTAATTCAAAACCGTTGAATGAGTTCGAATGGAATGTTGTTAAACAATATAGAATTAATCCAACGTAGTTAATACTATACAAAACATTTGCACACAGAAGCAAAACAAGCAAACAAGTCAGTGCGTATAATTGCACGTAAAAACTATCTCTGGAATAATGAATGAGGAGTGAAATATTTCCGTGCTATTTAATAATCTGTTGATTGAAACAATTGTGTTTTTTTGTTAATTGTTTGCCAGCTTGTTCAAAGTTCGTATTAGGATACCGCCGCGGATACAACAATTTTACGTTAGGCTATGAAGCTACGTATATATTTATATATTTCTGGGACAATGACGTTTCTCGGTTAGCCCAACTTTAACCCCAAAAACTTTTGTAATATCGTCAGCGACAGCCTGCTGCCCCAAGGTTCCTCCGCCTCCTTCGTTTTCCTATTTTCAAATACATCGCTGAGAATCGTGCCAACCCAATGCAACAACTTTCCTTTTACTCATAATCCATAGGACGGGGACGCTTGGCGCTCGTTACTGTAAAATTAAAATTACCGAGCACGAGCAATTTGTTCGCTTTGAACCTAAATTTCATGCAACTAAAAATTTCGTCTCGATGATTATTTTACCTCAGCAAAAAAGAAGTTTGTTTCTTCTCTTATTATTCCAATAAGTTTAATTAATATCAACAGAATGCATCGAAAATTCAATTTTATTAATTTCATATTACAAATTGAATTAATTTAATAATTAAAGAATCGATCGATCATCTTCGCTGCAGCATTATTTATTGTGTTATTAGGATTAACATTGAACAACATTTGGGTTATGGCTGAAATCCATTTTCTTGCCTAGGGCGGTATTTGATGAGCGAAATGCCAAACAGAAAGAGAGAGAGAGAGGTAGCAACAGTTGTCTCAGCTTCTCTCTGATCTATCATCCATCATCGCTGTCAGTAGGTTCTCTTCCATGAATAGCTAAATAGAGCCTCATGAATACTGCTAATTATAGTATCTCTAATGGTTTCCTAAGTCGTCAATAACTGGCAAGATTATAGTCTCGAGTTTATATCATTCTAAGGGCAAACACGCCGACAGTTTCAACATCAAATTATATTCCTATAAATACGTGGAAATTGAATGTTACTAATTGCAATAGGGGAATAGAATCTTCGCCGTAATGAAGTACTCTCTCCAAGATGGAGGTTATATGCTCAAAAATTCAAGGATAAATAAGTATAAGAACTGCTTCAATAAAACACACCGCTCAGTGATATTGCGAAAATATTTTTATTCTTTTTTATTTTTATTTTTTATTGTTCCTGCATATCCCCTCGCGGGTTCTTACGAGCCCATCTCATCACTTTAACTTCACTAATTTCCAATTTCCTAATTTCCATGTTCCTGAGAGACCTCCCAAGAGTGTAGCCACTTTTTCCCAACGCACTACTGAATCGCATTTGCACGAGGGTCAAGGGAACCTCTGGAAAATCCGGCCGATATAGTCTGGGTTTTATTTAAATACTTAAACTTAAATATTTTACTGGGTTAAATATTTTTATTGAGTTTCAATTGATTAGAAGAATCAGAAACTCAGAAAAACTGCCTCTCGCTCAGCGATTGATGCGTGAACCGGTGCATAGTTAAGCGATCACCCAACCAAGTATTGGCCTCGCCCGAGGCTGCTTCACTTTGGTGATCGCCGGAGGTGGCTCCGGCCACACACCGAGCGCACACGAATCGCTGTCGGTGTATTGCGAAATTAATTATTATATTAATTGAAAAATAGCAAAGGACACAAATCGATGTTCGAGGAAAAAATCGAACAAAATAAAAACGTTTTCTAAAAAAAAATTGTTACCTTGTCAGTGCCACGAATCGTGAGATACAGGTAGATGTTGATGCTCACCTAAAACAGAAGAAATACCCAAATGTTATTAATACCTTTCTTCGTTCTTCGTATTAGAATATGTGAATACATTTTTATTTACAAAATTTGCAAAGCAAATCGTTCGGGATAAAAAAAAAATCGGTAAGCGTCGCTCTGATGAGAAACTTTCTCGTTGAAAAATGCGCAAGATGCAGTGGAATACAGCAGTCCGTAGAAAAAACTTTTAAATTGCCTTGAAGCTTGTCCTCTTCGTGAAACGCGTCCCTGAAAAATTTATAACCTCCAGCTATTTCATCCGAACCTTTATTCATATACTCTTATCGCAAAAGACACTTTACGAAACATTTTTTTTACACTCTGTGATGTCTCGTGAATAAATAATTGTTTTCTGAACATTCTCAGTGGATATAAAATAATATACTTCCTATGATCACTGCGGGTCACATTATTTATTATGTATAATAATTATAATTATGCATGTCAAATTATCCATAATGAATAGCGATTGTAACGACATTCGAGATTAAAATTAATTTATAATCCTCGGTCGATCGATAAATTTTGAATTCCGAAACTAACAATAATTTAATATGCATCCAGAATGGAGTTGATATAATACAACTCATAAAATTTGTAATATTTTCGATGACTTTTTGGAATGAATTTATGTACAACTCGAACGTGTTCATGGTTAATTCTCTTTTCTTGGATGATATTTAAAATTTGCAACAATCCCACAGGGGTGGCTTTGCTCGGCTGACAAAAACTTTTTTGTACCACTAAAAATTTCGAACCACGCCAATTATGTCACGAATTTTTCGATAAACGTTAAAGTAATTTTTAAATAAATCCCCAATAAATATTTCTGCATTATAAAGGTACAATTCGGAAGGACGCGATAGCGACATGTGATACTTCAGACCTTCTAGCATTGCTTGTCGCTGTCGCGATTTTCCGAATTGTACCTTAACAAATACCGTGAATCTTTAATCTACATTTATTCGTTTTTCGTTATTTTTCATTCTAATTTCTAAATTGAATTTCCAAATAGACTAAATTCATTCTTTAAATGACATTTCTATAAGCGCAATCGTTACGAGTATTTTGGATGCTCTGAAAAGCGACATCTATCTATTATCGATTCTGTCATCGATAATTTCGGTGACGACCTAGTTCCGTTAGAATGAAGAATAGTCTCGACAGCATAGCAGAGTTTCTGGCAACTGTGGTGAGGACAAGTTTTTATTAAGAGCGAACCTCGGTTGAATCTATTACAGGATTCCGATCTCGTCGTTGACCCGTCGAAGCATAATTCTTTTTTCCTCTTTTTTTCTCATTTAACCTGTCAGCTGTTGAGAGCAAGAATATTCTCGAGAAGAATAGGAACGTTGATTGAGTCCGAATAGAAAATGTCTTCTCCATGACTTTTCTCCATCTTTGTAAAATAATTTTTTTATTCTTGGCCAACTCGAGGGGAAAAGAATGCATACAATTTTGGAATTCGCATAAATTTATTTCTTCGTAAAGCGATAATATATTCGCACGGATTTATGCAAGCGCGGAAATGTAATGCTATTTCAAGGAATTTGCATCTGTTTTACGCGCAAACTTCATTCGATTACGTCACTGAGGTGAGATTTTGGAAAATAATATCGCGCTCGTGGTGAAGCTGGATTTGTCAGTCGTAAAATGTGCAACATTGTCGGTTAGTGTCGTATTGACTGAGACAACTTTGAGTATGAACTCTCACGAGACCCTCTCCAACGAATTGCCTGTAATCTTGTTCAAGTACTTCGACGACAAGTACCTGAAATGATTGGTCTAGTTGAGGACTCGAGATCTAGTCTCGTTTCGTCTTAATTTCGACTCGATCAATAATCCCCTGAGTCTAATCTCAACACTTAGACCATTTCTAAAAAGTGCCTAAAAGTAATTATCACCAAGCGGAAATAACGAACATAGTAATCCATCTTTTTACACAGCACTTAATTCTCAACATTCACTAATTCTCGTTTTAATAAGTGAAATAACCAACATTGATAAAATATTATTTGTACCAAAGACTTTATAATTAACCTCCAAAAATGTAAACTTGAATCTGATCAAAGATAGATTCAATTTCAAAATATAGATGTATAATTTCTGGTTAGAATGAATTCAAAATTGATCGAATAGAGTGGCCATTTGATCAATTTTGAGTTCATTCTAATAAGAAATTTTACATCTTTTTTTTTTCAATGGGGATTAGCGTATGATACTTTGTACAGTATTTATGGTAGAGTGAGTCAACCTGAGTTTTGGGTAGTAAGCATTTGGGGAATAGTCATAAGGGATGCGACAGTGAAAAAGGAGGGAAAGGCTTGTTTCGCCAGAGACTCGGAATTCAGCAACCAGAACATATGCATATATATATATATATTGCGACAGAATATATATAGAGATATTCCAAGGGAATACTTCTTGGGAAACGCCGCTGTTCGTTGGTTTTATGCCCTTCTCTCTGTTGCTGGTCTTAATTAAAGCTCATGCCGGGCCGAAATAACCGGACCAAATTTTTGGCATTCCCCATGCTTCCTTGCCGTAATTGCTGTCACTCCGGCTGCCTCTGTGTCTCGGTGCTTTGAAAGGACAAAAAAGAAAAATATACCATTTCCCAACGCGCACATTATACGACCCCTTCAATGCGCTGAGGGCTTTGCTCAAGCAACGCAACCACAAAATTACGACTTATCCACATCTCAATGTCAACGTAATAAACACACCATCGTCATTGCACTCAAAATGGTGGTTGAGTGTGCAGCAATTTTTTTTAACGCTGACAAATACTCGTTAAACGTAAACGACCGGAAGCATATCAAGAGACGCGGTAGCGGCTCGACGCCAAGTATTAAAAGAAAAAGCCAGCGCGAGGCCTACCGCACTCTTATATACGCGAATATGCCGGTTTTATGACGTCACGGCGTTTTCAAACCGTTCTGACGTATGAACCGTTTGATCAAAAAATCTGAATATTGGTGACGATTTTTTTTCGATTTTTCTCTTTCTATTGCTCTTTGTTGCAAGTAAATCCGTCCAGCCAATCTTGGGATATGATGATTTAGCGACATAAAATCGAACATTCCGGGATACTGTGCTTTTCTTAGGATTCTTAGGATCAGACAGGTATAAGTCGCGCTCGAATGGGCGGGACATACGTCCTTTTAACGATAATCTACATTTCTCTACTGTCCGTCACGCTGCCCACTGAACGAGGCTACCCTCTCTCCTTGCGCGCCGCTGAGTGAGAGAGACAGCGCGATAAACCTCGTCCCCTCTCTCTCGCTTGTATAGCGTGCTTTCTCTTTCCCGCTGTTTCGCGCGCTCTATATATATATATATGCCGGCCGAAATCGTAAAATTTGGAGCCGCACTAAAAATTCGATTGCTCTGCCAAAAAAGTAGATATTCCAATTTTGCAAACAAGGTTTTGAAGAGGGCATATACAGCTTCATTCTGGGTTATTTAAATACTTTTACGATTTTTTTCGGACCTTGTATACATTTTTGAACATGGTCGTTTTTCACTTTTTTTCAGTTGTTTAAAATTGGTTTAAATTACATGAATTAAATAATACGCGTAGCATTTCTTCCTGTACTTCCTGTATGCACTAACTACCGAGTCGCTACCGCGTCTCTTGATATGTATACACATGAGAAATAAACCACATGTAATAATATAACCACATGTAATAATTAAAATATTAATATATAATATATGATATCGCGTGTCATTGACAATGAGTAAGAGTAAAAAAAAAAAAAATAGAGCGCAGAGCCGCGCGCGTTTTATCTCTTTCTCATTTGTTTTCAATAAATAATGAATGAAAATATCGTATGTTTTCTGTATCGCGCGCTCTAACACTGTATTATTCTTTATTTTTTACTAAAAAAAAAAAATGAAGTTTTTGTATAAATTTTTCTACAAATATAAGGATGCCATTTATATGTCGATCAGTATAATTTTGGACACGTTTTGTCACCGCTGTGTAATCTCGCTGAATGCCAGTCAATCATCTTCGTAGATACTTGAGATGGCTGCTCCCCTGCGAGACCGTCAGCGCGCGTATTTTGTAGTAATATGCGATAAAATGTGAGGGAAACATAATTTTTTAAATTTTCGCCTTGAATTGAAATTTTATTATTAACTCTGTTTAAGTTATATTAATTTGAATATGAGTGAAGTTTCAGTGCAAGTATAGTGATTCCGAAAAAATTGTGTCCTGTCTTCAGATTTTCCATCAGCTCTCGCTTTTAGTTTTTGACATATCCTTATTGTTTTGTCCTCCCTTTCTGTACCCTGAATTATCATTTTTTTATTCAAATCAAGAGACGCGGTAGCGGCTCAATGCCAATTATTAAAAGAAAAAGTCAGCGCGAGCCCTGCCGCACTTTTATATACACGAATATGCCGGTTTTATGACGTCATAGCGTTTTTAAATCGCTCTCACGAACGAACCGTTTGAGTAAAAAATCTGAATATTTGTGACGAATTTTTTTCGATTTTTCTCTTTCTATTGGTCTTTGTTGTAAGTAGATCCGTTTGGCCAATCTTGAGATATGATAATTTAATGAATTAAAATCGAATGTTTCGGGATAATCTGTCTTCCTGGAGACAAACGGGCGTAAGTCACGCTTGAATAGGTGAGACACATGTCCTTTTGATAAGAATCTACATTTCTCTGCTTTCCGTCACCCAGTCCCGCTGAACGAGGCTTATACCCCCTTTTATCGCGCGCCGCTGAGAGAGAGAGACAGCGCGCGAATCTTCGTCCCCTCTCTCTCGCTCGTAGCGCGCTCGCTCTCTTTCTCATTATTGTTATTTCTGTTATTTTAGTTAGTTTAGTATTTTGGTTTCTGTTATTTTTTTTATAAAAAAAACTATTATTTTTTTGAGAAATTTTAAGCATATTTTAAGTGTGATCGTAGGGAAATCATTCATTGTATATTATTATTATAATTAAAATATCGATTTTTTTTACAATCTATTATCTATAGCTCCTTGAAAACTCGAACAAAGCGAATCGTCTAGGAGGTTAACATTTTTGTTCTGAAATGTACTTTGTTTAAAACTATGTGAAAAATTATTCGAAGTTTACATCACCTACCTTTTTTTATCCTAAGATAAAATAACCTTTTTTCATAGCGCTTGTACTAATTAATTTGTTTCTTCAATGTTTGTACGGAAGCATAATTCAATTAATAAATTTTAAGCGAAGTACAAATATGAGAAAATAGCTAGTTCTATTTTTCGAATTGTTAATTTTAATAGACATTTTTGTTGTTGATTAGACTAATATTTCCCCACGATTATACTAGTCTTGAAATGCATTGAATAAATAATAGTTTCCTATGAAAATTTAACAGCAAAATTAAAAGGGACTATCGCTGCGGGAAAAAACATTTTTTGCTTGTAATTTAAAAATTGATTTACGTAATCTTTAAACAATTGTTGACATATTTTTCAATGAAAGCATCTGTCAAAACGAAAAATTTGATCCACTTATCCATTCGGTTTGTATGATTTTTCAGAGATTAGTGCATGATTAATAGTAAAAAAAATCCACAGTTCAATTATAAAAAATACAACGAACGATTTCCCCATCATCAAAGTTTTTGATGAAAATGGAAGTAGTTTTTGATAAAAATTCAAGAGTAATATCGAAGGGGGTTGACACTGTGGAGAAAAACATTTTACGCTTAGAATTTGAAAAATTGTTGTATGTAATACTTTAGAAAGGTATTAAAAATGTACGCCAAATATTAAAAAATTGTAACCTTAGTTGTCAAATGACCACCTTACATCCGAATATTACATTGCAAAAAAATTGATTTTCTTTATAACTATCATTTTCTTTCCATTTCATTGTTAAAACTTGTTTTCCTCGTATAATACTCATTTAGCAGTGTTTGTGCGTCAGTGATGGAAGAAATTACTGTTTAGCTCTGCGATTGTTTTTTGTCATATGAAGGAAGTTACTCAACTTATGTCAAAAAAAATCTGATTAATCATTGTTCCCGAATGAGAATTTTTTTTACCTCTATAGGACAGTTGGTGAATATGGCCGTTTTTCAAAAAGAAGTGAAATCAATCGCAAAAAACTTTAAAAAAGTAAAAAAAGAACGCCAAGTATTAAAAGACGCGACCTTAGTTATAAAATAACCATTCAATATTTTTTCTGTTATTATATTATAATTTTTACACCTTGAAAAAACCAAACAAAAAATGTTTATACTTAATTTCCAAAAAAAAAATAAGTAAATATCAACATCCGTTTCTCTTCCGTAATACTGAAAATGGTACTTCACCCCAAAAACAATGAACAAACATATTAGAAAAATTTTGGCATTCATTATCAAATAAAAACCTATTTACATGTTTTATTTTGTTTTTGTCTTGATATGTGATGAGTACATAGAAAAAAGATCTAGTTGTAAATTGTTGCCGATGATTGAAAAAAAAAATGAAATCATTTCAACGTAGCCAAGAATGGTGAATGAATTACGAGTTTCGGAATGGAATCATGTACATCTTGAAGATTGACCTGCTAGAGGTTTTTGTCACCTCAAGGGCTTCAAAAAAAATTCTGCGGATATAAAGAAAATGTTATTCTGCTTTTAAGCTCGCTAAGCACTAAGAATGTACAACACAATTCCACAGAGAATAATACAAAAAACAATTACATATAAATGCGCAAATACGTGTACAAATGCACGTGTTGTATTTACACGTATGTACCGCACTAATTCACTGCAAATACTACACACAAACTTGGCGTGCATGGTTTTCAAATTACAGCTCGGCGAAGGAACGCTCCATCCATCTGTGTATTGAGCGAATTCAAATCACTGTAAAAACCAAGTGTGTTATTCAAACACACATTGAGTGTCTTCTGTGCTTAACGCCATAAGCAAACTATAGATTCGTTGTAGCCGATTTCTACATGTTTTAAAGTGTGTTGAAAATTCTACAGTTTGCTTATGGCATAAAGTCCACCCATGAATTCATTTACTCGCCTATTTATTTCTTCGTTCATCCTAACCATCTATTCATGTAGCCTATCTAATCGTCTGTCCGTACGTTCAAAAAATGAGTATACGGTAGAACGGATAGATGGGTTCAGAATTAAGACGTATAAGCGGTTCAAGTTCCGTGCGTACATCTTATTCCGTCATCCCATCCATTCATTTTTTTCTATCCGTCTGACGATTCGATCCATTATTTTATTCACTGAACTCAATCAATCATCGATCAATGAATCGATTCTATTTAGCCGGTGGGCCAGTCCATTCATAAATGCATCCCGTTCATCGATCCATTTATCTTATTTTGCCATTCCTTTTATTTGTACAATCCAACTCTCCATTCATCACATCCATTCATCATTTCATCGATTCAATTATTCGATTCGTTCATCGATATATACTGTTCAACTATCTACTGTTCACCCATTTCATTCATCCATCTTTACAGTTCATCTCATTTTATTATCCATTCGTCCTTTTCATCCATTTTCATCCCTAATCTGTACAACCTAGTCATGTATTTCGTTGATCAAATCATTAATCGGTACTCTCCCGTTCTATCCACGGATCGGACTTCTTTCACTATTGATAGAAGAACTGGTTGAATATTGATTTGGATAGCATATTTAATCAACTGTGGTGTCTTCTCGAGCTGTAATTTGAAAACCATGCACGCCAAGTTTGTGTGTAGTATTTGCAGTGAATTAGTGCGGTACATACGTGTAAATACAACACGTGCATTTGTACACGTATTTGCGCATTTATATGTAATTGTTTTTTGTATTATTCTCTGTGGAATTGTGTTGTACATTCTTAGTGCTTAGCGAGCTTAAAAGCAGAATAACATTTTCTTTATATCCGCAGAATTTTTTTTGAAGCCCTTGAGGTGACAAAAACCTCTAGCAGGTCAATCTTCAAGATGTACATGATTCCATTCCGAAACTCGTAATTCATTCACCATTCTTGGCTACGTTGAAATGATTTCATTTTTTTTTTCAATCATCGGCAACAATTTACAACTAGATCTTTTTTCTATGTACTCATCACATATCAAGACAAAAACAAAATAAAACATGTAAATAGGTTTTTATTCGATAATGAATGCCAAAATTTTTCTAGTATGTTTGTTCATTGTTTTTGGGGTGAAGTACCATTTTCAGTATTACGGAAGAGAAACGGATGTTGATATTTACTTATTTTTTTTTGGAAATTAAGTATAAACATTTTTTGTTTGGTTTTTTCAAGGTGTAAAAATTATAATATAATAACAGAAAAAATATTGAATGGTTATTTTATAACTAAGGTCGCGTCTTTTAATACTTGGCGTTCTTTTTTTACTTTTTTAAAGTTTTTTGCGATTTATTATATACATGATTCTGGAATTGAAGCAGTTTGTTTATCGTTAAATACATTATTTGGAAAAAGAATTTTACGACTTTTAGATGCCACAATTGGGGAAATTTGAAACTCAACATTTTTTACTTACATTCGAGCACTTAAAGCACTTTTAATAAAGTCTGCACGAAAAAAATAAATCAAGAATGTTTTAACGAAGAATTTGTTCCATGGGACTTTGTTGGCACGAATGCAAAGAAGAACTTTAAGTTTTAAAGCTGAAGTATGAATGCGAACTAGCATATACAGTCACATTAACGATCTGGGAAAAATACGCAATGAGCTTTACAACAGTATTATTTAGACTTCGGTGCTTCCGCAACTCACAAAAACGAATCTTGGCAATTAAAATAACTACTGAACATTTTTCGAGTGGAAAATGTTTATCTCCCTTGATTCAGAAACCATTGAAGTAAACATAGAAGTACACACACATATTTACATTTTACTTCGTACAATGTAACTTTTTCATTTAAACGCGTCAGTAAATATGAATGAAAATTATTTCTGCGAAGCAAGCAATTATTGCTTTTTATGTACTAATTGGCTCTCAATTATTAATATCATTTTAATTATTGTTCATTATTCGCATCCATGAATATTAATGATTTGTTTTTGTTTTTTTTTCTTTCATTGAAGAACCTCATTGTCACTACCTGCCGAATATACAATGTCTCGTCGCGTTTGAGTGTGGTAGAAAAAAACTCGGGAATGTTCGAAACGAGGAAAAATCATTGCTCGAAAACTACGTCGTCGTATTTCATTTCGTGGTCGATGAAGTAGCAGAAATAGCAATATCCCCTTATATATTTTACTCGTCCATCTCAAGTTCGAATGGCATTTCGGCAAAACTTTCTTCTCAAATCGTAAGTGAGTTTCGTATAGAGAAAGTCGTCGTACTCGTCCTACCAAGATTTCGTCCATCTTCCTTTTACACGCAGGGTCGTCCAACACGGGGGGCATAGCTCATATCCTACGTATAGATTCATTCTATGACAAAGTGATTCTTGCCTCATACCTTCTCCCAACCTCTGTATTCTATACACAGTGTCGTCAAAGTCGTTTCAAACTGTAGAGAATGGTTCGATAACAAAATTTAAAAAAAAAACGTCCTTTACAATTTCTTTGTCCGGTGTATCGTTCCCGAGATATTAATAAATTGGTAATAGCCAAACCGGAGCATTGAAAAGTTATGCGCGCAGTGGGGGAAGCGCGCAGCGCATAGGCTCGCCACTCTCCCCCTTTCGTAGCAGTCTGCCCTATTGGCTATCACTCGTTACTTCGGTATCTGGTCAAGGGAGCATCGGAGAAAAAAGTAATTAAGGACTTTTCTTTGTAGAATTTCATGATCTAACCATTCTACATGGTTCAAATCAACTTTCAGGACACCTCGTATAATCGGACACAGCAGTAGTCCGGTAAAAGCTTAGTTGTAAAAGGACAAGAGTGTGGTGGGTTGATCCAGCACGCGCGAAAGAGCGAACCCCATCTTAATGTCTTCTTGAGTCAGTCTCGTGCGTCTTATCGAACGAAACTTTTGTGAGGCAGAAGAATTTTTCCGTGCGACGACTTTTTCCCATTTATCCCTTATATACTGCATAGAACCGTGATTCTCTCTCGCCACTGTTGGTAAATCATGCTCTTCTTTTTCAAAACTCTCATTCTTTTTCCTTCAATCTCTTTCTCATTCGCTTCTCTCTCTCTCTTTCGTTCCTTTTCTTCACCTCTTCCTATCTCACGAAGATGACGGAAATAGTCGTGATAAAAAAAAGTTTCATTCGATTTTCCAAGGAATCGAATCTTCGAGAAACGACTGGTGTACTCGTGGGATCGTGAAATCCGTCAATCCTAGATGTAGCGCGAACTTGATTGCATTCAAATGGACTTATTTTGAAACAGCACGAAGAAAAGTACGATAATAAAATATCGATAACACGAGAACTTTTCGGGAACTCGAGAACTTTTCACTTCATGTAGTTTTCGAGTTAATTAAAATTTATTTAAATAAATGAAACTATCTTGGATAGCAGATCTTCCGAGCGTTGTAATTTTACCTGAATCCTGCAATTTTGCAATTTGGAACGATTCTTTTATTTACAAAACGTAATTCAAAAGTTATTTGATTAATGTTTGTTAAACGAATGAAATTTGTTTGTATGTCCAAGTGAAGAATTTTGAAGTCGTAGATGTGCGAAGAAAAAAAACAGAGTTCGGAACAAACTGTAAATAACTAGTCGTACGATGTGTCGGAGTTTCGTTCGTTAATAATGCTTGCACGTTTGGCCGGCAGTTGTCGGCAAGAGTCACGTGCCAAATACTTGATAACGTGTCGGTTGGCACGGCGTAGTAAATTTTTTGGAATAGTGCAAACTCGTGGCGTTATTGCAGTGGTTTAAAACGAGTACAAATAAAACAGAGACACATTACTCCAAATGCGATTCTCTGGTGCGTGGCGTTTTGTATTTTATTACAGGCGTTTTGTCCGAACGCCGGCACCATGAATGAAAGTTACCGAAATTTGTGATCACGCCCCTCCATTGACGACATCTGGTGGATATAAAAACAACATGTACGTTTAATTGTCTCTACCACCGAGAAGAAATAACATCCCGGCTTTAATCACGTGAGCTATTCATCGTTTTTTCTATCCAGAAAAATAAATGGTTTTCAGTTAGAGGGGACTTTTTTCTAAAATATTGAAACGTCGTTTTAAAAGACGCTTTTTCTTCAATCATTTAATTTTCGATAATCGTTTAACGATTGAATTCAATGTAATTGGCGAATAATGAAATTTCATAAAATTCTCAATCCAATTCGATATTAATATTATACAATTATAGATAATTGGCAATGAATTCAAATTGTGGCTTTATTGACCGAGGAATTATTCTGCGAAATGATAAATTCAAGGTTACTCGATGATAGGCAGTGAATGAGGAAGTAACGAGGCTTCATCCTTCAAGTGGAATATGATGTTCTGTCTTATTGCGGTTCGAGCTGTTCTGCCAGTAAATCCCAAACCACTAGGGTCCAGTAGCTAGAAATGGAACAATAGTGAAGTGATGTAGTTGGTCGGAAAGAGGAGAAGGACTGAGGCTCTCAAAGGGAAACTTGTAACAGAAGAAGATTCGTTGGAGTATGAACGAGGGAAGGAGAGAAACAGAGACAGGGTGAGTTTATAGCGGTGATGTTCTGTAGTTCACTCGAGACTCGAGTTTGCCTTGACATCGGTGAGTGGCCAACCCTAACACGAAGACATTGCTTGTCCTATTAAAATCAACTTCGTGGACGAACGTAAATTCGCGTGCGTGGCTAAAGCCCAGCAGTCATGGGTTTTCAAGGTCGAGAATTCAACTGATTTCCTTCGAGTGTTCTCTTCATTCGGTAGTCACATCCATATCGTTCATTATTATTGTTCTACAATGATGAGTCAAAACGAAATGTACATTCGTATTTACGTTATTATTCTATGGAAAAGGCTTTCGATAATTTCTTTCGAAGAAATAAAACGTTACGTATGATGAAATTTATCGGTTCAAAGTGATAGGGAAATTACTACAATAATAATATTCTCGTGATACTGTCTAATGGATTGCGTTTAAAATAACAATTCCACTAATCAATCGCACAAAGATTTATGGCAAAGGGTCATCCTTAACTCGTGTTTTTTGATATGAGGTTATTGCGTCAGGAATTTTCGTAATCATATCTAACCCATTACGGACGTGTTCATATTCCAATTCTAAGAAATTTCCAAGGAAATTCATTGAAACAAAGCGAATAGATTTTCAGCTTTGAAAGAAAAATATATATGGTCAAAAAATGCATTCATTCGTGAAACTTCAGTAAAGGTTTCCTTTCATTACAAAAAGAAAAGAAAAAAATCAACAGGATTTTTATAATTGTGCAAACATTTTGTTTTTAAAGGGAGTTTATGCGGCGTTTATTAAATTGCACTTGAACGTGCAGGCACTGCCAATGGAGTGATGACGATCGGAACAAATGCAGCGGAGTTTAATAAATTCTTCAAGCGACTGGTCCGCGAGCGCAATGAGCGAACTCATAAATTGTTCTTTTTCTATATATACATACATACATCGTATATACGAATCCTCGTTCTCGTATGTGCAACATATGAGAGACTCGTATGGACTGTGCACTCCTGTAATTTTTATTATGCCATGTATCTGGCTCGGACGAGCCACCCTGCAATTTACAATGCATTCCGGTCGCTCCTCCTGTCCTTTCATCCGTTTCCACCATAGATATGTATTCGTAACGATACAGTGTGTCCCAAAAAGCATTTCTAACCGTTAAAAATGATTAAAATATTGAAATCTCACCGACAAAAATTCTTTATTCGTAAATTTGTCTAGCCACTTTTTTGACACTCTGTACACAAGTATTTTCATTTATGCTCGTATAAATATATATCACGGCCGTTGAATCAAAGCCAGCAAATCGAGAGCCGGGCAAACCACGCCGCGTCATTTTTCTGTGGCATTGATCAGTTCCCTCTTCCGCCATACATCATCAGAATTGACGATTAGTTCGCGCTCTAATTGGTCTCGCGGTAGAATTCGCGGTATGTATAAGCTTCCTGTATACCAATGTGAACTGTCGACCGCATTTTGTGCGTTATTGTCCATGCACATCCGATTCTCCTTCCCACCGGATCATCCAATAAAAACATCCAGCCGAAAAGACAGCGTCCATTATTTTCCTTCTCGTTCATCTCTTTTTATACGTTTTTTAATATTTTTTAGTGAGCATTTAGTGAATAGTCGTTCGGAGGCGTGAGAGGAAGAAAAATAGGGCTACTAAAACGCAGGAAGTGAAAAAGTTCCATGCATTTCAATTTTTGATTTCCGAGAAATCAAATAATATTAGGCATTTGTTTTTTTATTAATCTTCCTGGAATTGAAATGACAATTTTTCATTGCATTTTTTGTGAACTACCGCATGGATGCTTGTACTGGTATTTAAATATGGCAAACAAATAAAACGGGAAGAACGATAGAATATGAAAATAAATAAATAATAATGATGGAGCCGAATACGATAGAGAAGAAGAATAGAGAGACAATCGTTGCACGATTGCTAATACGAATGTAATGTCTGCTGCAAGTAGCCGATGCACAAAACCAATGCTTTCGACGAAAATATCGATAGTTGTTGTTTTTCTGAGTGTGAGGTAATCATTTCGATGAATCTCCCAGTTGGCTTGTTCCTTTATTTGTACGAATCCAGAGTCCGACGCAGGACCTTTGGGACACCGAGTGCACCAACGACTCGTTGAGAAACTTACGTTTGTTCGCCGCATATGGCCCCATGAAATTGGATCTTTCATATATATGGTCGATAAGCTTTCGTAGTGGGAAATATAAAGTTCTGTAAAACTACCGGAATCGTTCAATCGCGAGTCAGGAATTACAGCTGTAGTATTTTCTCCAATCGTAATTCGACATGTGTGTTTTTGTACGAGCAGCCTATTGGGATAACAAAATGGTGGCCGTTTCTGGACGTCACGCGAAATGGCGATGTCTCGTCGCGACAAAGTTTTACGTTTCGCAGAAGCGTTTCAATTAAGTTGTTATTTTGACGACTCACAAATTATGCAATTTTATGCTATATCAATATTCGTATTTTAAGAGGGAAATTAAGAATAATTGTATTAATATTTTAATATGAAATAAATAAGGAGATTTATTCCAGCATCATTTTCTTCAGAGAAGTCGTTTTTCTTCTTTCGTAAAATCTTTATTCTGATGTGACGAATATCTCTTAGGGCAAAAATGGCTCCAGGCATATCAACTTGACAATATTCCAAAGTGGTTAACCCGCCGTCTACCCTCGTGACGTTCCAAACTCTCCGTTTTATAAACGAGACCTCATTGAATTCCAATTCTCTCCTTTACTTCGATGCTATGCAACCCTAGAAGAAATAGCATTCGGCTTATACGCAAATCCACACTCGACTTTGTCACCTGCTCCTTCCATTTCACAAGCATTTGTCAAACAAATTACTCGACGAAGTCAAGAGTATATCGATCGAGGAATAAAATAGTTGACGCTTTAAAAAATTCACGTGTCCGATCCGTTCGAGGATCTTGGCACGAGAAAAATTCAATATGATAAATCAAACACTCGACTAGATAATTCTTAGATAACTCGTGGTATTGACAGGCTATCGGAAATTTGATAAGAGGTTTGGCCCATTCACAAAACATCAGAAATTATAATATCCCTTATCGAACTATGCTGTTTCTTTTCTCAAACCTTTTGACGAATATATACCGTTTCTTTATCCACTTTGTTAGCAATATAGTCACGAAATAAAATCTGTGAAAACATCGGTATTTCACTTTTACGCGACGGATAAATTTTTCAACAATTAAATATGGTTAATACACTAGGAATATGCACGTATGGAAGTTCGCCGCACTCGACACAAAAACAAACGATTCAAATTTTCGTCAAACATCTTTCCATCAAATTTTCTCCCGTATCGCAATAACCAAATTTTCGGACAATTAAACCAAAAAAATTATGCAATAGCAAAAACCAAAAAATTAAGCTATAAAAGTATGCAACGATACTGAATATTTAATAATTATTAAAAAAAAAACAACACAGCAAAGACAATGTCGTCGTTAATGGTTTCTAACCTGGAAATCATGATGCTTGAATTCGCAGTTCAAAAGGTTATGTAATTTCGTAAAAGTGTGGTAAAAAAATCAAAGATTCCAAGATAATGTGTCAACATTTGCCGATTTTCGTTGAAATACAGTTATTCGTGCCGAGAACGTCCATCTTCGATTCGGTTATAATGAAGAAAACGACAGTGATGTTTCGGATGCTGGATTACAATTGGACAGGGTTAAATCCCCATCGCACGGATTACGCGCCTTATCGAGGCTCGAATCTCGAGGAGGAAGATTTTCACGGTGGTAAATCCATTGTTTTCGCAATACCGCGTGAAACCCTCGAAGAGAAAGTTAACGGAATCGACATACAAATCCATGTACGGAAGGAAGTCTCCAAATACTTTGAGATGGATCCCTGTCAAAATGTCGGCATAGCTTTGGTCAACATGGACAATCTTTTTAATGGGATTATCAGAGAATTGCGAGAACGTAAAGAGCTCGAAGGATATTTGAGTTGTTTTCACAAACGTCAACCAATCTCCAGGTTGGTTAAAAAAGTAGAATAATTCCAGAAAAAAATTTAGAAAGCTCCGATTACTGATTTGTAATTCGACGAAATATTCCATCAAACGAAGCTTAATTTGAAACTCAAATTAAATTTCAATGAAACATTCCGTGTTAAAACTAAATTCTCGAAAAATTTCGGAACGTATACTTTTTTTTTTTTTAAATCACACGGACGGAATATCAGAATTTTGATAATTTCAAGTATTCTTATTAAATAAATTGGATGAATTGAAATAAATCCCACGCTTTGAAGTAGTCACTGATGCGGTCGACGGTAAAATAGACGATCGTTTGAAATCTCAGTTTAGCAGTTTCGTCGAGTACAAAAAGATGCTCTCGACAAAGCGCCAGATATATATATATATATATGTACATCCATATGTATATATTTAGCTATAGCCCATGTTTACATTCTCGGAAAAACGTGACGTAGCTCCAGCAACGAGAAGCGGACGTGACACCGGCTGTATTGGCATAGGTTTTCCGCAGTTTTTCCATGGCCATGACAGAAATGTCATAGCGAATGGTATACAAAGGGGATATGCGGATTCATCGCTCGGGGTGAAAGGATGATGACCCGGGTCGATTCTGTAACGAGTAAAACGCCAGGAGGGGAAAATAAAAACCAACAAAAATAGCTTGAAAGATTTTGAGTTATTTGTCACTGCCAATCTTAATGACTGACTCGTTGTTTTTTTTATTCTGTCCCAAAAGGTCGCTGAAAGGAACTTACGAAATAATTGACGAGGATCTCCGCGTAACCGGAGCAACGATAACGGTTTATGTGCGGTTAAGCCATTTTGGAAAATCGATAATAACGGAAATCGAGCTGGGACCCGGAAGACGAAAAGATTTTTACGCCCAGGAAGAAACGAATCAGGGCTATCCTTATCATTGCAAAGAATTAAAAAGATCAAAGCTCGAGGCTGGCTGCTGGGGCAGCGATACAATATTACCTCCTGTCAAACCCGACCAATTGACGTGCCACTGTGACATCTGGGAACCAATGGACGAACTGGATGATAAATCGGTCGGCAGCGAGGACGAGAGTCAGAAAGGTCATCCAGATGGTTGGAAAGATCAACCAGATGATCGAAAAGAGCAGCATCCTTCTTGGCAGAGTGATCAAACTCGTGAAAGTCGAGAAGATAAAAATGGTGGAGGAAAAAAGAAGCGGAAGGATAAAAGACGTTCGAAAGGTGACAGGGTAAGGTGAGCTTCTGGAAAAAGCCCCTTTTATCATAAATCTTATAAAGGTTGCGCTACAGTTGACAGGCAAAACACGATAAATATAATCATTAAATATAACAATTGCAGCGGTAAGAACGAGAATGGTAAGAAGGTGAGAAAGGCGGTACCTAAATCAGGCAAGAAAGGATTGAAAACGTCGAAAAGTAATGGAGACAGGTGAGCTTAAGGAAATGGCCGTTGCCATTTTCAATCTATAAAAAAAGGTCCGAAATAAAGCTCTGATTCAAAGTTAGAATGCACTCCGTCAAGTATCTAATCAAACCTGTCATCAGAAGCAGTATCGAGAGCCCCGAGGATGAAGGCGATATGAGAGAAGGTGATCGAACTTCGCAGAGTACAGATGGTGGTAAGAGTACAAAGAAAACTACAAGTGAAAATGCTAACAAAGGAGAAGGAGTCAAAGAACCGGGTAAGACTGTCGCGAAGAGTCCCTATAGTTAGACCACAGACTAAAAAGGTCATTCGTCCAGCAGGCACTAAAGTGGTCCAGAAAATGGATAGACCCTCGCGTGAAGGTACAGCTGATTTGAAGGACACATCCGATGCCACGAAAACACCACGAAAAAATCGAGAACGGGGTCGCAAGAAGAAGAGCGGGACGAGTGATGATTTCAGGGATCGAATAATTCCGGATAAATCAAGAAACAAAAGTGCACAAGTACACAAAGTACCTAAAGGTACTAAGCCAAGTAAAGAAGAAGTGAATCGCCGTGTACAATTACGAAAACGGCGGCGTGGAGTTATCACGGTTGGTCTGCGAGAAAAAGAAAAGAAGATTTGTCACGAGCCATCAGAGATGTCCCCAGCGATATTGCCACCTCTTTGTGAAATGTCTACTCCGATCGAACCAACAATTTTCTCAAACCTTCATCCTCTTCCCAACTGTTGTTATCAAACAATTTCTGACTGTAAGCCTGCCCTGCTATTGCCACACAGCTGTTCCATGGATACGAGAAACAGTCTATTGTATCAACCGATGTTCGGCGGGTCGAATAACTTCTTTCTACCGGATACAGGAATTTTCACAAACTGAAGTGCGTCATCATTGTCGTTCCTTTTTGTAAAATAAACTTTCAAATTGAACTATTATTGCAAAAACAAATATAGTTTCCTGCGCCACTGATTTTGAACTGTCTTTTCACGAAATGAAAATCTTAAATTAGTCTCTAGGAAGCACGATCGAAGTGCTCAAATTTCTGTACTTCAATTTCTGTACGAGCAAAGTAAATACAATTCGAGTATAACCATTTCAATAAAATCAATAGAATTTTCCATCCAAAGAAGAAAGATGGGCTGAGTTGAAAAAAAAAACTTCAAAGTCGCGGAAGTCATTGTGATTTGAAGGAAACGTCGAACGTGCTGAGATAGCGAATAATAGGATGAGGAAGGTGGCTTCGATGGAGCAATCCGGTATAAGATCGCCAAACGGGTATCTTTCTAGTCCTCCCCTCTGTGGCTCGTGACAGAAAGAAAGAGTGAGGAAGAAAGAATGGGAGGGAGTAAAAAGAGAAAGAAATAGTGTGTGTTCTCGAGTGGTTCTGAATTCTCGTCATGCACGAACGCCACCTTGAAATTCATAGGTTCCCGTGGCGCGTTGGTCGAACCTTGGGGGTTGCCACTTCGCTATCTCAGGCAGTCTCAGGCCGTCATATATATCCGTCAGTGCAACGTGACGAACGAAGATGCAAGGGTGCACAGCCAAAGAAGATTACTTTTTGGTGTCTCAATGGTGGCCCCTTCTGACTTGAAATAGCTTTTTCCTTTCCCCTTTTAACAAAGTTAAATAAAATAAGAGCAGCAGCACATATAATCAAAGTTGGCTGACGTCCGAAATACACATTAAAATTTTTATTAAGTCTTGATGATCCTCTCGTTCGAATCAAATTGGTATATTTGGTTTATGGGAAACGTAGTCAATGTCGCTGACCTCAGTGGAGTAAACCATGGGATACGTAGAACGAGGCTAATGGGCAATAAACGAGAACTACCATTAGAAGACCGAAGTGCACGAAGATGAGGCTTCGGTAACAGACTGCAACTAACGGGACTTATCAAAGCCTGCTCCGTCGCAAGTCCACTATCACTTTCTTCAACACAAACCATCCTCTCCTTGCCCTCAAATACTTACTCTCCCGATTCTACCTCGAGCCATGACTCACAAATGGCTACCATGGCGAGTATTATATAACGTAATAGCCCAACCTATATCGGCTCTCGAATATATTACCTAAACCATTGTACTCGATCTCCAAGAGGGTAATATACATAAGGTCAACTTCTGAATCGTATCTGCAAGCGTTAATTACATCGAAAAAAATATTATTCTTTTCGAGGTGCTTGGGGGGGGGGGGGGGGGGGGGGAATGTTTGTATACAAAAATGTTTAATTATATTTAGCGTGAGCGAACGATTAAGTCTTAATCCAAATGATATCTAGGTGTATAATACAGATCGTGATAAAAATTAGCTCCGTAGCTGGTAAAATGGACCCTATGCGTCCTTTTTCGTGTTTACCTCATATGGCACTTTTCCGTTCTGCTGTTTATCCTCGCGAGAATCTGTGACATGTAAAATAATGGAAAAGCGCCGAGTAACGAGAATTAACGAGAGAGATAACGTTGGATCTACTTCGAGCCGACCAGCAGCATCAGCTCAAATGTAGAAAATTATTAAAAAAAATAATAATAAATATATACTTTTCAGTATGGAGAACAAACGGTAGGAGAATTCCAGCACATATTTGGTGACCGGAATGAAAAACTACATGCATAAGCTGTCCAAAGGCTTTTAACCCTTGGTGAAATTCATAGTTACCGTTCTCGCCTGTTCATGCATTTTATTCCGGCATAGTGGAGTGCATGATTCGTTAAATAATGACATCTCATCCGAAGTCATGAAATAAACAAAGACACGAAGACACCGAGAGAGTGAGAGAGAGGGATAGACGGCGAGAGAGAGAGAGAGAGAGAGAGAGAGAGAGTATTTTTTCCCCCAACTGGGTGCGTCAACCCGTCCGGGTAACAATTTTACCTTCACCGAATGCATGCTTTTATGCAATGAAACTGTATCGCAAAATAATGATTTTTATTTGGTGCAATATAAAAAAAAAGTAAAATTTCCGAGTCATAGAGTATCATGTTTTATTGAACTCTTGAAATAACATTTTTAACTTATGATGGAATCAACAGGATATTCGGGACACCCATTTTTAAGAAGTGTGCGTGTTCAGAAAAGCCCATGGTTTTCTGAGCTCCTGCGAGAAGCCCTCAATGTATGATCGGTCTTCACTTCTAATTCGCGGCTTGTACCGAACACACGACTTCGTCACGAACACTGTTTGCCTTCGGTCTTCCTTCTAATACTACGAGTGAATCGATTTACGGGGTGGGGGTAAAATTTTCGAATGACGAAATTTCGAACAGCTAAAATAGCGAATTTTAACATACTGTTATCGATATATATATATATAATTGTATGTTAAAATTCGCTATTTTAGCTGTTCGAAATTTCGTCATTCGAAAATTTTACCCCCACCCGATTTACGCCCGGTTTATTCACGGTATTACTTCAACTTCAGTTCCCTTCAATATCAAAAAGTAAAACGATTTACGCCCGGTTTACTTCGAGATATATGAATTAGTGCTCTTCCTCAATTAATACAGGACTTTTAATTCAACTAAGACGACTCCGCTTTAACACGGTTTATTCTTTCGGTACTCGGTTTCGCCGCCATTGTGGTCATTTCAACTCACATTCTTTTCTTCGTACAATTATTTAAGAGTTTATTACGAATAAAGCTTCGTTATAACTATATTAACGTAATTCAG
Source organism: Rhimphoctona megacephalus (assembly GCA_963989365.1). Taxonomy (NCBI): domain Eukaryota; kingdom Metazoa; phylum Arthropoda; class Insecta; order Hymenoptera; family Ichneumonidae; genus Rhimphoctona; species Rhimphoctona megacephalus. Next base: position 29,723,946 of record OZ022418.1, read on the forward strand.
TGACTTTCGCGTATTTCGTTTCATTCTTGGACCTCTTCGTTTCCTTCCCAATTAATTTCCAATCCCCGCCTTTATTATTTCAACCAGAATTCACGGACTCTTCAAACAGTGCGAAACGTTTGTTTTATCCCTCTAAAAAAACTGAGGGAGTAGTATTTTGTTTTTGTTTTGTGTTTCCTCTTATCACTACATGTATCACTACATGTATCTTCATATCAAATTATATCTCGATATCTTCATACGAGCGTGACAAAATTAAATATTTTAATTTTTTTCAGCAGAAAATCGTATTTCAATTTTTGATGAGCTTTTTGTCAAGTCCCTGCTCCTTAATAGAACATTTCATATCATTAACGCAGCAAATTCATTCAATAATTTATCTGACAAATACAAAGAGTTTTCACGTGAAATTTGCAGAGCATGATTTATTTTTCATCTCTTTGAATAATGATTGCGATTTTATCGGATTTACGTATGACTGAATAAAACACTGCACGTCCAATCTCAACCAGATGATACCACAATGTGACTTCATAGCGCTCGATGGTATTGTCATTTTTGGGGGAGGGATCGGCGATCACGTGTTATATTCGTTGGGAGAAGCTTATTTCGAAAACAAAAAAGTTTTTCACCGGGGGTTTATCGGAGTATGAGACATTATCCGATAATATTCCTGTAACGGACTTTTAATTGGAATCCCTCTTGATTTTTGTCCCGAGCTTTATCCCTCTTTATAGTCCAATGGCACGATATGGAATTTATTCGGTAAAATCGGAATCACAGTTAGCGACGCGAGTGGTATGTTTGAAAAAAAAAAACTGGACGCAAAAACCGGCGAACTGATATCTTCCGAACGTAGATTCAGCCCATAACGATGAATCCATTCGAGTGTTTTCCAGTGAGAAATATTCGTCGTTCCCATAAATATAACTTCATACAAAAATCACTGAAATATTGCATCAGTACTTTCGAAATCAATTAAGCTCCATTAGCGTGTTACCATACCAATTCCCCAACCCGTTATTTCCATCAGGTTTCGAATATTTACGTTACAGATCCGATTTCAAAATATCAAATTTGACTTCGATGATTTTTTTTATCCACTGTTATAATGATTATTTATTGATTCTTATAACTTGATTGATTGATTATAACTAACTTCGTAGGTTTACATACGAGTAATATATTAAATATTTTGATTTTCTCAAATAATGAATGAATATTTATCAAATTTTCAATAGATATCGTTATATAGCAACCGTACTGAAAAATGATCAAACTGAATTTCTTTTGATTTGATGAGTTAATTAAAAAAATTTGATTCTATTAATTATTCGAACATACATAATAGGTGCGTAAATAATATTTTTAATATATCATTTTCATTTAATTTTTCATTTGTATAACTAGACAGTTGGTAAGTAAGGATTAAAATGGCATGTGCAGCCACTGGCACATTTACCTCAGCGGATGTTACAAAATTAAGACATCCATGTACTCGTGGTCTTGGGGCTAAAAACGTGGGAGGGATTTGACTGCAGTCTAGGTTGCTGGTTCGGCTAAAAACCACGTTGTATAATGAACAGGAGATATTTTTATTGCGAGTACCAACGGGGAAAAGTATTTCCGGGGTTGCCTCGAGAAAATCCTACATGGACGTGGGTTGCATCAGTGGAGGAAGAGAAATCTGGGAAAGTAACCGCGTATCCGAGTAGAAGCCTGGGGGGTAAATCCTGCAAAATATTTAACATCAAGCCATAATCCACCAGCTTAGTTGGACTCTTACCACGGGATACGATGCGGAAAGAAAAAAAAAGCAAAAGTAAAAGCATCGTATGTCGAGGAATATCTCTTGTGTATCGTGTTAAAAATGGGCTAATCTTGATGAGCTTTCCGACCGGCGATTTACACGTTATACCAACCCTGAATAAATGTAAAAGAAACATAATCCCTGATTAACACGAATTGGAATGAGATTATTTATTAACATCATCATTAATACAATCACGATTATTTAGCCTTTTCATCGAAGCTGACAATCTAATGAGCATTTCAATATTAATGACCATTTTCCTAAAAACAATGGACAATATTCTCACCGAGTTTTCAATCATCCCGTTTGCTAAATCCTAAAAAGAGACTTAAGCGGATCGCATCATTCAAGAAGGGAATCAATGTACGGTTTTGCCATTGCAATTCTTGCAACGAAGCAGAACGGAGCATGTGCAAGCTCTACATACATATATACAGCAACCAACTGGTAAATGAGAGCAATATTCCGACGAAACGCTTTACTCCAGCTTCGAAGTTGCTAATAAATACGTAGCAAGTTTGCTTGAATAAATTAACAAAGTTTTGAGCACGGAGGAGAATCTGCTGAGCTGGAGTGTAGATGTACGATGGATTCATTCTGCCCGTATATATGTATACATATAAAAGACAACAAAGATACTATAAGATGCTGATGTATATTAGTCGAGCACAGAAGCCATCGACAACTTATCTGTGTAGCAAAGATATTATACTGCGTACACCACAAATAGGATAAATGAATTAAAACTTTGTCCCTTTATTGTATAACAAGATCATATCGATGAACGAGACACGCCTACGTATATGTAAAACGTAAAGGATCTAATGCCGGAGCCTGAAATAACGACAACTTAAATTCACATCAATATGAAATTATTTTCGGAATCATCATTTAAATCGATCGGATTAGTCGAATACAATACTTTTGCTCTTCAATAATTTTTTTCACAGAAATCTCGGTTCGATAAATCGGAAACGGTCGGAAAAGCTTTAAGAGAAACGGAAGCTCCGAAAATGTTGCAACGTTCATTTGGAAAGGTTGGGTCGAACAATGATGATAGCACGTGATCTTCCATTACCGTCCATCAAGAGTCAAGCTTCGACATCCGGCCATCTCCTCCCTCTCCATCTCTCTTTCTCTTCTCCTCTCGTTCTTTCTCTTTCTAAACTAGGCTAGGTCGAGGGGAGGCTGATAAATCTCTGGTTGTAACATAGTCCTTGCACAAGTGAGCTAGAAACACCAGAGGTCATACTCGAGCTGTTACATTCCAACGGCATCGATGTAACCCTGGCTGAACGAGACCGCAAGTCGATCTCACGCGAACTAATCGAGCGTGCTTTAATCTGAATGGACTACGGTCATTTTAACTTGCTTGAAGCGGTATTTACATTGGAAGATCAAGAAATACACCATTTTTCCTAATAAAACATTTTCTATTACTATTCTCGGCATTATCTTTTAACCACCAAAATATCTGAGATCTTCGATAGAAAAATAAACTGAAAATGTGGGCTTGACAATTGTTGAATACAAATTTCAGTCTTGATTTTCCATCACCATGAACAGCATCGTATTAGCGTAATAATTCGAGCCTGCAGATTTAACCGTCGTTCCTCAGTAGCGAAGATTTTCAACAGAATTGCTTTGATATATAATATTGCATTGAATTATTTGCAACGAAAAGTTGGATGGAGTAGGCAGCATGAAATTGGAACCGTGAGCTAGAACTAGGCTTGGGCAAAGCAAGGTAGATGAAAAGCAATAGGGAATAAGAGAATTGCTTACGGACATTGGGTGTCAAAGTAGCAGGTATATGTGTTAGTTGTGTCCTCTCGCCCTCCGGTTTGTGTTGCTGAGGTAGCCAATAATTGGTCGGGTTTCCCTGGAGAACCGCGCATTATTCAGAACTGCCAACCCGTAGACCGGCTATTCTATCATAATGAGATCTAGTTTGCTGCGTGGTAAACTACATTCCGTACAGGCTGTTCTGAAATTCAACCTTTGGAAAATAGTTCCAGATAGCTGAATTCTTATGAGAAAATTGCATAGCAATTCTTTTACAAGATGCATCAGCTACGAGAAATTTAATAAATTGGAAAATGCAACCAGATGCGTTGATAAAATACGGTCGAAGGGGCAAACATGATGCTAACATTCAAGAGCCTATCGGTCAAATTCAAATTTTTCATTCACTTTTTCGTGAAGTCCATAAAAAAATGCGGAAAATCGTTTTTTATTCAACGCGATATCTCAAAATTTTTAGACAATTACGGACCTCTGAAAGCGCGGGACCTCTTCCAATCTAATTTTCAAAAATCGAAACATTATTTCTACAAGCATATCCTCACGGAACCAAACATACAACGGACGTATTTTGTACGTGCATAAGGACAGAAAACATCCATTGGGTGTTCGGTTCTGCAAGGGATACATATATATACAGCAATTCAGACAACTTCGCTTTTATAATTGAGACAAATGAACTTTTCTTCCTTGAAAATCTGTGACCGATGTCTTCCAACGTTCACGATGAAAAAATTTCATACGAACGATCTTAGAATTGAAGAAAAATGTTTATTTTTTGTTAACTGTTTTAATGTATATGAAAAGAAAAATATTTGCATGAGAGGAGAAAAGGTTTATGGTAAATTGTCCTCTCGTTGTCGTCGCGAGGGCGAATGGTTGAGCCAAACGAGAACCGCAAAAGCTTTGCATAATGCATTTTGTTGTATGTAATATAAATGCTATTACGCCTATGTAAAATGCGTCCTTAGAAAAGCAGTCGTGTGTCAGCTCTCCTCTTCCAATTTTACAATCCTCAAAACTGTTTCCACTCGTACTACTTTTTTTTCTCTGCGAGAGTACGACTGCATTGTGAAAATTTTCCCTTCATTTCAACACGCTTGCTCAATGACAAGAGAGCTCAAATTTATACGACGAAACGTGATGATTCTCTGTAAGCGACTTGTGAATCGACTTTCTTTCCACAAATCTCGGAATCATTAAATTCAGAAACTGCTAGTGCCATCTGTTTTTATTTTCATATTCTTCAATTCTCTATTGTTTAGTCATGTTTAACGTTGCACAAAATATTTTACCATGAAAAATTCCTTCAAGCTATTCTCAATCGCAAAGGGCCTCATAACATTGGTGTCTGAAAAACCTCCCATCATTTCAGCTAGAAAAAAATTACTATACTATTCCCAACATTTGTGGAGATGTGAATGCTGAGACGTTATAGATGAAAAATTAATAAGGCGACTCCTGTAAAATTTGGATTATCATGCGAATAAATGAGTACGACACTGTACTTCATGGATGGATTCATGTTCAATAACGATTTTTGGAATCTTCAATACTGCAAGAACGACTAAAATGCACTCATCGAAATCAGGTCGTACGTGAGAACAAAAAACTTCTCCCTAGTATTTATCTTACAAATTTCAGTAATGTTACATATTGCTGTTAAAACCTGGTAAACGTTCACCTTCGTTTCTTGAATTCCATAAAATTATTGTTGAATTCTCAATTTTTTTGGTTCATTAAAATCGCTGTGTTCACTAGAGATCCTGAACTACGAGAAATTCGTAAATCTTACCGGTGAATTTATCAAACAACAAAGTTTGGGGATTCAATAATAAAAAACAAAAAATCGGCTGTCCGAAACTTTTTTTTTATTCGAGGAAAGATCACGTGATACATCGGTGGTTGGGGGGCCGGGAGAAAAAAAAAATAAAAGGAAAAAAAGCAACCGAAGATGTCTTCGCCAGACGCCTTTGAAACTTTTGCCAAGATAACTCGCTACAGCCGCAGCAAGTTTTGCATTGTGAGATGAGAACTACCGCAGTTTTCGAGTTATTCATTGTACATGGGTGATCTATTGCTGTTGATAGCGCAACTACTGCGTGTTACGATGTATCGATAAATTGTAAAAGTTGCTTCGAACTTAAACTTTTTAAACTTAATACAAGCAGACCTTGTCATTCGAGCATTCGAATTTTTAAATCTATACGTGTGATCGTCTGTTCAATCAACTAATAGAAATTAAATCTTATTTATTTATATTTTCATGAAAATGAATTCTTATTTACATTTTATTAAATGAAAAAAAAGTTAATAATCAAACTCAGAAAAAATTTATACGATCCAACATCCAGGAGATCAAATGAGCTTTGAAAAAAATTAAAAAAGTTTTGGACGGAAAATAAAGATGTTATCAACTACAAATAAATATTACAAAATTGTTACTCTTTTTTTTAATAATTGTTGAGAAATATTGAATTACACAATTTGCGTGAATATTGAAAATTTCCAACAGGGTAGTTGCGATTAATGCTACTTGTACAAGGTTGTCTATAGACTAACATAAAACGCTTTTATTTCAAGACGAAAATAGCTTAACCCGCCTACTTCAGTTGGGTATGTACTTTGCTGACGCCAGAATGGCTACTTTGGTATAATTTGGTCTCAACTTTTAACGTCCATGCTACGAAAGCTATTTCAATGACGAAAAAGTGTATTAAGAAAATACGTAAATTCTAAGCGTCAAAAATAATTGAATAATGATTTGTTCCATGTCGATATTTTTTTAGAGGGTGAAACGAGTTCTGAAAAAGCGCTGCAAAAAGCTATAAAAATCCATACGAAAATAAGTATCGTGGATGAAAAATACGAATATATACGTTTCAAAGCTTTGTGCATACGGAATTTGCAAAAAGAAATCGCGAAACATACGCTGATGAATAAGCAGAAAAAGTTTAAAGCGAGTGTTCGATCGGGGGAAAAAAAATCATAAAAGAACCTTTGTAATAACATTGCAAAAAACAAACATTTATCGTTGAAAGTATATATTGAAGCGGCGAGAAAAATTGACTCGTTTCATGCAAATTCGATAATTATAAAACAAACTAAAAATGGGGTTCCGTAGTGGAAAAAAGCGGTGGTATTGAGGATGAAGGAAGAAAATCCACAAGCTCTGGCGCTGGACGAGCCCTGGGGATGGAAATATGGGGAGGAAAAGCTTGTAACAACATAGAAACTAAAAATAAACGTGAGAAACGTTGGTTCGTCGTTGGATGAATGTTTTGCGCCAGAATGGATCATAGATCGTATCAATGTGTATCTATATAGCGTTGTACATATATACATATCGCCAGACAGGATGGCGACTATTGGCTCTCAAAGTCCCTCGGACGAATCATTTATTCCACGACTCAACAGTCCGCGCGTATGTTCGTTGTTTCTATCTCCGTTCTCCGTTGAACGAAGGGGATGATGGGTTCTTTCGTATAAAGTTCAACGAACCCCGACCCTCGTCTGTCCTATTTCATGCAGCAAGAAAATGAGGGAAGCTTCATATATATGACGAGCCTACCAACGTCTTTTTCATTATTAAAAGAATATTGATTCGTGAATGTAACAAGAGTGCTTTTCTTGCTTCAAAAGGACATCGAACTCGCTCTGCTTTTGTTCGACGATCCGTCAAAATGACGTTTACGACGAGACTCTTTTTTCACCTCTGACAAAGAGGTCAATGCGGTAAATTCAGAAAATATATGAAAAAGTAATAAATATTATTATTTCTAAAGTAATAACAGCACATTCGAATGTTATCGGAGTTTTTGAATGATGTTTCTCGAAGGTAGTGAATAATGTAGTCGATTTTATTTCTCCATACGTCCAAATACTTCGTGATATATTTACTTTATTTATTTTTACGATTAACCAATAAATATATGTCGATGCAAGGTCTTTCTTTCTACCTCTGGGCCCATCTTTGATTCATCGATCTAACCAACTTTTCACGTTCGACTCCAAGAAATCTTTCTTCAGAAACAATATTTTATACAAAAGCTTTACGTCGTAAAATTCAGATATGAATTTTTTAAACTGCCAAGATTCTCCGTAGAGACCTCTTGGCACGGTTTATTATATCGCGTTGGATAGGAGCAACGAGATGGGGTATCGTTCGTTTTCCATTTGAAAGAAATCTCGATTCCATAGCAAAATGAAAGATACCAGAATTTTTCAAACAAATCAAACTTTCCGCAAACTTCTTAATTAACGTATCAATAAAATAATTCATACAATTTTTTTTAAATGAAATAAAATTATCGTAACGAAAACAAAAAAAAACAGTCAAACAGTAAGAATACCAAAATATTATTTGACATATTTTTTTCATACTGTTTTTACGACAAAATTAATTCAATTGTCAACAATTTTTCTTTTCATGTATTTTGTGCAATAAAATATAGGCTATAACTTCTTTTCGAGTGAGCTCCATTTTTCCCAGTAAGCTCAATATCTCGTGATATGTATCACCCCGTCCATCATGACAAATGTGATTTCTTCTTCTGAATTCTCTTTCATATCGTATCCCCTCCCCTGTATTATTTCGTCCTCTATTTATCGGCATAATATTTCTTCCGACGTTTCGTTTGGATGTTTTAATCGTCGTCTATAGCACGAAGCGAAAATAACATTACAGTGATCTCGAAATGAAATGTAGCTGAATGTAATCGCAGTACGATCATTTATCAATTGTTGTGCTACTTTTCTTTTATTCGTCGGAATTTATTTTTTGTCTTTTCGGGATTGGGTAAAAAAAAATTATTCGAAGTATCATTAATAGATTAGATCGATCTTAAATTGTTTAACGGGGTCATCCCATGTGACAGCTATTTTTTTTTTCGCTTTTTTGGGATTTTTTTTGATGAACCATTAAAATACAATATCTTTGAATTTTTACCACACATTTATTAACATTTTTACAGTCCCTCAGAATTTTATCAAACAAAAATAACCAGTTGAATCGACTTTACACCGTTCGGAAGACACTCGTGTGCTGGTTGACGGCTGCCACGATTCTGGAGGTTTTGCTCATCTGAAATCAAAAAATCAAACGGCATTTTAATTTGTAGACCTGAGACTATCGCTGGAACTAGAGCAAATTGAAAATATCGAAAATTGAATTTCTGGCACGGTTTTAAAATTCGAAAAAATAACGACGAAACTCGGAACTTAACATTTAAAACCGTGTCAAAAATTCAATTTTCGATATTTTTACTTTATTCTAGTTCCAGCGATAGCCTCAGGTCTAGAAATTAAAATGCCATTTAATTTTTTGATTTTAGATAAGCAAAACCTCCGGAATCATGGCAGCCGTCAACCAACACGTGAGTGTCTTCCAAACGGTATAAAGTTGATTCAGCTCGTTATTTTTGTTTGATAAAATTCTGAGGGACTGTAAAAATGTTAATAAATGTGTGGTAAAAATTCAAAGATAGTGTTTTAATAGTTCATCAAAAAAAAATTCGGGAAAAAAACGCTGTCACATGGGATGACCCCGTTAACTGAATAACGTTGCTTTGATCATTGATTTTTATAAATCAACGTTCTGAAAATTGTTCTTGGGGTTAAAGCTCAAGGATAATTATTTTTCAGCTCTTAAGAATACCTGATTTACTTTATAATTAAAATTGCTCTACAGAAGTAAAATAGAAAATGACTGCTTTCTTTTAAAAGAGAAGAATCGAGGAAAATTATCTGTCGGAAAGAACGATCCGAGATGACGTTGACCATGAGAAAAAAAAATTGCTGAATAAATTGTGAATTCGATGATAAACTGCATGAAAAACGTCATTCAAGCAGGACGCCCGGCAATTTTTTTAAAATGCAACGGTCGCGATAATAAAAAAAAAGAAAACAATACGCGTATCGAATCCGTTGGCATGCGATGGGGGTAAAGGCAGAAACGTCAAATTCGCGAATTCGATCATTGGCTGTAGGAGATCGTTCGTAAACTGAATGCTGGTCGGATAACCGTGGATTCTCACGCCAGTGAGAGAAAATCGAATTCGAGAATGTGAAATTTAACCGATATAGAGAATGTACATTGGAAATCGTGAAATTTCACACGACAGAGGGAGGAGATGGTGGCGCGAAGTCAGGTAGGTCACTCGTGAATCTCTGACGATACAGGCGATACTCGTGAATCCCCGTAGTTAAACGAGAATCAGTCGACAAAAAGAGAGCAAAAGAGAGAGAGAGAGAGAGAGAGAGAGAGAGAGAGAGAGAGAGACAGAGAGGGTTAGTTGCAATAACGATGCACAGAGATCCACGTGTTCGACGTATGTCGCGCCACCTGGTGAATCCTGGATCGGGGTTGCAATGTCGAAAGCGTGCTGCACCCCGAATAAGCGACTGCTATACTGCACCACTATGCTGCTCTGTTGCTTTTCTCACCCGTTTCCAGAGCAATTTTGTCGAAACGAAAACACCGTGAAATTACTATCGTATGCGTGGATTCTAGACTATCCAGTAGTTGAGCATACCAGCAGGTTAACTCCCCACACTACAAAGCTTTCTCCAGCTCGCGTGATCGATTTTATCGTCCCGTATATAGATTCACCGAGCTCGTCCTCTTTCTTCTAGCCGGAAATTTCTTCGTTTGACTACCATTCATATATATATATATATATAGTTATTAATTCGAATATAGTGTGTTACGTGATAGAGAAAATTTTATGAAGGTCCTACATCCTCGTTTTAAATTGTCTTTCAAAGTGCACACATGTCGAAGAGATACATTGAAATCCTATCATTGTTCCTCCATTTTCCAACCCCCATACTTTTGAAGCCTCTCTGGGTAGAATATATATATGTCACGGATTTACCCTGATGTCGTCGTCCTTCATCTAACTCAGTAGCAAGGGGTTTCGAGGATCATGAATTTAGTGGAGAAAAAAGGGCAAGTTCGTACATTAAATATTATAAATGTTACCTTTTTCCATCTATCTCATCAATTTTATGAAAAATTTAAACAGCTTTGAACTTATAACACCCCCTCGATAATTGCATAAAAAAAAATCATGAAAAGTTCGTCTGATATCATAATCAAATAAAAAATGTGTTCTGGAATTTCTGAAGGACCCTGACACGTGGTCATCGAACTCGTCATCACGAGGGATGAAACGAGGTGAGATTGCTAGGTGAGGATATAAACTGCGAGTCTTTTAGAATTTAAAATAAAGTGCCGTATATATATATATATATGTTGATAGAAAGAGGGAAAAGGAAAAAAAGTGTTGCAGAGCCACAATGGGATACAGAGGGAGGACAAAACGTCGTCCTGTGTTAGTTAAGCAGTGGCCCATGTATATGTGAATGTATGAAAAAGAGAAAGGGATGAAAGTAGAAGAGGGATGAGAACGAAGAGATGATGAACACAAAGCGCGCGATTCACAAAGACTCTCTGATCTATAGTCGCCCTTGCGTGTGTGTGTAAGTGTGATGGAAAGTAGTCCAGGAAGAGGGAGCTTTTGGTCTCGGCCGAGCTCAGTAATGACCCTCGACAGTCTTCATTCGTGGATCGGCATGCACGCAGCTAAAAAATGCCTGTACAGGTGGTATCCTACAAAAATGCTTGGATCGGCTCCTCTAGCTTTCTACGAATGAATTTAATCATATTTCTTCCATTCTATTAAAACTCTCGACTTAGGTAAACAAAAATAAATAGATAATGCTAATAAAAACGATAAGGAATGCATTAAAACATTATGACATTAGCCCGTTGAGTCATGGTGGGACATACGTTGTCCCACCTTTTTTTTTTGCAATTTTTTGATCATTTAAGGCCTTACATACGTCCAGAATTTTCAAAAAATCGATTTTTTTTTTTACAGGCTATTATTCTCTATAGTTTTAGGCGTATTTCTGTGTAAGTCGATTGTACAAATTCCCCATAGATCGAAAGTTATTATAGAAAACGTGACTGCCCAACGAGAGTCTGATGCGCGCAGGTAGATGTCTCGAGCGAAACGCACTTGAAACTTTAAATGCATTTTTCTCAAAACTACTTTTTCTGGCACGGTCTGCATGATAACTCATACAGTTTTTAATATTTTTTGATGCTTTTTTTTTTAAATATTCGAAATTGTTTTCTCTATAGTCTGTCGAGTCGGATTTTTGATGTTGTGATGAAAAAATTTTATAAACATAATTAAAGTGTGACATTTATGACACAAAATGCACACTTTTTTTTAAACTGCCGTAAATTGTCAAAATTTTTTGAATTTCAAAAATCCGACTCGACAGACTATAACTACAACTTTATTTTACAAAAAATTTTTTACGTTTTGCAGATCCATCAGCATTTCAAGAAGAAATGATGCAGACCGTGGAGCAACTTTTTTTCATAGTGCTTCGGGAAACGTGATTTTTTATGTTATAATTTTTGAAAAAAAAAATGAAATAAATTTTTTTATAAAGTTTAAATACTAATAAACAATGTGTAAAAATTATTTTTATTAATTTCTATTGCTATCTCTTCTAAAAACAGTTTTTCTTTTAGCGTGTTTTAGGCGCTGCTGGACGTATGTAAGGCGTTAACGACTTTTGCCGCAACAAACACCGGATGTTCCATTTGCACATGGACCGTGAGACATTCATTAATATATATAAAATATGAACATTCATTATTTGTTAATTGCATAAATATCATGTGTATAAACAAATAGTCGAAATTCGTACTTTTTCTTGAAAAAATGCATTTTCTACTAATCTACTACGAAAATCGCGATGCCAATTTTTTCACAACCTTTATACACTCCAAAAAATCGTTCATAATTTTTTGAAAATTTTCCGTTCTGTGGTTTTTGTTAAAAAAAATAAAGATGCCATCAATTCTGTACGAGATCCAAACTAAAAATAGTATTGACTGAAAATATTCATATATTTTCGAATTTTTAGTGCAGATTCGTAATCAACGACTCCAAAAATCTATGTAATCAAACTTTCAAGTAAATCGTACGTAAGGAAAAATGTATGCCTCAGAGGGCTAATGGGCAATGACAGTGTCATTAGATGGAATTTTTTTATTTGTATTCGCGTGTCCCTTATTTGTTTCGTTTGTGTTTGCTCAGTATTGACTTTCATCGCATTACACAAATATTCGAAACATATTGTGGTTTATTTCTCATAGAATCGATCTCAGAGAATAAATTATCATAGAATTCATCATCATATCATCATCATTATCATAGAATAGAAAGAATCATATAATTCAGTTCCCAGAATCAATATACGAGAAAACACGATCAAAGGGTTTTTTCCATTCCACGAATCAAACACGTCCAGTAAAAAAATTGAAATGCGAAGAAAAAGAAATCCCTAAGAGACGCGATGTTTACGAATACTTCTTGAAATATTTCAGAGAGAGGATTTTCCTGAGAAGCTTTCTGGCGTTTTGTCATATACAAAAAAAAACGATAAAGACGAAAAAATGCGTTGAACGAGAAATATCAAATAAGGAAAACGATAAAAGTATCTTGTATATTCATTATTTTGTCGTCGCCATATTCCTGTACAAAAAGGCTAGAAAAAACGTTGGATGAAAAGAGAGGTGGGTAATAAAAATCCGCTGTTCAGTTGGAACGGAGAAACCATCAACCCTGACGAGAACTCATTCCATGCTTCAACGTCTCTGTCCCTTCGTTTTTCCCTTGGAATTTCCACTTTTCCTTTTTTTACTCCTCACTCGTTTTATATGGAATTAAAATAAAATCGTATCCCATCTTTCTGACATTTGGCAGATGTTCTTTACAGCGTAAAGTTATTCAACTAAAACTGCAATTACACATACAATTCAAGGTAGAAATACACACGCACCAAAAATTACATTAATAAGAATGATTTTTAACTATATTCTTTGACAAACGAAATGTTTAATTTGATGAAAAATATTTTTAACATCGTCATGTTTTTAACAACAACCACAAGGTTTTCGCACTAAATTTTCTATCTATTTCAAACGATAACATTGCAATTGAATCAATTATTTTTTGTCAGCGAGTATATTTGATGTCAACATTTTTGTTTAATCGGAGGAGCCAACGTTTTTTTTTTTTTTTTTTCAAGATGTGAAAAAAAGGTAAAAGGAAAGGATCCACTTAGATAGCGAATGATTTTTGGAGCGAAGAAAAAGGTGCGAGATAGAGAGGAGGAAAAGATAAAGGAAGTTGAGAAGAAGGGTGGATTAGTAGAACGAGGTATTGGGCAAGGGGCGAAAATCGGGTCCAGAAGTGCGGAAAGGATCGTCGCCGGATTAATGGACCGCGAATCCTTACCGACGCCTCCATTCCCGGGGCGTGAATCCTTCCTTTTCACCTCTGTCTTTTCATCGCATTTTCTCTCTCTCGCTCGCTTTTCTTTCTTTCTTTCCCTCTGCCTTTATCTCAGCCTCTCTTTTCCCCCTTGTTTCTCGAGGAAAAGGCTGTGTAGCATGCATAGGATACACATGACAAAGCTTTTGCCACTTCCTTGTTTTTCGAGTTTGCTCGATTTATCGTGACTGGGGCCACCAAAATTGCCGCTCCACTGATCAAACTTATTGTCAATGACTTGAAAATTCTTCCCTCAATTTTCATGTCTTTCCGAAAAAAAAAACAAACAAATTCTTTCTCCATCCTCTTTAAAAGTAGGTTTTTATTCGCTTTATTACATTCTTGGTAAATTCTTTCAATAAAAAAATACTGTAATTGAGAAAACAAATGTACGCAGCACAGCAACTTTTCCACACATGTTCTTATCTCTTCTTTTCCTCTTCTCTCTCCGTGTCGCTCTTTCGCTCTCTCTCTCTCTCTCTCTTTCTCTAGTTATTATTTGTTATACGGTATTCGAGTTGCACAAGGAAACAATCTTCGTATCTCCGTGAATAGTTTCTGAACGATGCCAGGCATTATGGGCAAACAAGTGTCTTGTACGGTTATATGCTTTTTCAGGAGACGTCGTAACGACATCGTTACCGTGAAACACGAAAGCGCGTATTGCCTCGCGCACCAAAGCTTTTAACAGGAAAGCTACACTTTTGAAACTGCACGAACGAGAAACAAGTGCACACAAGGGTATATAACTTTGCATTCATGAACCACCACCATTTCTACTTGTTTCAACGATGTACTACATTTCACTTTGTGAGCGGTGCGTAAGTCCAAAATGGAAAGCGACCCACATAAAACATCCATAATTTATATATTGATAGTGAGAGGCAGAAGAATACACAAAATGAATAGTAAATACTTTTAGACTTGTACAATCGTAATGTTTAATGATACAAATGATACGTGCGTTTTAACTGCCTCCTAAAATAGACTGACCGAAAGTTATTATTTCGACGGTTAAACATTTTTACTGTTAGCTATTTTGTGGGAGTACTAAATATGTAACAGAATCGATCAATCGAGCAAATTTGTAAGAGTAATTTGTAAATCGAAATTGTCATTGTGCAGAGAAATTGTATTGATTACAAATTGCATAAAAACTATTTTGATTTTTTTTTTTTCGAAACTCTGTTTATATTTTTGGATACAATTTTATCCGGCATCGTACGAATTCGGTAACGAGGATTCCGTGCTAATAAAAAATCATATTCCATCTAGATGAAATTTCACGCATAGCAGATTTCACCAGACCATTCAAATTCATCATGTTGCGAGAGTCAGATACAGATACAGAGAGAGAGAGAGAGGGAGAGAGAGAGAGAGAGAGAGAGAGAGAGAGAGAGAGAGAGAGAGAGAGAGAGAAAGAGAGAGAGACGAATGTCGATCGAATATACAAAAATAGAGGGAGGGTCACTATCGCTGCTAATTCAATCTCAATTCATTAAAATTTTTATAGCCGTAAATGCATTAATAGAATTGTTATTTCGAATGAATAAATGTAAGGAAAATTTGATCAAAACACCAATTCAATACGCGCATCGAATTTCGAGCTGGAAATTTTATTTCCGTCTGTTAATGCAATATCCGGAATCATGTTAGTCTAATTATTCTGATACTTTTTATACTCGGATTATATCGTTAATTTAGCTATTTGCTCAAGAGATTATCAAAGTCAAAAAATACCACACTGATAACGTATTTA
The DNA here is from genome assembly GCA_963989365.1 of Rhimphoctona megacephalus. Taxonomy (NCBI): domain Eukaryota; kingdom Metazoa; phylum Arthropoda; class Insecta; order Hymenoptera; family Ichneumonidae; genus Rhimphoctona; species Rhimphoctona megacephalus. The sequence continues at coordinate 29,739,682 of OZ022418.1, forward strand.
ACTGCTCGAAAAAGATGTGATGTAAAAAGAATGAAGGAGAAAAAATCCCGAGTAATAATTATTCGGAATATTCGTTATATTAATGCGTTACTAACTTCAAGTGCAGTACGGTCATTTTTTTCCACTCGGATTTTACAGAGCTGTAAAAAAACGGCTGGAGGATGTCTCAGAAATTAAAAAAAAAGAGCCGAAGCAGGAAGTTCATAAAAAACAATGAAACGGCATTGCATAAAACACCGTTGGTCGAGGGGTAAAACAAGAAGTTGAAAAATTTTAACGAAGCTAAACTAGAAAATTTATAGAGTTTATGAATTTGTATGGGCCCTAGAAAAGCCACGAGAAAGCGAGTCCTCGAGTCCCGTTTTATCGCGTACTTTATGGATATAGTTGCGATAAAAGTTGAGGAGAAGAGGAGGCTTCGAGGGATCTTTGTCGTCTTTGTGGTCGAGAATGGTGGAAGAGTCTTCTCTACCTTCTTTACGTTATCAACGGTACCTCCGCTTCTTCTTATCCTGACCGAAATCTCAAAGAGCCCGTGGCTTTCTTCTCCTCTCGTCCACGGACAGAGATAAGCCTTGATGAGTTTGTTAATATTCCCTTATGGTGTAGCGGGGCGGTATAGGCCATACCACAAATCCATAAAAACCCCATGAAGCTACTGGCCAAAGCTGGCAAAGTCTGTGAAGGAAACCGAATCTCCGTAATACGAATATAAAATTTTAACTACCAAATTACCATTACATTATTCCATAAAAATAATACAAAAAATAACAATTATCCGACAGTTTTATTGCGTTTGAGGTAAGTATTTGTTTATTTGGATATTTCCCCTACATTTTGCTCGAATTTTCTCGCAACATAACGAATGTCTTCCCATCGCACGATAAAAACGTGAGGATGAAAAATCCCTCAATGTACTCAGGAATCAGAGCGAATTTTCAAAACGTTTTACATAGTGAGTTATTTGCCAGAAAGTCGGTGGCATTACGGAGAGTTGTTACAAGGTTTTTCTAAGCTCGGGCGCAGTTATAAAACGGTTTGACAGCGGGGGAAAAGGGTAAAAATGTGCAAAGCGAGGCTGGAAGCGTTTGCAAAATTGGCTCGAGGGTCGTTAGAGGCATCGTCTCGTTGTAGCGGCCTGGTTGCAGGGGAAGGTGCTCCTCTGAAACCCTTAAAAAGCTCTTTTTATCGCCAAGAGGAAACGTTAATTACGTAATGCACAAGTTGCTCGGAGTAGTGATGTGTAGTATACTATGCTTCGACGTACTCGCATGAGCTTATCTCCCTTTGTGCGATCGTCTCTTCTCCCTATATCTGTGAGTCTCTCTCTCTCTCTCTCTCCCTCTCTCTCTCTCTCTCTCTCTCTCTCTCTATTTTGCTGCGATCGTACCCGAGCTCTTCTGAGTAAAACGACACGATGACTTTACGCTACAGCGTGTGTTGCATTTGGATCGAGGCCAACCCCCTCGAGGTGTGCCTCAGCAAAGAAATTCGCCTCGCGAAGCTCCCACTTGGTAACCATAACCGTTGGAGGTTGAAGAGAAAAAAAAATGTTCCAGTTCATGATGAGTTTTCCACAACGATTCACGCGTTCGTGGCATGTTTCCTTTTTTTCCATAATACAGTCTGCCCCCATCGCTATTTACGTATCCATCAATTTTTTTTCATCCTGACAGTTCGTACACTTAGCAGGGTATTTTCTTTGCAACGGGAGACCGATAAATAAAGTCGGACTTCGTCAAAAGAGAAACAACGAGGGAAATCGTCGAGAATTGTTCAATTCCCCGTAGAATTTATACAAGGCAGAGAAATTGCCCCGGTCGGATATACTCTTTTGTAGATTAGAAATTTATCGCAATACAATGGTGCTGTATTGTATTGCCGTAATGCTTACTAAACGTAATCTTGAACACAGAAATGGAAAGGGGAATTGTGCCGCAAGCAGTCACGTTGCCACGGTGAAAATAAATATTAGATATTGGGGATGGATAGTAAATGCGGAGAATCGCTTTTACCGGATATACGCTTCCGAATTTGAACTTGGAAGGTTATTAGATATTTGCTAAAGAATTCGGTTGTTGAACGAACGCTAGTTAAGACTATTTTGTTCTCTATTGTTATCTATTTGTTTCTTATGTATCATTTTATATAAATCTATTCAATGGAATTACGTCGTTGAAGATAAATAAATAAATGTGTTCAGTAGCATTAAGAAGCACCTTCCTTCTTTATGGAAAATAGGATCCAGAAGGCAAGCTGTTATGAGATTTCCTAAAGACAAAAATGCGACAGGCAGTATCAGGAATAAATCAGCCTGGCAGAAGAGAAGACTGAGAGAAAGAGAGAGGCTTGGAAGCTCCTCCGGATTTTCGCATAACAAGCGTTAGTGCAAGATGTGCTTGTGGCTGATCACGGAAGAGACACGTATGACACGTTTTCACGCAGGGTTCAACCACTCGAAGCGTTCGTGAGTGCATTGTGTGTTTTAGAAACTCGCTCAAGTCTCAAGTCCCAAACCCCAATATCAGAGGGAAAGCACAGAAAAGCGTTGAAATGCAGCATAAGCGTATTCGGAGTTGGTGGGATCTTTTGGATACGAGATGTTGCTGCTTACTTCTTCCGGTTCTACACAGCCAAAGTCAGACATCCAGTTTCGATGTCCCGGACTGTTGGAAGAATAACTCGGATGGCTGCTCTTCACTCGTGAAAAGTAAATCTTATACATACTGGCATTGGCCTGTCTCCTTGCCATGCTGCGTTTGGACTCGTACAGTAGAAGACATACATACATCTAATACCACGCTCTCTCCAGCTTGCAATCTGCCTCAGTCTATCCACCTATTTCCTTCCTTCCTTCCTTCCATGTCTCGTGTACCTTCCTTTTTACTGATACACCGCAGGGCTTTGGTGCAGCTAATACATTCGTGCATTTCCAGGCATCCCTTACAATGAGAATACTCTAGGACGTACCAAATACCAAGTGACCCAATATTTAGCCCTACAGCTTACAGATTAACTAGATATTAATGAGATATTACAATGAGATAATACAGAAATAATGACAGCCAATCCATGCGTCGTAGAATGAAGGATATTATAAGGTACTGGTTCCCGCTCATCACGCCCACATCTTTTATACGGCTCGCCGGATTCACTATCATAAATTATTGTTGATACTTCATTAACGGTGTATCAAAGACTAAAATGTATATAACGAATATTCTCTTCAGAATTTTGAAATCTGGCAATCCCTTGACGTTTCAGCTCAAATAACTTTTGTATTAAACTTTCAATCGTCGAATGCAAATCCTTCCACCCGTATAATTAAGTAAAAATATACCTGAGAGCAACCACACGAAACTAACTGACATTGTTCCCACGCTACTCGCGCACCACGTATAATTCAGTGTATTCCTAACTTTGCTACGTTGCGACAATAAATTCATTATTTCATTGTTGATTAATTGAAACTGCAACGTTTTCGTGCTGCCCTCCTGTTTTGTCTTGACTTTAATGAATGGCATTGCTATCCGAATAAAATTTAGCGAGTGCTATATCTCAGTGTAAATATTTGTTCAGGGTATATGTCAAGTGAGGGCATGGAAATTAGTGTTAAAGTTGCTACGAACCCTAAATAGAAATGATAAAGCGTTAAATAACCTTGCCGCTTTAATAATGTAATAAGAGAAAGATGACAGAGTTAAAAAGAAGAAGAAAACTATATTCTGAGGACTCAGTGAGAGGCGCCAAGTTAAGCTGGCTGGATATAACCTGGAAGGATTACTTTTATTCTCGAGAAAGCACATGGAACAACATTACTCCACAAGCTTTTCCTGGGTGACAGAAATGAGTAAAAAAACGTTAAAAAACAAGAGGACGGAAAAGAAGTGGAAAGAGATAAAAAGAAATCTTCTTATAGATACACGCGTACAACTATAAGAATTATTCGTAGCAGTACACTACACATTCATTCTTAGTCTTTCATCCTCCTACTTGTTTTCTTTTCATTTCTTTTATCATTCTCTCCCTCTCTGTCGATCCCTCTCCCTCTCTCTCTTTCGTTTTCTCGTTTTTCGGTTACTTTGCGGGGGTTTACAGACTCCGGGGAGGAGCGTATACAACGATGGAACACGCCGAATCTCTCTGTTCATCTGGTTGGGTTTGCCGAGAGCTCTTACCATGGGAAAACGAAAGGATGAAAGGTTTGTCTGGACTTGGGCCAAAAACGTTGGTGATACACGTTTGCGAAATATTTCGCGTGGTCGCTGTTACCCTTATACTTTCTAACACACATATACACACATATTTTTGCGGAGAAAGAAAAGAGTGAGCTTGAGGTTGAATGCTCGTGGGTTACATTGATGGGAAGGGAAAAGTTTATATACATATATATTTATGCAGTAGGCGGTGGTACTACACAAAAGATGCACGAACCCAGTTCTTGTTCTTTTTCTTTCTCGTGCCACATTTCTCTATTCCAAGAGCTATGGATCCAACATCACTCTTTTTCGCGTCTCACCCTTTACCATTATCATAGCCCGAAAGCCCAATTCTAAATTTCTTTCTGGTCGTACTTATTTTTACGACGAGTTTCTCGTGGCACTCAGTCGCTCCGCTGGACCACAGAACTCAACCGCATTCAAATCGAATCTCATTGTTGTGGAATAGAGAGAAGCTTCGTCGTTCTGTTTTTGCATAATGCAGCATAATGCATCCCATTCTGGAATAACCAGGACTCTGCAACAACTTTAAACACTGAAAAGATACTGTATATACTACTATATGATTATTGTTCACGTTCTCATGTATACTATTCGCCGGTACTGCTTTGAGCTTTGACAATTTTTAACCGCCTGTTAGTGTTTCACAGAACCCAGCAATGGATCAAGATTTTTCTCATCATACACGGGCTTTTATCATGCTCAAAAAACGTCCGTCAGAACTCTAACAACACGTTTTTTCTCTATTACCTGTCTGTTTGGCTTGGACACTCGTTTTTATCGGTGTTGTTTTATGGTTAAGGGAAAAAAGCAACTGAGATACGTCGCTTTAGTGCTCTTTGCGGCTGCTTTCTGTATTCATCTTTCGCCACAGCATCCCGGTATTTTTACCGCCGCCATCTTGAATACCTTCGGAAATTCGCGCTGCAGCTTTATGTTGATGATAAAAGGGTAGAAAAATAGGGTACGGCGAAAAAGGTAAAAGAGCAGGTACGTGAAAAGTTTTAGCGTTTCCATTTGGGGGCCCCTTCAACCCTTTATCTGCCAATCTCCTCTTCTCAGCGAGAGAAGAGCGTGTACAAACGTATAGCTATCTCGAAGGATGAAATTCAATGTAACGCCTGTTAAACTCGATTCTTTCAGCTGGCAAATGCTATCTGTTCGAAATTTTGAGATCGCTTTTTCCTTTATCATTTTTAGCAAAAAAAAAACATAATAATAGCCAGAAAACACAAGGCTTCCGGAGAACAAGGATGTAGCGAGAGTTACGATGCCCAAAAAGGAGTTAAATAACCGGAGAACTATAAAAACTGCACTAAAGTCTGAAGGTGCTTGTCTCGCGGAGCACATGTGAAGGAAGAATGTACGTGAAGTAAGCCAAGCGCAAAATGCTTTGCCCCTTTTTCCTCTTTTATTCCTCGTACCATAGTTGAACATGAATCGCAGATTTGAAAAAAAAGGAAAGCGGTAAAAAGGGCAGCTACAAAATCGTATTTGCGGAAATGCATCTTTGATGCATTCGCCCTCATCACTCCAGCGAATTTGACAATGGGAATCTCAAATGTCCGGAAATGCAAAAAATTCTTGATAGTTCCGTCATACTCTTTGACGATTTATAAAGGCGGTACAAGGGGTCAAAATCATTCACTCGATTGAGTGCACTCGTCGAATCTCGCCAACTTTTTGTCCACCTTGCCCTTTATCATCTTCTTTCTTTTATATTTTCATTCTTTTCCCATCCGTCGTTCATTGATGTACGGTGAGAGAGCCTATGACAACCGCACATTCCATTTCGTATCTTCCATTTAAAAAATCTTTAGGTTTTTACCGTTTTTAGGTATTTTGCCAATCATCAATTAAAGAATTTCGGATGAACAAAAAGGATGGCAAAAAAGTTTGGGAGACGCGTAATTCTTGACGGTTAATCGAACATCTTGCGAATCGTCGAGTTTTGTAATTATCGGTTTTTGCGCCTGCGATCTAAATCGCTGTGAACCGAAACAAATCTATAAATAATCGGACGGTCAGATTTTTCGGCGTTCGCGAATGAGAAACTTTCAAGTCTTATTTTTTTTTAACCTAACAAAACAGCACAAGTTCAAAAAGAACAACCGGAGTGAAGGACAAGTGTCTAGACATAAAAAACTTTGAAAATACTTCAGTTAATAGTTGGAATTGTGTATCATCTGGACGATTTCTCTCCATCCGCTCCATTAGAGCGTCCAAATTAACCGATCAATCACAGTCGCACCATTTGCAGCGGTGCTCTCGTAGAATTTAGCATGGACGTTGATCGAGAGTCTTGAAAACTCGATCAAATACTTTCCATCATGCTCCAAACGTATTTTCTTTTATTCTTCAATTTCAGAAACAATCGAGCTCCATAGTAAACAAAATCAACGATTTTTAAAAGGATTTATCAAGAATGATTTTTTAATTAAATCCCTAATCGTCAACTCAGATTTATTTCAATAAAAAATATTTTTTTTCCCAAAATTCCCAAGTTTCTGAAAATTGATCTTACGTTTTCTCACTACATTAGATCTTGAATGGATTCTCATCAAGTAGAACGTCGAACGAAGTTCATCCGCACGAATGCCTGAAAGTAGCATATTTTTCAATATACATGATATCTCTAAGCTTTGCGACTATATTACATCGATGTTTAGCACCTGCACGTACCATTATATTGCATCGCGATTGCTATGAGTCTTGGCGAAAAGCATTTCAATTTGAAAAATAAAAAATAAGTTTTTCTTCTCTGTAAACGTCGAAGATTTTCACCTCGGGAAAAATCGGAATTTTTTTTCTCGTTTATCAACCTTGTATTTTATTATAGTGCCGGTATCGATGCTGTACGCGAGGTGCACGACGTTTTTCGCTCTTTCCATGTATCGTGAATAAAGGGAGATGTGAACCGTACGAAATTTTGTTTCACTCTGTCGATAGGAAAGGCTCCGCAGGCATATACAGAAAGGGAATCGAGAGGGAACGATGAAAAAGATCCGTCAGGAAGAACGCGCGATTCAGAGCCTCCATGGCTTGAAACGAAAAATGTGGGCGAAAATGTCAGATACTTTTTTTCATGTCCAAGGGCGGAAAACAGAGATAGAGTTGAAAAAAAGAACAAAATGTTTACTTTTGGGACACGTAAAATATGACGCACGCATTGTTCGTAAATTCATGTCGCCGTAACGCACGTTCGAAGTCGACAATGGAAATGGCGCATTGAACAGCATCGAGTTAAAAATTTCTCGCTTGTTCATTCACTTCGACAGATTTATGTTTTTTAGTTATTTTCATAAAATAACCTGACGTGCTTCATTCCTCATTCGTAAGTCTCAAAAAATAATATTTCGTCGAAATTTCCTACCTTTGATTGAGACACGACAAGATTCTTTCGATGCTGCATCTGTAACAAAGAAACACATGCCGATTATTTAGATTCGTCTTTTTTTTTTTAGTCTTTTAGTTTTTAGTTTTAGAGCCATAGAAATTGAAAATACTTTTTCAATAAGATTCAATGTTATTTCCTGGAGAAATCAATTACTCCTTTCAGAATTCTAGTAATCAAAGTGGACTCGAGAAAGAAATAAACGAGTCTAAATTATGGCAAATTTATTAAATGAATATTTACCTGAATTAAATAAATTCTCTACTCTCATTCTCCTTTGCAATTAGAGGTGTACTTGAATCGAGTTGGAAATGGATATCGCTCTTTCTCCAATTTCAAAGAATTATATGCTATGCGAGGTACACCGAATAAGATAGGAAAACCACAACAGTGAGTCGCGAGTAACGATTGGGGAGAAGTGCGGTGAGGAGAGTGTCGAGATAACCTCGGGCTTAGAGATTTGGATGCTGCAGCATTTCTCTTGTGTTTTGCTTTCTTTGAGAGGAAAACGAGTGGTCCAAAAAAAAAAAAACAATGAATGAATGAAAGGAAGGAAAAGAGAGAGGGAAGGTTCTCGATAAAACTAAAGTCTCGTCGGATGGGTTGGGCGTGCGTGCCTTCGCTAGCCCGACGAGAAAACTCGTGCAATTTAGCCTCTAATTAAACGCTAACGCGCCCGCACGGAGATCCACCGAGTTGGCGTCTCATTACGTAAGCAATTGAGCGAGCACGCGAACCTTTCAAGTTCAAAATGATACAAAAAAGGAAACACAAAACAGGTGCGCCTAAAAATGAGTAATACAATCGTTTTCCAGTACAAAATCATTGCCTTATTATCATTATTGCACCTTAATTTTTTTCTCTATTGAAGTTAGGAAATGAGACATGAGTTTCTGCACTAAAATAACAAAATTAATTCAATTTTGGTAAGAAATTCCAAGCACAAAGAAAAAGTTTTTTCTAATTTACAAGTTCTTTGCATCTCTGGAAAATAATAAAAATTCGGCATTCCTTTCTTCACATAATCCTTCAAATACCATTGCTCATTCACCTGGTATTCATCTAGTTTATCTATAAGTACAATGTAGAATAAAAAAAGACCTCATTACTACGTTGTAGAATTTTTTAATTTCCCGTAGGAATTTCTGTACTGGGAGTAGGATCTTCTTGTTAGTTTAGTAGAAAAGGGAGGAATAACATGCACTGGTAAAGTTTCAATTGCTCTGCCCGATAAATTTACTGTTTGTACATATTAGGTAAGCAAGAATTTCTTAGAACACAATTTTTATTCTACGAAGGAACATTTCTTATTACTTCATGACTTTGTTTCAGCTAATTAAATTAATTTTGGTGATAAATTAGGAGAGCTTATTTCGAACGAATATAACGAATAAAAAAACATTTCTTTCATCACGAGAAAACGTTCATTGATATCAGAAGAGAAGATCGGGCATTAGATTTTTTCGAACAGGAATTTCGACCCAAGAAATGGGAAAACGTCTGCGAGAATGTCATTCAATTGCAAACGAAATCCAAGGGATTTACGAGATGCTACAGGAAATTCGAATTCTCCCACGAACGAGTGAAATTGTAAAATTCTCGTCACGGATTGGAGATATTTCTCGTATTGCTTTTCTTGTATCACATCGACAGATATCGATAAAGTAATCAGAGAAAAAAAAATCGAAATTCTTCTTTAAATGATACGGCGATAGTGTCGGCAGCAAAAGGAATGCAATCTTCTTAATCCATGGAACCTTCGAGCTACACGTACTTAATTGAGTTGTGCATTTACTTAAAAGCTGCAATCGAATCCGGAAAGTTGTACAAGATGTTCCAAAAGACAATCTCACGGTGTGAAAATGAATAAATCCCGAAATATCCAAATTTTAAATTTGCTGAAAAATTTTCAATCTGTTTACAAGAAATGTCAGTGAAATTTGACTTAAATTGAAAAAACTTTTTCAGTTCACCGAGCAAATTAAGTATACAAAACCGAAAAAGATAACAATGGAAAATTGTCATTCGTTCCATGTCCACAATTGAGTTGAGCGTTTCTCAAAAGTTGAAAACGTATTAACGAACGAGTTGAGAGTAAACATTGAAAGTTTGAGTGTTCAGAGGTACGGAACGAGTCGATGAAACGGAGGAATGTAATAATTCGTGAGTAGAGAAGTATCGAAGCTAGTTGGAGAACGGCAAAGAAGTTTAGGACGCAGGTGGAAGGTAAGGAAAACCTTAAATGACAGAGGGTTAAGAGAAGAAGGTTGAAGAAAGAGAGTTGACGGAATGAGAAGTAGTTTAAAAAAACAAGGTTCTATCGGAACCGCCGAGAAGACTAAATAAATAGATGGAATAAGGACAAAATTGAAGCAAGCCTAGCAAGAAAATTTGGGGGATGTTGCTGAAGCAGAAAACCTGTGAGTAAATGCGGAAGAAATATACGAAGTAGAGAGGGGGTGGTAGTTTGGACGAAAATCAAACAGAGTGTGAGGGAAGCGCGTCCAGCAGAAAGCGGTATACGACAAGTAATTAAACAAAGTAATTACTCGTTTGCGAGATGCGGGACCACGAGAGGAATTGGACAAGAAGGGTGAAAATTCAAGGGTTCGGTTTCGAAGGACCGACGAAGAGGATAGGAGAGGGAACGTCACTGTTGCATTTTAGGGGTGTGGAGGATTTGGTTGGACAAACGTGAGATTCTAATGCGAGAATTACTGGGATATCGGCGAGATGGATTTCCTGCTCGCTTTTATTAGATTTCAGAGGTGATCACGCCAGTCTCAATTTTCTTGAGCTTTAACTGGATTATCGTTGCTGGAACCCCTCGGCAATAATCAGAGTGACTTCGTAATGAATCTTAGCGAAAAAGAATAATCATTTTCGACGAAATGACATTACCGTAACCAGGCTAGTTGATAAAAGTAATCCTAATTACTTTTATCAACTAGCTAGTGGAAATTGTTGAGAGTTGACGCAGAAGGTCTATAAGTGACGAGAAATTTTTAATACAGCCACCGTTTTAGTTAATAGGCGGACATCGATCGAACAAACGCGTAAATATTGAGTTGGCGAATCGTGAAAAATTGACCACGGTATTTCGTTTCAACTTCTACCAATCGCCGCATCCACCGCACTTTTTTACTCGTTTTTCAACTGATATATTTCTCGATTTGCGTGACTCCTCTATGCATATACATATACATGTAAAACCGTACGTGACTTCTGGTTTGGAAATTGATATAGTTCGGGTCGTTGAGTAATTCGGAGCGCGGCCAGTGACCAGATAAATTCGTTGATCGAATCGTCACGAGCAGCTAGAATTCAGCATCATCTCTAGTCCTTTCTGTTGCGAAATAGTCGTGACTTTCCATGTATCCGCCATTCTGCAATTTCCCCACACCCAATGAAACCAACGACGTTTCATATTGCGAACGAAAAAAAATATTATTTCACCGTCAACGACTTTGGAATGCAAATAGGTGACAAAACAAAAATCGATAAGGAATATTCACGACTTCAACAATTGCAATTATTCGGGTTTTGCATTTCATGAAATTTACCATGAATTTTTCCTTTTTTTTTAATTGCCAGCCTGAAATAATTTACGAGAAGATCGTTGAATAGACCAATGAGAACTAAAAGGTACAAAACGGCAAAGGGTCGCGAGAAACTCTAACGGGGTGAGGATAAATCGCGTGTCTCGGGAGCCAGACGTCGAGCAATTAAACAGCCGTCAGTCCAATTTCTTATCAGTCGCAGGGTGCAAAGTACCTACAGATAGTTCCCAAGTGGACAAGCCTTCGAAGTCAAGCCAACCCCTCACCCTTCCGCCCATTTATCCCCTCACACATCCTGGATAAATCACGCTAGAACGGAAAACCTCATCCTTCAATTTTAACAAACGAGCGGGGTTATCAACTTTTGGGGGGGGGGGGGCGAACGTGTCAATCCATTATAGAATTTCGTTAATCCGCCTACGTCGATCATAATTCACGACCGAGGAATTACGAAAATTGAGAGACATCCAGACGTTTTTCAACTTGAGCCTTCCGATAAATGAAAACCGCTGACAAAAATACACGGTTGAATAGATTTTCAATGATGAATCACTTTTTCAAACCAATTTCTATATCTAAAAATTTATATGCCCTAAAACCAGAGTGACGAGTATTTCAAACCTTGGACAGATTCAAAAGATTAGAACTGACCGAATTGTGCATACAATGGACGTCGATTGTTGCGCATAATTGAGGAGAAACCAGAGGACTGGATTTAGACTTAAGATCAATCTACCACTCAAGAGGGAAGCGAGTAAGCTCGACGAATATTATCATCCAGGGAACCACGCGTAAGATGTTGAGGAACAATGGAACTTTCTTACCTAGAAGACCAGCAGAGTTGACCTATGCGACAAGTAAAGGTGGCAAGCGATACATCAACGCTCAGTCAGAGTAATAGTAGCTTATTTCGAGGGTCTTAGCTAGCCATCGCCATTCTCCGACTATCCAGGGAAGGAAGAAGCTATATAGTCATATATACGCTACTATGAAGCGTCCTGAGTTTCCATCATCACCAAGTCCGGCGCACACCCCTTTCATATCTCTCTTCTCCATTATACTCTATCATGGCTTACCATCTAGCACTCAAGTTCGTTGACAGACTACTACTTGTCTTACTTTTCCCTACGGAAATAATGGTCCTCTTGAGGCTTATCAAGATTTTCATGTGTGACAATGATCTTTAAGAACCAGGAGTGGATGCAGTCTCAAATGATAAAATATGACTTGGTTAATGATGATTTTTTCGTAGTTCAAGTTGTACGGCCACTGGAGACGCCTTAAGATCAAAATGAAAAATTGTGATATAATGATGTCCGATAAATAAAAAAAAAACGGTGCTAGCGGATACCTTTAATAACTTTGATCCATGGCCGTTGAGCGCCTTCAAATTGTAAAATAAATCGATTGTTCTGATGCCATCTTTTATTGAAGGAAAACAAAAATTCCCAAGCGCTTGATCGGCGACATTTTCCAGTAAAAGTTGGGCCACGAATCCCCTTGGAGTTACACGACAGGGCGGATATTCAACGGGGTTTTCACGTCGTTTTTTATCACGACATATCGTGGCGAACAGCCAACGTTTAATCTTCGGGGCGATAAGCGACGACGGGAGGTGTGCGCTGATACTTGCGTGCTCAACGGTTTCGGTTTCGATGACACTATCGCAAAGTCAATCCTATGGACGTAACCAGAATTTTTCAGAGGAACGGGGGTCGAGCTTGTCTTAAAACGAATGTTATTTCATTTTAGATTGCTTCGTTTGATTTTTACTTTAAAGAAGTTCGTGCCAGACGGTCTGTTAATCGGCAAAATATTTAAAACACATTGCAGATTAAATACACCATTTATGTCACGATAAACCTAAAAACACTTTAGCACCAACTTAAGTGCAATATTAAATCCCTAAATTTGTAAATTCAGTTCGATGTCTTATGACGTATGGGCTTCGAATCTCATTTCGATCATGTAATACATGTATCCAACGATCACATAACCATAAAGTTTTGGGTCTCATACAAATTAGTCAATAAAGATTGATAACAGCACATTAATAAAACTCTTCATCGAATTAGTTATTGCAAAACTTGAAGTGTAAATCGAAAAAATCAAAGTAATAACGTTTAAGAGCTCGCGTGCTTCGCGCAATGAAATTTGTATAAACGCCCGACAGGGTCGCATGTTCACGACGTTATTGCATTGGTTATCAATTTATATATACTCACGAATTGCATCAGATCTATCAAAATTATGAATTCTCAAAATAGGGAACCGAGATGACGACGAGCAACTAAGATCATTGATGAAAAATGTGTGATTTGTCATATATTTCATTTGCTACGATTCCTGTAATTCTGTTATTAGTTTATAAAAGAAAAATATTTTATTTTATGCAGGAAAACAACTTCCTCAATAACAAACAGTGAAAACGTGGCCCAAGTATCATTACATTCTGCGGTTGATCTGCAATCAGTGAACACGGTTAATTAAGCAGAACTTCGCACCGTTCGTGTACGCGTTGTTTATTATATTACGAGTCCTACAACCACGAATGAGTGGTAGATTTATTCTCGAGAGTTTGCTTTTCCATCCCCTCCGACCCTCATCTCAATGGTTCTCGAAATTACACCTCCTGAATCAAGGACGATAGTTGGCCAATCGTTGCTTGTATTTTTACTACCCACACATCTTCTTGGACAGATCTTCTCAGTTGTTTCTCTAGTGGATTTCCCTCGAGAAACAACTGAGAATCTCGTCAAAGCACCTTTCCACTTCCATTATCTGTAACAAAGAATCTTTTTCTTCTCCTTTTCACGGAAATACGTACAACGACTGACGCAGAACGAGTCAACTCTGTTCGACGCGTAGCAGAAAAAGATCTACTAATCATAGCGGCTTTTCCTCCGAGTACAAAAGTCTTTTTATACAATGGCAACGTTGAATTTGCTATACCGAGAACTAAGCTCATTACAGAACAAAGCATTAAATTCCGTTATGAGAACGTCATATTGCAACGTCAGTGGAATTTTATTCAATATGAGGCTACTATTTGTACTCAATATCGATTGTGTAAAGCCGTTCGGAAATATTTGTCTTCGTGGATACTCGATATTAGCTATAATGAGGTAGTTTCTAGGAAGACATGATTGACGTCCTAATTGGATCCACAATGAGAAAGTTGCTCTATTGATTCCTATTTGCGTTTAATATGGGAAATGTTAATATGCAAAAAAAACACAAAGATTATAGTTTTACGAGTTAATTTGATAGCGACAAAGCTTTGATTATTCTTACAAAAACGTTTTCTCTTTCAAGAACTTCAATGTCACGATGAATGTCTCATTTTTTTACGTATTGTTCCTCAGAGACTGCGTAGCTTTCAGGAAAGTGTTCAAGTTCTTGAGGTGTGGCACAAGTGCACAGTCAATAACGAGCGCGGTTCATTTCTCGCGGTAAATTCTGGCAGGCAATCAAGAGAATACATAGAGCAGAACTTTGCAATCGTCCTTGAATGACAACATTTTCCACGTAGTTATTAAGGGGACCGTATGGTCTAGAGCACGAAAATTTCACCTATTTTCACGATTTTTTTTTTGCCATAAAAAATTTAAAAATCGATGTTTTAACTTTTCGGGTTTATTACTACCTTTATTAAGTATACAAAAAAATTTTTTTTTAATTTTAAAAACAGTGTTTATTATCATATAATTGGCATTGAAGACGACCCTCTCGAAAAATCCGACCCGGACGGTGAAGATCGATCCGAGACTTCTACTCATCTGAAACACAAAATTCAAGAAGATTCTTAATCAGAAAGAGTGCAGTTATGGTCGGGACTAGAACAAATCGAAAAAATTAAAAATTGACAAAATGGCGCGCTTTTGAAAAAAAATTCGTTAAATCGGGTTTTTTTTCACTAGTTTTTTAGTATAAACAATAAGAAATTATTTAAATAAAATTATGATTGTAGTTCCGACGATAGCCATACATGTTGTGAACAACATATCCAAATTTCAAGTGATTCGGTTGAATAGTTTTTTTGTTTCCACCTGCGCAGTGCCGAAAAAAGTCGTTTCGAGATAAATGAGTTTAAAGTTTGAGGTACAGATATTTTCAAAAATTGAGCAAATTTTGAATACTTACAGTTAATCCGCGATTCCGGCACCATATAGGATTCCTTCGGAACGTTCATAATTCAAGATTTCCTCACTCCTTTCATTTCTTCGAGCTGTCCGAGCCTCTTTGGAGTTGTCCGTGCTCCTACGGTTGGCGCTCGATACTCGCAGCTCGTCTCGGTTTTGCGCTAGTTGCTCCGCTTGTGGCCCGATTGTTATGCCCATGGTCTCCATTATTTTCAATAGGGATGCAAATCCTTCATTGAATATGCAAGCGGAAATGTGAGTGGCAATATCAATGATTTTTTTTCCGGCAAACAGATGTTTCGGCGCAAGGTGCCACACGCAAGCATTGAAACTTTCGTTATTGTTCTGCGTATTACTGCCAATACACCTTTCCAATAAAGTCTCTGCTGTCAATTCTTCATAAATTGGTTTTAATATCTCTTGTGCTTCATCGCACAGAGCAGGTGGGTGCTCGTAGGTGTCTAAAGTACCTGCAGCCTCACTTTGACGCCACTTGCACCACGATTCGGAACCTGGAGGACAGTACGAGTGTTGCGGATTTTCATCTGTTGAAATTTTGTGATAATATGCTGCCCATATTTCACTTCTCATCCCTTCAGTCGAATCTGAATTACGTCTAATTGCTAGACCGTAATAAGTTGACAGCTCTTGCAATAATTTATTCGTCAATTGTTGACGCTTCGGTGTTTTATTTATCGATTTCCGCTGTGTCTTTTTTCCCTCTTCTTTTTCTGTCAATTTCTTTGTTGCTTTCTTTATTTGTGCATGTTTTTTTTTCGCATCAACAGCACGTTTGTACAAACGTTTTTTAACATGCAAAACACATTCTTTTTTGCAAACTAAAAAATCATCCCCGTAAGGCTTTGTGTCCAATAAGGCTTTGAACGTTTTCGTGTCGCCGTCTCCGATATAGTTCGCGTATTTTACGTTGTACAACTCTTCCGATCTCTTGAACATTTCCACGATGCCGTCTACCTCCATTTTGCCAGCACTTCCGGTATGATTTGCGTCACAGTGATCTTCATGCTCTCGATACCACGCTTCATATTCAATCGTATCCTCTTGGCCTTTCCATTGAGAGCAGGCTTGACATATACTGCATTTGACGACAACATCTAAAATTTTATTACTGTATTTCCCTATTAACGAGGCAATACCGAGAAGCGATGAGAATCCACGTTTCGCCCACGATCCATCACCAGACACAGAAAGTTCATCCGCGGGACGCCCAGCTTTTACATTCAACTCGACTTCTTCTTTCAATGCTCTTTGGAAAACGATTTTCGCGACGGCTTCAGCTGCAATTTTTATATTGTCCACGATGCCGTAATATGTACTCTTACAAATTCCTTGTCCAAGATCCATGAGACCGCAGAAATTTTTCAAGCCTTCAAATCCTACTCCAAGCATTCTCAGGGCGAGAACAAGTCGACGGTTGATTTCAAATGCCTTATCAATTAACGGCGAAGACAAAATAAAAGTTTCTTTACACTCACACTTCACAGAGAGTTTGAATCCTAGACCACGTTGTCCGTTTTTGCTAAAAGTGACCGCACCGTTACAATCTTTACACTTCAACAACTGTTGCAACGTTAAAAATATCATGCTGAATTCGATGATGCAATAATTGAAAGTAGGATTAACGTTTACTTCCAATTCCTCATTGCCTTTTAATTTTTTCGCAGACGTGCTCGTAAAATCAGTAGTATTTTCGATAGTGAATCGATTGCCCTTGAAATATCTTTTGCGACCTACAGAAGATGGTCGTCTAGAAGAGTCACGGCCTTGCTTTCTATCCATATTTTCTGATATTTTATTTCAAAATTTTCGATGTTGGTTCGTCAAAACGTAACGTTGTACTGATCAAGTCAGGGGAAAGCGAAATGACCGTTTCCCTCACAAATGTTCGACAATAGGTATATTTCGGGGAAGGGAAAAGTATATATAGGTATATAGTATGTACTATATACAGGTATATATTTTCGGAGAAGGATTGGGACAGCTGCTGCGCTCCGATTAGGTTACCGGTTAGCGCTAGACCCGTTAGGAGCGCGCGGACCGCTCTCTACCTGCGTTATGGGCTGTAGAAGCTGTAATATTGAGAATTTCCGCATGAAAATTTCACAGTATATTCTTGAGATACTATACTTTCGACATATCGAAAAAAAAAAAAATCGATTTTTTCAAATTTCTAGACCATACGGTCCCCTTAAAGTCTTCTTTCTTAACCGACAATCTTTCGTGTCCTGGCACTCTCGACGACGAAGGTCTGGAAGAGCCACAAACCTTCATCGATCTCCTCGTTATCACCGCAGAGGAGACCCACTTCGCCTTCACTCCTATCTTTTTTCAACGGACACCCAGTTGTCGAGCTTACAATACAAACGAATCTCCGACGGACTTGATGCAATCAATTCTTTTCTTCCCTCCGAGTGCCCTCGTGCTTACGAGCTTCCACGATAACTCGTTAACTCTTCAGCATTTGTATTCACATTGTCCAGGCATAACGTCTGCAATATTGGCAAGTCGAGTCACAATTATTCCAAGAGGTTCCAGAGTAATGATGTTTTTTCATAAGATTTTTTTTTTAAGCATATATAACATAAATTGTATTCGTTGTGATATTGTGCAGCGATGTAAGATTGTGCATCCTTAGGAAATCGATGTCCTTAGGAGAGAATTTCGAATACAAATGATGAACGTATAATTACGATTCGTTATACACAATATGGTAAACTGAGGTCTTATTAAATAATGTTATCGATAAAAGCATCGTATCATTCTGCTACGTCTGCTCTGTAAAGCTGATGTATCATTCAAAAACAAGAGTTGGGACTTCCAGTAACCGAAAATTAAATGGAGAAATAATATGTTGATATGAACATAGAAGCGTGAAACAGATTATCGCAGTAGCGTAAATATTGACGAACCTTGATTGAATCCGTCAAACAAGGAAACACGAACGTGTGTATGCAAATACCATTCTTCCCCTTGTTTGTTTCGAACTTCATTCGTTTTCCTGGTTCTCCTTGTTTCGTATTCGAGAATGCATGAAGTTGAGTGAGAATTCACACGGGGAAAGGAGATACACAGTTTGAAGCTAAGTGCGATTTTGTGTCCCACGTGCAATCTCGTTAATGCAATATGCACAAATGTAAGTGTAGGTTTTATTATATATGTATGTGTGAGTAACCATGGGCAGGAGAGAAAACTATCGGAACTGGTCCAGGTTTCAGGACGGATCGTTTGCTTTCACGCCTGCCCATATACCGATAACGAACATTGGAGAAATAGATTATGCGCGTATACAGCTCTATCACTATATTTCAATCAATCTAAAATCTCTATATAGTTTTTTTTCACACATGCTGCTTTGGGAACAGAGTTAATTCGATCGATACAAAATTTACATTAGCAAAATTCATCCTTTTGAGGAAAAAAGATTCTCAACATTTGTAAAAACATGGAGTGCGTGGAATTTACACACCGGATTTTCACTTTTTAGAGATTCGAGCTTGCCTGAAGCAGCATTGGCGGTGATAGTAGCTCGACTTTATGCCTCGAAGGAAACGAGGAATACACTACAGAAACGGATTACCTTCGTCATTCTTGTAGCTTTGTACAAGGTATAGATCGCGCTTAGCTTTCTAGTAAAGCCGACGCCTCTGGATCCTTGAAAAGTCCTCGCTACCTCTTACCTAACACGAAACCCCTGTGATCATCTGGCACCCCATCTCACCGACTCCTCAAGCACCCTGTCTTCTGGCCCTCTGAGTATATACTACACGCTAAAGGATCTGCATAATAATAGATTCAAGATGCCGAGACTGCTTTGATCTTGATTTAACCAACCTAAGCTGGTCATGCCCCGGATTAACGAAGCGATTAATTTCATCCATCCATTTAGACTCATTCCTCATTAAAAATATCCTCCAAGAATACGAAGAAGCAGAATATCTATCTTTAACGAATTTGTCACTCGTATCTATTATCTCTGTCTCAAAATAACTTGATTTTACAAAATTACGGATGAGAAATGATCAATTTATAAAGATTCATTCTCTGACCAAGTAATTCTGGAAAAATGTTCTTCAAGCTTTATTAATTGTAATCATTATCAAGCATTTGTGTTTCTTCCTGCACTGTCATCTACTTGCAATTAATTCCTTTACCGAGTAAGCCTCGGAAAGGGTTGCTGCAACTCTGATGGAAACACGGATTGTCTGATTTTCTACTTACATTCCGCTCTGTCTCTTCCTTCTGCACTCCCTCGGTTCCTCTGCACTTTAACGAATACTGAGATACAACATCCACCGCAATAAACGCTGGAGAATAAGCTTTGAAATGTTAAACTACTGCTGCTAGATTAACCAATGAAGTGGATCTGAGGTTGGCAGCTTACTCGGCTATTCTTGAGGGTTTACCTTGTCGAGTTCTATGTGCCTTCCCTACAAAAGTCTTCTATAGGGAATTCAAGCACAGTCATCAGCAGAAAAGCATCTTGTTGCAATTCTAAATACAAATCTCTATCTTCCATACGTCTTCACTAAGAATCGGTTGTTTTTCTATTTTCTCGAGCCTTACTAATATGTCAGATATTTCCAAACCACTGTCAAATATTTATAACCGTTTATTTTTTATTGAATTTGAATATTTTCTCATTATATTTGACGTGAGAACTTTGAACATTTTTTGATTTTTAATATTCTTTCAAATAGATGATTTTGATTCATTTTGATTCGAAAACGGCGAAAACTCTGATTATTTTTTGTTCTACTCGAAATTCTAGTGTGAATATTCCAAAAACCCACCTGTTTGCATAATTTTTGGAAACATATTGTTCGTTTCGACTCGGAACTCTAATTGTTTGCCAATAACACGAGCACAGTTAGCAGCATACATTTATCGTCATGGAAAAAAAATTATTTTAATGTATTTTTAGACAATTATTATATCCTCCTATTCAAATAGGACTAATTTAAACATTTGGAGCGAAAAGTAGGCACTCCAGGCGAACCTTGACTTCTCTCCAGTTGGCAATGCATTCATCAGTAAGGCTATTTATTATGTTGAGTTTTCAGCTTATATTCGAGGCGTGTATTGAACGGTGAAAAGACGAGGGATTCGATGAATAGGCCCAAATTCTCACTTCTCCGGACTGTTCATTTGAATGAGGCTAAAGCTCGGGGCCATAAATACTCCCTATTCAAAAGTATTTTATCGATTCGGCATGCGTAAGAGCACCGAAATTTCGATTCGTCCGAACGAACTTCCGAAAACGAGAAACATCGAAAAGATAAATAAATCAAATAATTCTAAATGAAAATTTTTGTTTCCGAGTAAAATTTGATATTTATAAAATTAAAAATCGTTACGAGTAAACAGTGAATAAATATAAAAAGACATGTGAATCAAACGTTTCCATGTTCGGTCAAAGATCACGATCAAAGTCATTACTCATTTTCTCGAGGTTGATAAATAAGATTTGTTGATTGCATTGCCTTAAGAATATCTCATGAAAAATACTGCTAGCTTCGTCTTTGATTCGCACAATTTCGTTGCCCGGGGACAAGTAATTACTGTTAATGGTGAGCGTCGCGAAAAGATCAAGGATTATTTACAACCGTTATTAAAAAAAAGCCCTATTTTTTTGATGATTTACAATCAACACTTTGCCAGGCTTACCTTCAATCAGCCAAAGTTTTTTATACGCTGAAACTTGCAGGGAAATAATGTGAGTATTTTTTATATCTTCTTACGCTATTCGAATAAATTATTAACGGTCATAATTTACAATTACTTGCCTTAATATTTGGGGTTTAAAAAAATCACGTGTTAAACAAAGTATTTGGTATTTTTTGGGCCCAACAATCAGAGCATGTTGTTGAAATCTTTAAAAACACAAAAAAACAGAATTACGGTTATAAATTATTATTGAATTCTGAAAATCGGTCGTCTTTAGTTTTATTATTCACTAATAGTTTTTTGTATTGATCTTCAATATTTGTTAACCATAAATAATCCGTGACAAGTTGTTTCGCAGTTGTGTTAGCGAATCATTAATTTTGTGAGCGTTCTTTGATGTTAGGGACTGGTCCAGTTTTTGGCTGAACGGTAGATCGAAGCTCGTCACGAAACGTGGCAGAATAGCTGACATAATCGACTGTTTGTCAATTGCTGTTGGTTATAGCGTACGGTCAATGTTTCGTTGACACTTGTTGACATACATAACATTCAACTCGACTGTCCGGGTAAGACCTACTCATATTTATTCAACGGAATATGTATACATACACGCCACGCTGTTGGCAGGAGAACTACGTTACGTACCTTTCGATATCCCATCCACTGTTTGCCTCGAGTAACCGTGTGTGGATTTTTTAATTTACGAATATTCGTACGAAAACCTGTGCATTAATCTTCACCAATCTCCCAATTCAGTTTTGCATCCTTCCAGCACTCTTTCCAAAAAAAAACTCTTTTTCTCCTCTAACCTATTTAACTAAGAGATAAAATCAAATAAAAAAACAATATGATCTTGTTCTTTAAACATCAAAATTACCTTTTAGATGTTAAATTTTATTTTATTGAATAATCGCGTGATATCTATTGAAATAGGTATTTAGCAGTCATTTCAGAAATTTATATCGAAGGGTGGGGTTTAATATGTAGAATAACCAAATTGTAGAACGGTAAATATTTCGAAATTTTAGTATTCATAACATTCGATTAACGAAAAATAAGAAATTCGAAGTTTATATTTTCGATAGTATATTAAGTTGAATGCGTATTTGATGTAATATTTTTTATTTGATCGCGCATTTATTCGAAAATATATATTCAGACTGTCTATACTTCAAATGCAGATAATATAGATTGTCCTAATGTAAGAAGTTTATATTTTCTAAATTCGAAATGGAGAGCAATTCTTTTATTGAGGGTACCAAAATATATAGTATGAATAATTCGAAAGTGAATTTTTCGAATGACTAAAAATTAGAAGTACAGAATAGCGAACGTTGTGAAGCACGAAGAATGACAAGCAATAATTTACAGCCCAGAGGCTCTTGCTATTTCGACCGTTCGACATTCTGGTGTTTCGCTATTTTGACCACATTAATATTTTGTCTTTCGTTAAAATATATTTGAAATTGTGAATATTCATAATATTGCCGATTTCAGTATTTGACGACTCGAATGCGTAATAGTCGAACTTTTCTAAAATCGCTATTCCAGCCTTCGTCATTTGGGCTACTGTTATATTTTCTTTTTGACGTAAATGTACTTCGAACTCTTTAATTTTTCATTTTTTTTATTTCCAGCATAAAGGCTATAGTAGAATTAATCTGTCTACATATTACTATTCTTCAATTTAAAAATTCGCAGTTTTAGCCGTTCGAAGTTTTAATCATTCGAAAATCTTACTCCCACCCATATCGAAAACTATGTCCAAATGGTTAGTATCGCATCTAATAATGCTCGCTGCACAATTTTATTACTTGATTTGATAACTGAATTTGTTATCAATATCTAGAATATACAATACATTTGTTTTCAGTGGTGAGACATTTTTTGTACGTCTGTACAATATTTTTTTACTTTCAAAAAAAAAAAAAACTTTTTTTTTCATTCAAATTTACGGTACTACGAAATGACGAAACGCAAAGAAAATATATGTCAAATTACGAATTTTGATGTAATTGTGTTTTTCGCAACGAGTCATTATCCCGGAGAAACGATAATAGTGGCAAATTTTCTTCGAACGTTCGTCGTTATTGCTTAGGCACAACTGTATAACGCAAAAAATACGTTAAGATATTTTTTTTCTTACGTCTTACAAGGTAGTGACTTTTATTGCTGTACACGGCGTCAAATGCACATTCTGTATTTTTTTTACGATACACACTTTGCGTTTTACGACAAGCATCATCCATTCGTATTCTTAAACGCAGATGCTTGATTGTCTTCTGATAAGTTGTGAAATATTTATCGCTGATTTTTTTTTATGGGAAAAAAATTTAAGTTCCATATTTGTCTTGTATTGTTAATTTGATAGAAAATGTTATAAGATTAATTCATCCGACCCGTGGATTGCCACGTTGATCAATATTTGAAGAGACACTTTTATCCTCTTTCTCCTACTTTTTATTTGACTGCATTCCCGAAGACGAAAATCAGGGTCATCAACCTGGATCGTGGCACAAACAACAACGGTCAGTGACGTTCATTTTTTTCCCTTATGACAAAATTATCGTTTTTCTTCATTTCAAATTCATACGACCTATATTCTATTATTGTCTTTTGTTGGTGCATATTTTTGGCATGACTATTAACATTGCCCTAAAATAATTTCAGAAAGCAATTCCGTACTTCAGAAATTGTGTTTATTTTGCTTAATCTTTAACATTACCCGCTATTTCCCTAAATCTACAAGTATTACGAGCGACACCAGTTTTGGTAATAAATCATTCGATGTTCATTAAATTTTCAAGTTGGAGAAATATCGAGTAGAGTGTGTTCCAATTTTCGTGTCAAGAATCACACAAAGCCTGACTTTGATCGTTTTAAGGTCAAACCATGAAATACTTTTTTTGTGATGCTGTGAAACACCTAAAATTAGCGCTGCGAAACCGGTTGACGCCAGTTCTGCAAGAGAAATGCTTTCTCTCGTTTGGGACGCTGTTCCTCGAACTCGAAGACGCGAAACATGCTTCACCGTATGATTATTGAGCAATTCAATTTTCTATCAGGGTCACCTCTTGATCGAGCAGCGAGTAGGATAAAACACCTAGTCGTCAGCCATGTACCGGTAGTCGGCCTCTGTCCATACTTTGTATGACCTCTCATAAAAGGCCGACTACTGGTACATGGCTGGCGGCTGGATGTTTTACCCTGTACTGTTCGTTGAATGCAACTTTTTTCACGAGATATATGAATGAATTTCTATTTAATTCACCTTCGGTATTTACAATAAATATATGTAAATTTTTTCAACAAAATTGATTACGATTGCAAAACTCTTTTTTTTTAATTTTAATCCCATTAATTCGTAACGTAATACGTGACAAAAATGTAGACTCTTTTGGCCTATTCACCAAAAATGAACATCTGATGTCCAAACGTAGACGAAAGTTCAAAGATCGCCATTAAAAGTCATCGAATTAATTAGGTATGTATTTATACATTTTTTTCAGACATCGTTGCTAAAAGTTGGTCCCAAAATAAAAATGTGTTATTTGATAATCACTCGTTAAGTTTTCGATGAAATTATATGAAATGATTGATTAAGCGTCGATCAATCAAATTATCCATTGACTTTTCTATTCGGAGAATTCACGTCTTGTTTTTTCTGTACAATCAATTGTGGGCAGTGTTTTATAAGCGGCCTTTGGACATAAAATTTTGGCAAGTTGTTTCTATGCCTCATTATTAAATTAAAAAAAAAAAAAAAAAAAAAAAAAAACAATACAGTGACGACAGTTTGAAAAGTATTTTAAAACAAACCTTAGCCGGTGAATGGCAGAAAAAAAGGTGTGAAAAAAAATATTAGAAGCATGCAAAAGGTTATAAAAATATACAAGGAAATAAAGGCAGAAGGTGCTAATGAAAGTGTCATTCAACGACTGCAATAAACACATAAAATTGCAGTGTTTTTTTATTTTTTTTAAATCACCTGGATTAAAATGAAAAAATGGGAAAAGATTGTCTTTTCCGCAATAGAAATAGGCTTATATTGTTCAAGCAGGGATAAGAATAATTTTTGCCAAAATAATGTTGAAATTATTAAAAAAGTAAGATCAGCAATACTGATAATTATTAAACAATAAAAATTATCTTTCCACACAATGTTTTTTGTACATATTGCATTTTGTAATATTGCATTAGCGAGCAGACTAAAAGTTTGCCACAAATGTGCGCAGAACGGACGTGGCTGAGAAACCTCCAGCAGTGATTGCCTTTCAATTATCTCGTAACAGTAATTCCTCAGTCTTGAGCGGTGAGATCCTTGCATAAACGAGACGCAGCCTAGAATAAACAAATTTTGTCATTCATCAATTTATCGTACGAAACTGATGAATTATTCGCTGAATGAATATAAGATTTTAAATTCATGTGAACTGTTGCTTTCATGAAAATGGCAGATTTCGAAAGCATTGATTTATGAAAAACACCCACGCCTCCGCTCGAGAGCACCTGAAACGGTCCGGCAAGCGTTAATGATCCAAATTAAAATGCTAGTTACTGAATCTTACTTTCTTTGAGCCACAAATTAATAACTCAATGCTTTCTTCATTACGGTAAATATTAAAAATAGAAAATCAAAGAACGTTTCGTTGGATCTCATTGAACACTAGTTTGAAGCAATGAAACGATGAACGTTTTATTGCTTCTAGCATGATTATAGTGTCATTAAGTGCGTGAATCGAAGCGGCTTTCCTACGAAAGTAATAGTTATATAAATCAAGCATTTAACAGCCACATACGAGGAAAGAAAAAAGCGTTTCGCATTCGATCCAAACTGCAATATGCACCGTTACACAGGAGATTATCCAGAACACTTTCATTTACCTTTTTTTCGAAATATTTCATTGTACTCAATTTCCGTATTCAGATGATAAATAAAGAATAAAAACACGAGAAACAGCGAGAGCCTAATCAATCGACAGAAACTACCCTATGATAATTCATCGCTTTAATAAAAGGTCAAAATAAAAAGTTAATAAAAAGTCAATGATTCGAAGGGCTTTTATCAAATGGTTGATTAAAATTTATGCCTGTCAGATAATTAAAAAAAAATCATCCGTTTTGAGTAATTTTCTTTAGAACTGATTATTTAAAAAAAATCAAATTAAATATGAAGAATTCGACAAAATGTAGGCGTAAAGATGAAAAATATTGAGTTCAACGACCCCAGCATCCTGAATATGTCAGTGGGACAATTCGACGGACGAAAGGTGAAGTTGATTTTTTTTCGAAGATTACGGACACCGGGAATAACGCGAGCAGTTCAGGGTCTTTGGGGAAGGGGCTATAAGAACGGGGGGTAGGGAAGAGAGGGGGTAAAAGTTGATGGAAAGAAAGTTTAAGAGCAGCGATCGGGCACAGAAAATCACGTGAGCGTTTACAATTTCCTCCCTTCTTTGGTCCAAAGTATTTGGTGTCTTGTTACATGCTTATGTTTCTCTCTCGCTCGGAATCCCTTCCCTTGAGTCCGAGGACCCAAAGTCTTTATAAGCAGGAGGATGGCGCGTGGACGTTGTGAAAATTTTTCGCTTTTACGAACGGAGCAAACGCGCGAAATATACGTGAAATTTGCCGCTTTATCGGTTGGCTCCAAAAATCTCGAGAATTCGGAGCTGTACACTCCCATAATCAAAGTGCAGTTCGTTCTTCGAATACTCAACTAAATACCGAGTGAGTCATTTTTATTTCAATCATTTCAACACTATTTCGAATTTTAATCTTTCCATTGTTTTTTTAATTGGATACAATTATGGAAGATCGATAATTTATCAATTAATCACGCCATTTGAGAATTGAACCGGAAGGAACATTCAAATTAACAATTAATCTGTCAGAATGCATTGTAAAAGTACACAAAGGAATATTAGATTAATTAATTGTGTAAACATGCGATTCATGATTTTTTGTATGCCAAAGGAGCCTATACATTAACACTCGATTAAGAATATCAAAGATTATTTATTTTTAGATACGAACTCGATCATTTTAGCCGTGACTCGCGTGACAAAGATTTAGAGTGAAATGAAGTACCGTATAGGTTTCGTGATCCTGGGGGTTCAAAGTGCGTGTACCTGTTACCTGATGTTATCGTTAATCATCGTGTCACGACACTCAACAAATCGTATACGCAAATCACAACGAACGGCAAATCGTGTAATTTTTGTTTTGTCCGATAAAAAATTAATTTTCCAGCATTCTTAAGTTTCGTGTCACCGCCTTTTATATCATCACATTTGCATAATAATAACACGTTTATACTAAATAACGTAGAACCAGGCAACTCCATGATAATACACGTGATTAACGATAATTGTTCAGTTCTCGTTTCCACTATAGCTCGCTACATCAAATTCGGAAGTATCGTAATCTATGTTACATACGTTACTATATATTTAATCATTAAAATCCGATAATACGGTTTGATTCGTCGGGTTTCTCTTGTTATTTTCGTAAATTCACTCTCATTTATCATTCCCTAGCATTAATCGACCTTCTGTCATCCCTATTTTCATTTCTGCCATAAAAAACACTGTTATTTGAAAGGTCAAGCAAATTTTCATCAATCAACGTTCTAATTGTGTCCGCGATAAAATAAAACTTCAAAAAATATAAAATGTTTCAGGAGAAAAAATAAAGGAAACTATAATAAAAAAAAAAAAAAAACTACATTCATATATTTCAAATTTATTCCCAAAACATCGTCCTTCTCATCCTCAAAAAAAAGAATAAGCGGTCTCCACATTTTTCCCTTAAGGTAATGTCAATTCAACATCAATTCGAGTTTTTTTTTCTCGACCAGTTGCGAGCAAATAATTGATTTAATTGTGAGCTGATTTCGCTCGCAGGATAATATCCCGTGGGAGAGATTATTACGAGACTGCATATCAATAGCAGTGTGCACAGGGGGTTGATGATGATCGAGAAAGTTGTTAACCGCAGAGAGAGATAGAAAGAGAGAGAGAGAGAGAGAGAGAGAGCGGAGAGAGAGAGAGAGAGAGAGAGAGAGAGAGAGAGAGAGAGAGAGAGAGAGAGGAGAGAGAGAGAGAGAGAGAGAGAGAGAGAGAGAGAGAGAGAGAGAGAGAGAGAGAGAGGGAGGGAGGGAGGGAGGGAGGGAGGGAGGGAGGGAGGGAGGGAGGGAGGGAGGGAGGGAGAGAGAGAGAGAGGGGGGGGGAGAGAGAGAGAGAGAGGGGGGGGGGGAGAGAGAGAGAGAGAGAGAGAGAGAGAGAGAGAGAGAGAGAGAGAGAGAGAGAGAGAGAGAGAGAGAGAGGAGAGAGAGAGAGAGAGAGAGAGAGAGAGAGAGAGAGAGAGAGAGAGAGAGAGAGAGAGGAGAGAGAGAGAGAGAGAATCCATGGCAAACTGGGCTTGACTGGGATCGATCGTTACGTGGTTCTAATGGGAAGAAAGTTTGCGGTGGTGTTATTTGAGTGATCCTGGATATCAGTTACGTTCTTCTTACGTAGCTGTATAACAAGTCTCTTAGAATATATAAATACAAATATTCATGGATGTATGTATTTACAGAGCTATAGTATATGGACTTTCGAGCCTGGCATTTCTGTAATTCATAAAAAAAACATAAGATTAGGTTCACGTATCGGAGAGCAAGGGGGGGGGGGATACTTCTTACGATGTGATTCATCAAAGAAAGTATCAGCTTCCTGCTCGACCATTCGTTACCGTGAGAGTGAGAGAGAAAGCAGTATAATCAGAGAGTATATTTACACACACACATATCACAAAGTTACAAGCCGGGTCTCGTCGATCTAGCCGTCATAATACTCGGGAAATCATAGCTTCCCTCTGGCACCGCACGATTAAGTTTTAACCCGACTTTATCGACTTCTATTCTTACGTAACTCTGAGCTCAGGCTCACAAGATTCTTCCTGTTACAACAACTGGCTCGCAGAAAATATCGATTTTTCCTTAACCTCCTTATATAATCCCACATCAATCTCGCGAGCCATAAAAAAAAGCGCGGGAAAAATCTTTCTCTAGATTCTCTGCTATTGACTTCTCATTTACTCTCAACAGTGCCGTAATTAAAACGAAGCGTTTAAGAACGTGGTAGAGATAAATGTGGTCCTGGTGACTGCGGATGTTACGAGGATCCAGTAATTATTTTTTTCTTTCAAACCAGTGTTCTTATGAATAAGAACTCGAAACGCGAGAATTACGACTTCCACGAATCCATCCACGACAGATACCATTTCTATAAATCGCTTATTTATCACAAAAAATGGCGCATGCGGACGTGACGTTTACCTTGAGAAAACCAGCCAAAAATAGCTGCGAAGGATTTTGTCTTCGTGAAAGATACATTATTGAAGATTTCTTGGGAAGAGATCGATTTTTTCCCCAGTGATCCTTTTAAAAAAAACTATTAATAAATTCGATGTCAGTTAATTTCGTAATTTTGTGTCATTCTTCTCTCTTTTCACCTGCGTCAATCGATCGAAGCTTATCGTAACACAGATCTCAAAATTTACGCGAATTAAAGGGCTCGCAGAACCATCAAGTTCTCATACAGGTTTATTGCCAAGCGACCAATTGCCTCAACCCTATCTTGCTATTATACATCTGTATATAGCAACGCAGAAACCAATTTACACTTAAGACTCATGAGCACACAGCCTCGTCATATTTCTCTTTACTTTCCTTTGTCATAAAAGACGACGTAAACTCCGCTTAATTGTGTCATTCCAAACGAATGCCACGATAAACACTTTGTATTATAAACCTGGGAATACCTGGCTGGGATTGAATTCCTGACAAACGTTGTACACAGAATTTTTTTTTGTTTTACGATCTATCAAATGGTATCTATTGTTCTTAATTCTTCACGAAAATCTCTTCGCCATTTTACTGTTTATAATGCAAATGTAATTATTATTTATTTTTATTCATTCGTTTCTCCATAAATCTTTTAAACGTCTCTGTATTTATTTTTGGTTCAATTAATTCAAAATAATTGATTAATTGTCTACAAGCTTAGGCTGAGCGAAAAAGTGAAATTTCAATGAATGCGTAAAGGTTTTCAAACGCGAACGTTTTCTTTCGTTGCCATGTGATAAAACCAGTTTGTCGGGCATAATTTTCCGGCTGCTCGATGAGATCGATTGCGGCACTATCCTTTTCTGCTTCCTATAACGAGCGACATGAGATAACATAACGTAAGGGAAAGTATATATTCGCGAGAGTTCAGGACTAAGAATAAATACAGGAGAAACGAGAGACGGTAAACATTACAAAATATGACGAGAAGAATATTTCGTTTGAATATGATTCGTCAAATCAATGTTAAACGTGCTAATAGATACGTGAATTTCTTGGAAACATTAGGATTCTCGTCGTAAGCCATGGCAAATAATGAATAGCACTTGTTTCGAAAGCTTGCCTCGGGCCATTAAATTTCCCCCTTACCGTATTTAAGTTCATTCAACAACAACGAAACACTAAATTAATTAAAAAATAGGCAGAAGCTACTTGAACGAAAATAGTGACCAAATTAATTTTATTTATATATTTATCTACAAGAAGATTCATGCTTATAAAAATGAATAATTCATGTTTTATGTCCTCGTATTGCCACACTCATCGAAATTAACATTTTTTTAACAGTAATTGCAGCAACAGTCAACACGTTTTTATACCTTTAAGGGGGGAGTAAGTCACCCACAAATGCATTCTAACCGTTGCTTCAGAGGACACGCTTTCTATCAATTTCTTACGGGTTTTTATTCATTCCTTTTTTTCTTTTGTTTTCGCGATAATTGCTACTTGCATGTGAACAAATCGTACGTTCTTTTGATTCTTTTTTTTGACCGAACGTGCGAATCGAATCGTTGCAACTCATACAGCTGCGCGTTAAATCTACAGGTGTGACTGCATAAAAGCAAATTTTTTTTTCTTTTCCTTTGAACAAAGTGACGATGAACCAAAAAACAATAATGAGCAGTAAAAAGACAATTACGAAATAAATAAATTTATTTTCAAATTTAGGCTCTCAATAATTAATATATTTTTTTATTCACAAACTATTATTTATAATAACTTGGAGAAAATAATTTCGTTATTTTTTTAATCATCGCAATCATTTTTCGAGGGAAATTTCGTTATTTAGAGCTTTTTGAAACAATGAGTTGAAAAATGTTTGCGCGGTGAATGAATTCAAATAATTAAGTGAACTGTCAATCTCGCACTTCTTTTACTCGAATATTATTTCTCGTGGTACTAGATTCTCAACAAGACATCGTTTTCCAGTCCAACGCAACCAATTACTTCCGTCAATATTATTATTCGAGTAGATTACCGTACACCTACACGAGTGATTATTTGTGTGAAACGTCTCCCAGCTCTGAGACTGATTGTATGCCATTAAAATGCTGCGATGCTTCGATGGATTCGAGAAATCTTCTATTTTTTTTTTTTTTTTTGCAGTAAATAGAGCACACCTAATCTTTAAAGACTAGAAATTCTCATAGGGATACCCTGATTTCGCATGCGGACCGAATAGAATTATCCGAAGTGCCTTGGCATTCCTTGTGAGGTCTTGATGATGTCCATGCGTGGATGACCTGTCGAGGGTATATCCGATGAGGTTCGACTTAGGTTTATGAGTGGATGACTTTACAGGCTTGCCAGACTCGGAACTCGCCGCTGTGTTAACGGGAGAAACCAGTTTAGGAGGCCGAAATTTTGGTGTTTTTCGTGAATTTTTTAAACAGGGATGGAATAATCAGAATTTGTTTAAACTTGGAGGATATTTTATTCATGTTTTGAAGCACACTTTGTAATTTTTTCAAGTCATTTCCGCCGGAAATAGTGGAGCTAGAAGCTGCTGTTCATGGACGATCGCCATTCGAGTTTTTTGCTAGTGGGCATTCCTGAAGTCACAATTTTTATCTGTAATCATTACAATTTTCTTTTTTCGTTAACGACATATTTCCTAAGAATATGAACCTAATTGTGATCAAGAAAGTTGAAAATTGCATGTTTTTGAGGTGTTTGAACACAATGTCATGTTTTTATACCATGTTTTTTTCACGTTTTTTGCATTAAAAAAAATATTTTTAATAATAATATCATCCCAGAGTTAGGCTCATATAGATTGTAATTGAATAAAGAATATTCACACAAATTTTCAGAACTATTGGTCAATAACTTTTTGAGCTAGAATGCCCACCAGTTGAAAAAAAGTCGTCCGTGGAAAGCAGCTTCTAACTCCACTATTTCCGGCGGAAATGACTTGAAAAAATTACAAAGTGTACTCCAAAACATGAATAAAATATTCTTTAAGTTTAAACAAATTCTGATTATTCCTTCCTTGTTAAAAAAAATTCACGAAAAACACTAAAATTTCGGCCTCCTAAACTGGTTTGTCCCGTTAAAAGATGGGCAGATTGGGCGATTCTGGGCGATTTATCGCCCAATCTCTGGCAACCGTGACGATTTATAAAAGGATTTGTAAGGTTATACCCTAGTATGGCCTCATGAAATTTAAGAGTGGATGATCTGTTCACTGACATTGTTGGGATAACGTTAGGTTATCCCGATAATGTTCTCAAGAGGTTCAAATATGGATTACCTACTTCAATACGACCAAGCTTCTCGAATCGGCAACTACGTGGCGCAGGGTCAAGGCTTTTCTCATTTGCGCGTCGACCCATGGATGGGCATTAATTCCGAGACCCGAAACATTTTTTTTGCTGTGATCAATTTTCAACAAGTAATTGGTCATAAATATTTGTACTTAAAATTAACGCATTCTGCATCGTGCATCTACGAAAAATGCAAGATGCAGCCCCATGCATAATACTTGAATATTGAATAATCATTCAAGAATTAAAAAAAAATATATAATTCTGTAAAAGGGTGAGCTAGAAAATGAAAAAAATATTGATTTAAACTAGATTCTTATTGAATGCAACTAAATCACTATTCCTCGAAGTAAATATGAAAGTTTTGATCTTATGGTAAATTTGGTTATCGTGTCAGGATTTAATAGGGATTTAACAAATAACCCTATCAGAACCTAATAGGCCGTCCTGATAAGGTCCTTTGGTGCTGGATCGTTACAAGACTCGCTACGTCCTTATCAGGTTTCCTAGTCAGGACCTGATGCTGAAATCAGGATTACCCGATCAGGACCGTGGGTAAAATTTATAGTAGGATTACTGCTTATAAATAGTATTGAAACTATAATGATAAATGAATAAACAAGAAAACGAAATGTGTACATTAAAAACATTGTTGAAATTATTAATTTTACTTTATTTTCAGCTCATTTTTGTTGGAAAACAAAACTTTTTTTCTATGACACATTAAATTATACGAAATATGTGAAAATTAAAAAATCGTCACGTTCGCAAATATTTGAAGCCTCATTACGAGTAACACGAGTTTGAAACTCATAATTGACATATTGCTCATCGAAATAACTTTTCCCAACAGTTTTTACGGTTGGAAACAGTTATTTTGAAATTGGCAATAGAGCAGTTGGTAAAATTCCTGAAAAAATATCAATATTTTTATTAAATAACCATTAATTTTATTTTCATCCGAGGTGTAAATTTTCTTCTAAACAACAAATTTGAATTGGATTAAGCTCACGAATTACTGGACAAATTCGTGCCATTTTTCAAATTCGAGAAAAAGGCGTGAAATAAATAACAAGAATCAAATTCTCAACAAAGAATATTCCGAAATGCCCTAAAATCGAGTTATCTAACTTTATTCCGAAATGTAGTACTTTAACATTACGTCAAGCTGGATGAGAACGTTCTTTTTTTCACGGGTCAAAAAATAACTCTAATATCATTCAACGGCGAATCCAAGTGAACGTCGAAGTGAATACAGGCTGGTAATATGTAGACAGACGTGCGTCGAACAAAAGTAAACTTTCACCGATCATTCTTGCGTCTGGATGTTGAATAGAGGTTTCGAGCTCGGGCATCCCTGACTAGCAATTAATGTTTTCAGGGGGCACGAGTTGGAGTTACTTGTTCGGTAATACAGTGCACACTGACCCATGATACCGAAATAGTCGAGAATATTGTTGGATAGTTTGGTGAAGAGAAAAAGAGGACGAGAGAGAGATAGAGAGAGAGAGAGAGAGAGAGAGAGAGAGAGAGAGAAAGGAGAAAAAGTTTGAAAGTGAAATGCTATCGTAAATAGCCGTTCCTCATAATTTTCGCCCTCGGATCATTCGAAAGTATAAACCACTCGACCCCCTTTTTCCCCCTATGCAATATTTCACCACGTACCTTATCCACAACCTGCATTGTGTTTATGCCTGTTAATTAACTTTTGTACTCGCGTGATCATCCATCCACCCTCGCGTGCTTTCGACAGTACACATTATATAAACAAAGCGAGGTTTGGAAAAAAAAAAAAAATTAAAACAACACTGATAATAAAAACAAAACGAAAAAGAACAATCGAAAAAAAATATTATTTCATAAACAAAAAGTTTATATGGAGTAAACAAAAAGTATAAAGAGGATTAAAAAAAAAACGTTAATGACTTTTGTTCGCAGAGTTTTCGAATTGATCCACTGGTTCCTATTTTTTACTCGCTGCATTGTCTTACGATCTTTAGAAATTTTTTCAACGAGGGCCTATTGTCTCATCAAAATGTTATCTTAATTATTTTATACTCATGTTTTGAGAATTTTGGGTGAAAAAAAATCAGGAGTAGAAAAATAAGCTAAAAATATTTAATTTCAATTTCAATCTATAAATTGAAAACAGTGAACCTAAAAATAGTTGTAATATATATATTTTTTTGATCAAAATTTAAAAAATATTTACACAATTCTCAATTCAATATCGATTAATCAATAAACGAATTAAAATACGAAAATTGATAGAAATGCGGTTAGTGTAAAACACATGGGATGGAAAAATGGTGTCTTCGCAATTTTTAATTGGGTGGCGAATCCGTCGCAATTTTTTCGTCTCGGTTGAGCTCTGTTTCCAAAAGCCTGGAGTTATGAGAAATCACGAAACGAATCGTCAATCATAACTCACGATGTGCACCATTCTCTATTCATTTAGTTGATAGAAAAAATCGATAGATGAGGTAGAGAGCAGAATTTTCTTCTGTTCCCGTTGAAAATATGAACGTCACTGACCACAGTCACGACCTATTCGAGCATAGAAAAGTCTAGACGATGTATTGAATTCTCAGTAACAACACAAATGATGTTGATAATATTTAAGCCTATTTTTGTTTTTTTTTAATATTTTCGACGGAAAAGTGAACGTTTTTATTCTCGATCCCCCTAAAAATATCCCACATCGACTCAGAATTTTTTAAAGGTGACGATAATTGCAATAACTAAAATAAATTGATTTTTTTTAACTCAATAAACTATAATTATCATTGGAATTAATACAATTGATCATAAAGCAGTAGAGATCTTTTTTGTATACTGTTTCGTTATGAAAATTCGATTTATTTTATTTTGCAAGGAAAGATCCTTAAACTTTCACCTTTCTCATCCGAAAGTTAGATTCGAGGAAAATTAAGGGAAAGTCCTGAATAATGCATATGTTTCTCCAAGGAATTCCCTGCAGTGTAAACTCCCAGAGTTCCCAGGGCTAAAACCTTCCGTAAATATAGAATTTACATTATTCGATCAATTAAAAAGTAAAAAAAAATAATTATTTCAAATTTACGAGAATGCAAATTGAGTTCTCGTGTAATCGAATAGCTGAAATTCGTTTCAACTAATTTTGTAACATGTGTAGGTGTCATTAGTGCCCAATACATATATTTAATTTATTATACCGTTCTCTTTTGACGTTTCTTTTTATTCTTAATGTTCTAGTGTTGATGCAATTTTGGAGAGCGACAAAAAAGCACATAATGCATGTGTTGCATAAGCAAAACGTCCTCGGATCGAGAGACAAGACGAATGATTTCTGATGAAATAAATCTTAGCAAATTTTTTTTCGAATTATTGATCACTACAGCTTGAAAAAATGCCGGCATTATTATTACTTATATAGTATATGAATGTACCAATGTCTGCTGAGAAAAAAAAAACATCAAGGACCATGAAGCTTACAATAAATTTATTTTTTCCAGTTGCTAAATAAATATTAACGGGGTCATCCCATGTGACAGTTATTTTTTTTTCGCTTTTTTGAGAATTTTTTTTGATTAACCATTAAAACACAATATTTTTGAATTTTTACCACACATTTACTAACATTTTTACAGTCTCTCAGAATTTTATCAAACAAAAATAACGAGTTGAATCGACTTTACACCGTTCGGAAGACACTCATGTGTTGGTTGACGGCTGCCATGATTCCGGAGGTTTTGCTCATCTGAAATCAAAAAATCAAACGGCATTTTAATTTGTAGACCAGAGACTATCGCCGGTACTATAGTAAAGTAAAAATATCGAAAATTGAATTTTTGGCACGGTTTTAAAAGTCGAAAAAAACGACGAAACTTGGAACTTAACATTTAAAACCGTGCCAAAAATTCAATTTTCGATATTTTTTCTTTATTCTAGTTCCAGCGATAGCCTCAGGTCTACAAATTAAAATGCCGTTTGTTTTTTCGATTTTAGATGAGCAAAACCTCCGGAATCATGGCAGCCGTAAACCAACACACGAGTGTCTTCCAAACGGTGTAAAGTTGATTCGGCTCGTTATTTTTGTTTGGTAAAATTCTGAGGGACTGTAAAAATGTTAATAAATGTGTGGTAAAAATTCAAAGATAGTGTGTTTTAATGGTTCATAAAAAAAAATCTCAAAAAAAGCGAAAAAAATAGCTGTCACGTGGGATGACCCCGTTAACGCTTTTTTAGGTAAATGTAATCACAGTGACTAAATCATCTCGTAATCGTATAAATGAAAAATCTTTTTTTGTAAAACTCGTCTTTTTTTTTGCAACGACGACATTCCAAAGCGTGTCGAAATTTTCATAGTTCCAGAAAGAAAAAAAATCGTGCGATATGAGGACGTGCATCAACGAGGCTACTTTTTTTTCTGTCTAGAAGTTACGGAAGCTGGGATGCTGTGTCCTTTCACTTTTGCAAACGAAACAGAGTCATTTTTTTCTCATTACGAATCGATCAAAAGCGAATTAATTGAATTGCATGATACGAGGCCATACGGTACCACTCTCTTCGGTCAATTTTCAAAAGTCGAGGTCATCTCGACCAAAATTCAGCACGTTCGCCATAAGAAACAAAAAAAACGGTGGTGTCATTTCAGCGTCTCCTAAATATCGCACATCATTCATCCGCATCTGCTTCTGCTACTCCTCTGATATCACAGAAAGTTAACAAAAAATCAGAGCTCGAACATTTCGACGTGAAAAATATTTTAAAAATCTAGTCAGACTCGATGAAGAAAGAGAATAAATTGTCTTAAATCGAAACTGAAATCATTTTTATCGAATGCATTGATCGAGAGAGTCTCAATTATTTATACAATCAACGCTCTTTTTTATTATTCATATTGTCGCAAAATACTCTGAATCAAAATAGAATTTTTTTTGTGACAGTATATTTCGTTCTGATTTCGCGGCGGAGATTCCCAAAACGATGATCAGGAAGTAAAAGTAGAGCAGGAAACATATTTGAAATTGAGACTGGTCGGAAGAACCTTTTTTTTCTCTTTTTTTTACCCTCTTCATATCAGAAATGACTGTAATGGAACTCGGTAATGGAACTCGATCGAGCAAAGAAAAATATATAAAATCAGAGAGGATAAAGGAGAAAAAGAGATAGAAATATCAAGTCGAGATGTTAACCTCGGCCGCGAACTTGCCCGTGTTACCTCGATGGTAGCTGATGCAGACAGGTTTGTCCCAGAGCGTAGACCCCGCCGCTCGCTCGGTCGATTCGAATGAAGAAATCGAAAACGGGCGAGAGCGACGACCTACAAAATTCTCTCTATAATTTTGTCCATGCGCTTCGTAATCGAAAGACAGTTTCGATGAGAATCGCAACATGTCGCAATGAAAAAAATATATATATAAATCTTCAAAAAACTTGCGATAAGTAGCGCAAACAATAAATTGATTGATAATAATCTAATAAATTAGTAAATATAAGAATAATTAATCAGTTTAATGGAAAGTTGTCGATTCAGTGACTATTGTTACAATTCCAACTAATTTTGGAGCCCAATATTATAGTGTCAGTAAATATTGGATCCTGAACGTACATTTTCTTAATTACTTCGATAGATTTATAGAAAATCTACTGAATGTTAGTAATGGCCAAATTATTTGATTCTGAGTACAATAATGACATCAACAGTTTTTTTTCATCGAGTTCTCTTTTCCATGCGTCACAGATTCATTCGTGACAGATGAGATAGATCCTGTTTATGTGGATATTTCTGAAAAATTAAAATACGAAGGTTTTTCTGATACGTCAGTCTTCAAAAAAAATTGGACAAATTACAACGTGACGTGATAAGCTGAGATCCCAGCTGATGTGGTCGAAAAATAATTGGGCACGATAATTTATTGCGACATTTGTCAAATATTTTATTATCAAGTCAAAATTACTGTTTCGTAACGAACTGACTGAATTAATAAAAAATAAAAATAGCTGCGATTTAAATTTGCTTGAAAAAAAATCAGTAAATAAATCCGTTGATACGATAAATTGCTATTGTAAATAGCAGATTCGACAACGTTACACAAAACTGATCTAGGCCAAGATTTTTTCCCTTTTATGTTGTAATATCGTGGAATGTTTTAAATATGATTTACCGCTTGAGCGTGTTATAAAGAAAAATTGTCATAAATACTGTTCAACTATTAACTCCGATAGTTACAAAATATTTCTGAGACATTTACTGCTGAAGCAATGGCTAAATACAATAAATTCTTCGGCTGATGGATAGTATTTTTTTGTCTTAATTTTATGTTGTACTGCAGCATACTTTGTTGGTAGAATGTAATCGCAGAGTCATACTCCCCTTCACTCGTTTTATGACTTTTCGTCCGCAGAGATAATTGGCAAGGCGTTGAAAAATCGTTGATATTGATTTTCAACAGAAATTTGTAATAATTTCGAAAGAAAATGCAATTTGGAAGCTTGAAAGTCAATGTTTTCAACTTTATCGCAGTTTCCTCTTTGGAGAAATATTTTTTTTTGAAAAAAAAATCATTGATAACATCACGAAAATAGGAAAAGTATGGCGTAAGGATTATTTCATAAACTCAATTTTGTATGATTTCGAAAAATCCGAAAATTTCAAACGATCGTAACTCGGCATTAAATTGAGATTTAAGGATTTAACAGGAAATTTTTGAAGAAGTTTCTGGGTAGACTTAGAGAATGGCTTTAAGTTTATCCTGATATCGCAATCGCTTCGAGCCGCAAAAGCCCCTCTGAAACCGGCAACAAAACGGAAGAGGAAAATTGTCAAAAATCGATCGGTGACTTTTAAAAATTCATCGATAATCGAAATATGAAGATAAATCCATAAGAATTTTGCACATTGAACATACAACGACACCGATATTTTTAATTTGTTTCAGATCAAAATGTATTCATCGACCGTAACACAATTCGAGGATCCTCCCAAAAAGCAACTTCCAGTGGAAGAAGATTCATCATCAGAGAAGATTTTGTTGCAGGATGAATCCGGCGAACAACCCCTTATATGGAGAAATATGATTGGAATTGGTATTCTCCACATGCTGGCTGTTTATTCTTTTTACACTAGTTACAAAGATGCTAAATTATGGACGTGGATATTCAGTGAGTTTAATCAAGTTTGCATTAATTGAAATTATAATTATCCGAGGCTTTTCAATCGAGATTTTATGTGGTGAAATTACTGGTCAAGTTTCTGTTGCATTTTATGGTAAATACCACCAAAGTCAGACTGAAAAGACGGACACATGTATATATTCTCGCGATAAACGTAAATGTATAGGTAAAATATAAAGACGTAAAAAGATAGATGCATTCGTGAAATGCATTGGTCTCCAGGGATACGTGAATACGTTTTAGGAAAATGAGGATACGCGTCAGGGGGATGCTGGTTTTTCACCAGCTCAGTGTCGGCTCTTAGTCGTAGTATGATGCGTTTTTTACGTTATTTTTTCGTTTTATTCTTTTTGTTCGTCAGAAAAGTGCTTCACCACGAACTATACAGATCGTAGGTAACACATGTATAGTCCGCGCATAGGGTTGAAGCTCTCTGACACTCTCGTTTCCAGCGACCCTCACTCCGCTTTTCCTCGATCCCACCACCAACTCCTGTACCATTACCCACAGCTATATCCTCATCGTTTTCTTTCTCCTTTCGCTACCTCCACTTCCCACTCCTCACTCCTCGTGAGTCCTCTTTCCCATTATTTTCCCTCTCGTTTTTTCCTTTCCCTGTTCATCCCAACCCCCTACTACCTACCCTTCCACTCTTTTTCCTTTTTTCTCTTTCTCTCTCACTTAACCTCTCTCTTTTTCGCTCTCTTTTATACCTACTGTTTGCACCCCCTCCAACCTACCGCGACAACGTGGTTCTACGTGCCACGATTGTACGTGTATAAAAACTACTGCGCGCCACGAGAAGATGGACCAACAAAAAAAATGCATGCGTAATACGGGTTCGTCTCGAATCGAGAAACGAATGTACATATTCTTATCTACGAACGAGACATACCCAATAACGAAACAAAATATTGGAAAAAGGGAAGGAATTCGATGCATCTGCATGCAATATAATATTCTAAGTTGAAAAAAAACTTATATGAAAATAGCAGTTTTGAAGATTTTTTAATAATAATTTTGCCCATTATTTGGCAAGTATTAAATTTGTACCTATTGGTGTTAGACTCTCGTTTTTCCGACTTTTTTTTTTTATCAGCAATTATTTATGCATTCGTATTGAAAAAAAACATTTTGATTTGTTTTTCGTTGGGAAAAATCGTACTCGAAATCCCATTATACGTAAATAAATTGCAACCCTCAAAAGCTTGTAACCCAATGTTGGTTTTCTTTTCTTTTCTTTTTTTTTTTTTTTTCATTTATTTTTTCAAATCGATACAGAACAGGCCCTGAACCACAGCATTATTCAACGCTGGGATAAAATCAATTAGGTCAGCCACGGTATAGCGCACTAATTAGTCGCTGACACGGCGTATTCTTTGCCTCGCCAGACTATTTCTGACCCAGCTTGCAACATCGGTGTCCCCTGCTACACAACACCCATCGCTCTCTATATACGAGAGTTAAATTAATACATTTCGGCATTAATTAAATATTATATGTGTTGCTTAATTTGTAATAAATTTGTGTACGTTTAAAATGATTATTTTCTTAAATTATCAATGAAGTAAATTTGTGAAACAATCAAATATTTTTACAAAACATT
The DNA here is from genome assembly GCA_963989365.1 of Rhimphoctona megacephalus. Lineage (NCBI taxonomy): Eukaryota > Metazoa > Arthropoda > Insecta > Hymenoptera > Ichneumonidae > Rhimphoctona > Rhimphoctona megacephalus. The sequence continues at coordinate 29,781,105 of OZ022418.1, forward strand.
TAATATATTAATTTCAACGTTTCACATTTTATTCGATCACTAAATCTCTGATTAGATTTTTATAACCGTATCATATTTTCCATTTTATAACTTGAGAAAACATTTTATTTGTATAAAATGTACTATCGTCAGGGTATCGTGATTATAAACGATCCATCATCTTTTGTGACAACACCACGCGATACTTTGTCCATGCATATAGCTCAAGTATGCGAGGAAAAGCACCAAAAAAAAAAAAAAAAAAAAAAACTACCCTTCTCGTTTTTGCCTCGCGTTCTATGATAGTTCACGATAATCGTGAACGATCGAACAGCTCTTACGATGAGCCTGACAAGAATATAGTCACGTACGCGAGTTCGAGTCAAGAGCTGTCTCCGGTTATTACAGCCAAAGTAGCTGATGGGAGAAATGGAATGGTGAGTGGGAGTTGATGCAGGCTGAGACGATCGGGGATATTGTGCTGATAGGGTGCACCGACGTAAGCCCAAGAGTGACTACGTGATCAAGGAGTTTTCCATTTTGAGCTACTTCTTATTTTTAGACTTTCTACATTATTTTATGTCAGTTATTATTATTATTATTATTGTTGTTATTTTTCTTTTTATTATACACTCATTACTTTCGTATTATGGAAATTGTTCCATGATTTTTTTATATTATTGACTGAAATGAGCCAATATTGATAGGAGAATGAAAACAAATGACTCGGTGTTAAAATTCTTGAATACTTTGAAAAATTCTCTAATTTAATTGCAATAATTAATTGTAACAAGCCGTGTACGTTTTTTTTTTTTTGTGGTAAAATTGAATTTGACAGTGAAATATTCAAAAACCAAGGAAGTTTATGGTCTGTGGGATTAGGGAGGATATGATGATAAATATTTTGTTTTTACAGGCCCGATTTATGGAATAATGGCAGGTTTGGGAATTACCGCAGGAGCTCATCGTCTCTGGGCGCACAAGAGTTATTCCGCCAAGCTTCCTCTAAGAATATTTCTCGCGTATCTCTACTGCATGGCTGGCCAAGTATGAACATTTCTTAACACATTTTTATTCTTTCTTTATAATTTATCAGAAATTTTTCAACTTTTTGGAGTGGAGGGAGGTGCAACTTTTTTTTTTTCGTGTTGTATCGAACCTCTACTTTGAGATAACATCCGGGTTTTCCCGTTAAAATTACTTGTACCGAATGAAAAAAAAATTATAAGAGTCAAGTTGAATATTTTGACGTTGCACTGCGCCTTTTACTTTCAGACTATTTGGGCGCAAAATTGCACCTCCTAAATGAATAAGTTTTTCATGAACATGTTGCTTGGGGTCTATACTTTCGATTTACGTACGATTAATGTATCAACAAAAGTATTTCTTTTTATAATTATAGATGAAAAAACGGTTGGGGTCTCTCGTGACCCCATACGTACGGAACCTTTGAAATACATAGGTCTGTACCATAAGGGTTAACTATCAGTATTGAATTATTCAGAATAATTGAAAGTTATTAAAATTCGTTTTTTTATTATCGCGGAGGAATTTTATTTCCGGGAATGATGAAAAGACACGTCATTGCACTTAATTATTTCATAATTCTTTGTGGTGTCTATTCCTCCAAGAACATCAGCAATAAATTTCAAATTTGTTAATTTGAAAAATTGTACATAGGAAATCTTCTTTAAATTTTTATTTACTTTTTCGTTTCGGACAAGAATTCCAATTTGCGAATTTAAAGTTGTTTTGTTATCGAAAAAAATGATACAAAATAAAATTTACAAGGGGACGGAACGCGAGACTGACTTTGGTGCGTGCACCTTTTACTATTGACATTTTTTCTCTCATCTTCTTTCATCTCCATCTCCCTCTCGCTTAGCCACGATTTACAGCAAGCTCCTCGGCCCCTGGGAACTTCAACAGCACTTTTTAACGCTTCGACTCTCGGAAAAACATGCGCCGCCCTAGTTACCGCGATCGTCGTAGTAGTAAAAACTAAAAATGCCTAAAGTTTCTTTAACAACGTTGCTCACACAGTTTCTTGTTACGTTTTCTTCCTCCATCTCCCTCTTTTTCTCTGTCTTGTCCGTGCTTCCATTTTCTATTGTCGCATCTTGTCAGATTTATTTTTACCATTTCCTTTCTTTCGTTTTCCACCCCAATGAGTTTCCAGGAGTAATCTTGGCTGGTAATAAGCTCTAACGTAACGTGGAGAATAAATACCACAAAGCTTGTCACCCCTACTGCGTATATAAAAATATTTCATTATTTCTATAATAATTTTTATACTTTTTTTTTCTATTTGAAAATAAATATAATATAAAAATTAATAAATATAAAATTAATATACCGAAAACTTAATTAATGCCTCATAAAATTTTTCAATATTATAAGCCCGGAGTATTAACCTTTCAAAGAGCTAATGGTCGACTCAATAATCCAACGATAATTTCAATCAACTCGTTAGTAACACTGAATTATATATGGTTCATAATGGCTTCAAACTTTCACAGCTTCCTAATACCCTGCTTAAATAAAACACAGGATTCGAAGAGAATTCATTTCTGCTAATTTGCGAGTCTGATTCGTAAAAGCCAAGTCGATAAATAAAATGCGTTATTTGATAATTTGCGTTATGAAAATTAAAAAGTCTTTCAATTAAAACTTTGTAAGGCAAATCGATTATTTTCGATTAACGCTCAATAAAAAAAAAACATTTCTCGGGTTTTTTTTCTGCTGCTCATCATCACGTATCAACAAATCTCAGCTTTTGCGACAGATGAAAAAACACGTGAGTTCAGTATGAAAACGACTGTGACCTAAAAATTCAATAATCCGTTGGTAACGAGATTTTGAATCATGACGCCCGACGATTTCAATTATTCTCCCACTAACGATTCCCACACCCTTAGACTCTTCTTTCCTTGCATTATTCTTATTTTCGTCCCTAACGAAAGCTCATTACATGCTAGAACTCTTTCGAAATGTTTAACCGATTCGTCGCTCTTGAAGCAGTTGGCGCATTAATATACGGGAGTGACCGAATTTGTGCAAAAAGTTCTCTGGGTCCCCGAGAGAAATCCTCACTAATCGAGCACTCGCGGAGTCTTGAATAAATCAGTGACCCATCCGACCGGAGTGGTTACGAATGGAAGAGAAATTTAGCGAATTCAACCGACGACATTTTCGCTTCTTTTTTTTTTTGTAAACGGAAGAATACTAAAAACCGGTTTAAGAAACATTAATAAAAGAAACATTCATATTATTAATCGTATTCAAAATTCGCAGAGTCGCAAAAAAACGTTCGATCTGCGGTGCCAAATATTTTATATTTTATTAAACGTATTAAAAGAAACGCTTGCTGAAGAAAGTCGCGAGTCATTATTTTCTTATCGAAGCTTCTTACATAATTTTCTTTTTCAACGGCAATTTAATCAGTTCGAGAGCAAATTGAGTACAATTTATTCCCTGAATAGTAATGAGTGAACAACCGGATGAGAAATAAAAGCTTCGAGGGAAAACTATTAGATAAAGTAGTGGAAGAGTCTCCATTAAAAAAATATACATATTTTTACTAAATTAAAATACGAATAAACATGTTTTCCGACTAGGGAAACATCAGACTTTCGTAATATTCGTAGCTTCAAACTGTACTGTTTTGTCACTGAAAATACAAATCATAAGGCGAGGGGAAGAAAGAAGTCGTTCCATCGGGAATATGGTTATCGAGATCACGCGTACCGGAAATGGGAGGGATTTCGAAGAGTACCAAATATCATGACTTTCTCTATGTACACGACTCGAAACCATATGTGGATATGGTGGCTTGTATAGCACGTACAATTTCGCGGAACGGAGGCAAACAAATATAGAGAGCCTCCCCCTGTAATAATACTGAAAACGTGGGGAGAGAGACAGAGAGAGAGAGAGAGAGAGAGAGATAATGTTTCGAAACGCCCCCTTCGAACGTCGCACGACGCTAAAGCCTCGAACTCTGTATTCTATCTCTTACATATTCCCTGGCTCTTTCTCTCTTCGGCGCAGTTGGTGTTTTCGCCGTGTGGTGATGCTAGATGTATTTTACCTTTGGTGTTTACGTGTAGACAACTGGTTAGACTACACGAGAGTAGTCACCACTGACTTCTCTACGCTCGAGGGACAATGAAGAGCTAGCATAAGGTACAATGACGACACTAACTGTTTGAAACTCGATCTATTTCAGCAACACGGAACATGGCTACGGACTTCCACAGAATTTACATGCAAAACTGTGGGAGGTAAATAGATTGCGATATTCTGAAAAGAAAAGTCCTTATTCATTTTTTTCTCTGATGCACTGATATTGGGATGTTAACTAAATTGCATACAGCCAATGGGCTACACCGCTCCCACTCTCTGCTGCGATTCACGGCGTACCCAATTGGCTACTGCACAAACTAGTTGATAGTTCGTGAACCTTGCACCGGAGAAAAAAAAGTGTGAGCATTTTTTTTTTTCAAAATAATAGTATCTATTTATCCTGCTGACCGGGCTTGAGTTTTGAGACGATCTGTATGGCACAGGCCAGTTCATCGTATCCTATTACGAATATCCACGTTGATTTTTTTCGCTTTATTATTCTATTGGAAGCGGGATTTCCTCTTCTTACCTCTTCATCTCCCTTCATTCGTAGCTCTACCTATTGTTGCTGTTTTTTTTTCTACTTATTCGTGGGTTATCTTACGTCGAAACTGTTTTCTGCGCACAGTACATGTACTAGGAGCGGCAAGAGTCAGCGTTTTCCTCGACAATATTCGCAGGAGCTCTTAGCGCAACGGTATAGATGCAATTCTTATTCGCAAAATAGAAAACAGTCTGGAAACAGTGGCCATCCCCCTACGTCGAGTAATATTATCTAAGCTATATATGCTCCAAGCTCCAAGTATAATGCCCTGTAACCCAGTCAGCTCTCTTCGCTTCATTGCTGCGGCAATATCCAGTTGAGAAATTGTCTCAAGCACCCTCCGGGTCAATCGCCTATACAAGATCTCAATTTTCCGGTTGAATTACGCTTCATCCCTACCATGTGCTGAATCGTTTTTTTGATTTTTTTTTTACCGGAAAAATATGCCGCGCCCATGATCATTGGTAGATCACAAAAAAACAGCCGCTTTTAGATTCCAATTAATCCAATCGTCCTGATGTAGAACATTCGATATCCAGCTTGTCATTACAGTGTCCTTAAATTGCAACAGGAGCAAAGTAAACTTCGTGCATGTGATCATACAGCCAATCCGCTATGCTGAACCGATATGTACAATTTGTACGTCAGGCAAGAGCGAATGAAAGAGAGAGAGAGAGAGATAGAGAGAGAGGGGTAGATGGAAGTGCCCTACGTGCGACAGCTAGGATGTATTCCGCAGGGTACGAATTTCGTGGAGATAAGCAAAGTTTACTCTCCCAGCGTGCCAGACTGGGTTAACCTAGCCTAGCATATATTGCTTTTATGACGGTGAGCTTTCTCCCTAACCTATCGACCTTGCATCTCGTTGCAAGTTATATCGTTTCCAGCAAATAAACGTCGGTGAGATATTACACTCTATTTTGAATTATCTCCGAGATGATTAGAGTCGATCAGCGTAAACCCGAGCCTAAGTGATTCATCGATTTGTGCACAATTTATGTCTCACATTCAAAAATCGATAAAACCTTGAAGACGTACTCAAAGTAGAAAGACCAATTAAACTAAAAAATAAGGATGTTTTTTATTCCGACGAAATATACCGTTGCATTCGGTGCAAACCGAAAATAACGATCTCCAATATCTTTCTGTCAAAATGAGAGGTGCTCACGTAAATGAACTCATGCTGACGATACCTACGAATCTATTATTCCCTTCGACAAGAAAAAAGGCGATGGCACTGTTGGTAGGATGTATACATGGGAAGCGAACCAGTCGCGATTCTCCATGGAATTGCTTACCGATACATTCGAGACTCGAGCAACACCCGTGCAACCTCGAGCAATATAGTTGTACTCTATCTATCGATCGCCTCTCCGAGTCTCTCTCTTATATACTCCTTTTTGGTGAAACCATCTCAATCCTACACCGTACCATTCGTATGTGTGTTTTATCATGCAAATATCGATAGTTGGATATAACCAACCTGACAACCTAGCATTTTTATGTTATATGTATGATATGGAAACTACTTGTACAGAATCTCTCACAAGTGACGATCAAGGCTTGCGGGCTAAGTAAATCGTGAGATCCTGAAAAGAAAAGTACTTGTACATTTTTCTCTCCGATGCACCGTTTGGAAGATACTAATCATTTAGCAATAACCAATCTCGTGCTCTGGTAAGATGGCCCTACAGTTGGGGAAACGCGTCCGATTGGCTATCGTCAATTTCAGTTGATATCTCATCAACGATGCATCGAATCACAAAATAGAAGAAGACTCTTCAGAATTTCGCAATTGCCATTACTCCGGAGTTTCGAGTACAGTTATGCAGTCCTAGAAAAGTAAATTCAAATATTCCTTATCAAATGCAATAGTAATTTCTTCATTGGTCGTCTCTGCCATGGTTTAGTACAAACGACTCTATGCATACGTCGACTATATTGTTCATATGCTTACATGTACATGCATATAAATGTGGCACTTGTCACCGCAATAGCGTGTGTTTGCTTCTCTCGACGGACGTTTTCTCCGCCGAGAAATACTCTCGTAGGTTTTCCTAGCACGCGCCTTCCAACAGTAAGTAAATGCACTTGCGGTCTTTATTGGACCGACTAACATCGCGGAGACGAGCCAAGTGCCATGGTAAATGTCACTGCATGTCTCCGGTTGCACTTCCTTTCTGAATACCAATGCGAACGAATACAAATTCAAGTACTGAATACCCAATATTATTCACCGCGAACTACGTTATTTGATCAGTTCCTTTGAACTCTAAATATCACAAGCAACGGCAAGACGCCATCGGTCGTCTTACCTCTTTCATTGCAGCGCTCGACAGATTTAGCAACGACAAAACAAATAATCAATTCGAAAAATACACATTGATAAACTTTTAGAACTTCGAGATACAAAGTATTTCGCTTATTTTACTCACTATTTATGGACTTGAAGTTAAATGTACATGGCGAATAATCAACTCTGCTAAGAGATCGCATCCTCTTTGAATCCGGACTTGAGCCCCAATCAAAGGTACCTTACTAATTGGGGCTGTCGATAGCAAATTTCAAGTAAATACCCGAAATATGTCCAAGCACATATTTAACGCGGTAGATCATTACTGATGGAACGTCATTAGTGGTTTCAAACACGAGAATTAAAGACGAGATCATAAATCAAATAATCATCATTAAAGTTTAGCTGCAATCTAGGTCAGGAAATGGTGGAATGCACGAGGATCGATTCGTGAGTGATGGAAGGAAAAGACACGCGGAAGTGAGGCCAACAACTACGTTTAGTCAATGTTGAGAAAACAAAGTTTGCAGAGATCAATCCGGCGAAGTTGAGTTGAATCGGTATAGTGAGCAAGCGAATCGTATCATATGCTCTCTCTCTCTCTCTCTTATGAGGAGCGACAGAGGGAAACCTCAGACCAGGAATTCTGCCAATCAACCGGAAAGTTTGATCGTCCAGGATGGAGAATCCTCGAATCACCCCCCCCGCCCCTCTCGCTCTTTCTTTCCTTCCTACTACAACAAGAGAATATGAACGCTTCTCTCTCGGATTACTGTGGAGTGATGCGCGAACCCAAAGTTTGTCACTAGTTCAACCTGGAGTTGAACATTCCTCTCTGGAACGTAGTTTATTGAGTTTATTTTAGCAGATGTGCATGTGTTCTTCAAACTGAAAAAGATTCCGATACCAATTAGACCGTAGTACAGTCATTAAAAAAATCATTCGCCCAGATTTTTCAGAAAACTACACACGATCGTGTTTGAATGTTCACCCGCTTGTTTCAATGTTGCAGACATGCCTGTACAAATGGATCAGGGATCACAGAACTCATCACAGATTTACTGAGACCGCAGCGGACCCTCATGACGCTAACAGGGGTTTCTTCTTTTCTCACGTTGGTTGGCTGATGATGCGTCGTCATCCAGCTGTCAAGAAATATGGGCAAAAAGTCGACATGAGCGATATTGAGGCTGACCCGGTTGTTCGTTTCGCGGACAAGTAAGTTAATACTCATTTTGTATTCTCGTGGCCAGCAATTGGAATGAAAATTTAATCTCGTCGTTCGTTGACCCCATCCCATTATGCAAAGATTCTCGTCCCAAAGTTCAACGTCAACTTCGACAATATTCACTCTTCCACTCAACAAAGAGTGAATTTCGACCTGCGTGAATTTGATGGACCTTTATATCGAAAGACTAAAAAAGATAAAAGTTTCGGGGATTCTGCGATGACCCTAATAATGGAGAACATTACTATCACCTGTGTGTTGCAGATACTATACACCCATAATGCTATTTCTGTGCTTCGTGCTGCCAACGGTGTTACCCGTTTATCTGTGGAGTGAGTCCTGGTACATCAGCATTCACGCGGTGATCATCCGGTACGTGTGGCTGCTCAACGCAACCTTCCTCGTCAACAGTTTCGCCCACATGTGGGGCAATCGCCCGTACAACAGGTACGTGCTTTGGCTCTAAGGGATCTGCCTCCGTTCACCCTCTCTCTTTCTCTTTCTCTCTCGCTCCACCTCTGTCTCTCCCGTCCAACCCCTCAATATCGACCCTCGCTACATTCGTGCTTCGTCCATTGTCCAAGTCGCCTACATAAATGTCCCTTTTCCCAAGTATATACGAACCCGGACCTACCTAATTGACTCGACCACCCATTTCCGTGCACACTCCACCTCTGTAACTACCTTCGTGTAATAACCAACTAGTCCACTTCCAAAACCAACTTAATACTATACCACCCTTCAAGAACATGTATCGAACGTCCTTGAACATGAGCCGAACTTCGTTAGCCTCATCGACTCCATCGTTCTTGGTTATTAGAAAGAATGAATCATTTATTTCAATTTTTAAACCATTACAAACTTTTATATTGAGAAAGTCAATCACGTCGACAAAATAATTGAAAAAAATGTTCAATACGTAATCAGAGACAAATCATATCACGTGGCATACGTCTCAACACCTATTAGTATAAAAACAAACTTTCAACAGGTTTGAACCAGATGAAAATGTGAAACAAAGATAAAAAATAACTTAAGGTTCATTTTATTTGAACAGAAAAGTAAAACCTACGGAAAATCCGACTGTCGCGTTCTTCACCCTTGGTGAGGGTTGGCACAACTATCATCATTCATTCCCATGGGACTACAAAGCAGCGGAGCTCGGAGCTTACGGGCTCAATCCTACGACGGCTTTTATCGAGGTCATGGCCTTGCTAGGTCTCGCGTACAACCTCAGAACTCCGAGAAAGGATACCATCGCGAATCTCAGTATCACCAAAGGTGACGGAACAAACAGTCTCTGGGGACGTCGATATCACGGTCGTCATTAATCGATAAGGCGTTCGGCTCCAAATCCCATCATTTTTTCCTTTTTTCTACCAACCCAATCTTCTCGTCCAACAACGAAAGAAAGAAAAATGCGAAAAAAAAATTAATACCTCGTCTTTGAGCTCAATTTCGAACGTCCTCATAAACTATTTTTTTAACGACACGTTGCTCAATTCAGATGTCCATAATTTATGCGTACAACTAAAAATATAGATTTTTTTCGTTCTCAAGTATCTACGAAAATTGGAAAACAGTTGTGGCCTTTTTTTACGATAATTTTTTAATTTTTACGATAATCGATCAAAAAATTTTGCAAGCGTGATTCGCGGAATTTTAAAAAGTTTTCTAATGTTCCAACGGCAATTGCGACACTCGCGTCCAATAGCGGAGCTTTGGTGAATGGCTTTAAGTAAAATAATAAAGGAGATTCAATGATCCACGAGTACAAAAGGCAATATTTCCAAAATTCGCGACATACTTTTCTTAATTGTATTCCTTAGAAAATTCAATTCTGAATTTGGCTGTTTGAACCAAGTGAATTTAACGTATCTCCATATTTTTATTTAAAAAATCTCTAGACTCAATTTTGCTGTCAAATTTTGCAACCTTCTCTCGCTGATCATTGAATCTTGAACGTTTCATGGGAGACGAAAGCGTACGAAACTCAAACTAAAAGAGAAATTCTCTCGGTAGTACACACATGTTTAACTCTCTGTGTAGAACTTTGTATCTTTCATCAATATTCCCCTCAAATTCACTAAAAAGAAAAGGTACTTCTTAAATTCAAAAATATAATTAAGTACATTTTGTACGCCGTACATATGATGTAAAAATATCAGTGAATATTGAGGAAATACGAAAATCGTCGATGACCAATTATAATATTTCTTGTATAGTCAAAAATTACGAAACATTCGTAATTAAAATGTTTTGTACAGGGCAAAGTAATTTTGTATATATGGTATTTAAAAATAAATATATCATCTTTTTATCCTTGATCCGCATCGCATTATTATTCATAAAATCGTGATATCAAGAAAGTAGTTCGTTGAAATCTGATAAAAAATCATGAAAAAAGATTGAAAGATATTTCGTTATAGATTTCGTAATAATTGGTAAATTATTCGAAAAAGGGGTCGGGAAAAATGCTGGGATTATACGAAGTCGTCGAAAGATGGTGGATCGACGGAGAGAGCCAAGTTGAGATTCAATAACGAGATTTGGCGAACCACGAAAAAATGTTCGCGTTATGCTCGCTTCATTTCCCGCCATGCTTTTTTTGGTACTTTCGGAAGAGGTATCTTCGGAAGGTGGCATTGGTTTCTCTAGGCGTCACGCTATGAAAAGATCTTGGGTAAGTACCGTCGCACGCGACCGTACAGCCAGGAAATCCAATTTCAAAAGGGCTCTGAATTTCGCACCAAAGTGACTTTTTTTCTCATTTTTCCCCCTTTTTTCTTAACCAACGCTCTGACTCTTTTATATTGCTTCAGTTACATTCTGATCGATAACCAACTTCGCTTCTTCTTCATCGTCATCTTTTCGCTTTAAGAAAATCGCGATAAATTTAATTTCACGTTCGATGCATTTATTATGAGAAATTATCGAGTAATTTTTCTTCGTCCTCGAATTTTATTAAGGGATGCATATAGGGCAAAAATGCCTCTTATATGTCAGCCTTTTTAACGCGGCTCTAAAATCTATTATCAATTTCTTTTTACAATGCAAATTGACGAAAAAGACTTTCAACATTTATTGAAAATGGTAAATCGTTGGTTCACACAAATGATAATAGCGCTGTTTTTTCGTAACTTCTACTCGGCGTGCTAAATGATAACAAAATACGATGACTATGTAACTGACTTAAAACGTACAAAAGTAGAGTTAAGGTAATTTGATTATGGTAAAATTTATAACTTTGAGATCTGAAAAAATGTATAATATAGTTTCCATTGTTATAAAAAAACGGTGTTAAAATTTCGTGAAGATTCACCACGTAGTTTTGGAGAAAAAATGTTTTATTTTCGAGGATTAAACACGCGTTCTTATGGTCGCGATATAGTCTTCCAAATATGATTGATGAAAAATTGATGTTCCCGATGACTTTAACATTTGAAATTGATTGTAACCAATAAAGTTAAGTCTACTGAATGAAATTCCGTACAAATCACCAGATTGACCACGTATTTTGAGAGATATTCAAACTTTATTGCGAGCATATCGTAACCTTGAACGAAATTTGAGCTTTGGAATCAAAAGACTTGACAACGTCGCATCGTAGTCCATCAATCTCAACGAGTTCTACTTTATCGACTTTTATATTCCCATATTGCCATTTGAAAAAAAATGTTATATGCATCATATAAATAATTAAATGATAGTTGCGCATTAGGGTGTGCATAAAAAAGGCGATATTTTTTTTTTTCGCTTGCATCCACCGAAAAAAGTTGAGTTATGGTAAAAAAAGAAGCATCCTACAAGGAGAGCTTAAAATTAAATTATTTCGCGAAGCGCATTGCATTTGGAGATTTTCAATAAGAATAACACAGGAAAATAATAGGGTCTCTGAACATTGTGCTACAACTCTTGAGGAAAAAATCGCACAGAAATGTCACTAACGTATTTTTGTAGACAATCGAATTCCCTACAAAAAAGTCCTTACGAGCAATACACTCAGAACAACCGTTCTATTGTTATAGCTGTTGGAAGTTGGATGGATGAAAAAAAAATTATTCAATAGGCTATCACACTTGAATTTTTGCTTAACGGAAAAAAATTGATAGGGTTTTTTTTGTAGAGAATTATTTACTTTGCCGAAATAAGTCAATGAGACCATTGAGAAAGTAATCGTTTCATCACTACAAAAATTTCATGTTTGATTGTCAAAAAATATCTTTTTTTCTCACTTATAAATTCTTGAATATAAATTTCAACAGAATCTTATCGTCAATTTTGGAAAAAGATTTATTCATTACTGCGAATGAAGCATGATCACGAACAGCAGTAAATAATAAAAAGGACAATGATTATTCGTAATTCCATTGTCTTTACAATGGAGTTCAATTAGTGTTTTTTAGGGTCTGTCTGTTGCAATTGGGATATTTTCGACGATGGCGGTGTACTTTGTCTAGGAGGTATTGCAATTACTCTTTGTTTTTTTTTTTTTAATGAGCCGTTGTATGCCTCTATTGATGCCACACCACGTTCGACTACGTCATTAACAATTTATAGTTGCTGGAAAAAATTCAACAAGTTAAAAACCTTGTATTTTCTGGCCACGACGGAATATTTACCTCAAGAAATTCATAAGGCAAACCGATTGGTTGGAAAAGAAAAGTAGGCTGTAAAAAAAGTTGAGACAAGTGCATTTACTCGTCCCAAACAGTAGTTTCGGGTGATTAAAAATTAAATCTAGACTTCACAAAAAGTCGTGGAATGAATAAATTTTTCAAAAGCATTAATATTCAGATACATTAGAACCCATTATCGAAAAATCTTTCAATTAATTCTCAGTACAATTGTTTCGCACAACAAGAATTAGAATTAAAAAAAAAATCCCGATACAGAAAAAAATTTCGAACGGAAACAATTTGGTTGAAAAAAAAATTCGGACGGAGTTTTACAAGTGAGAAAAATAGATATTTTTTTGAGAATTAAGCAATTTTCCTAGTGGTGAGACGATTACTTTCTAAATGATCTTATTGAATTATTTTGCCAAAGTAGACAATTCTATACAAAAAAAAACCTTATGAATTTTTTTCCATTAAGCAAAAATTCAAGTGTTGTAGCCTGTTGAATAATTTTGTTTCATCGATCCAACTTTGAACAGCTATAACAGTTGAACGGTTATTTTGAGCGTATCGCTCGTAAGGACTTTTTTGTAGGGAATTCGATTCTCTATAAAAATATGTTAGTGACATTTCTGTGCGATTTTTTCCTCAAGAGTTGCAGCACAATGTTCACAGACACTATTATTTTCCTATGTTATTCTTATGGAAAATCTTCAAATGCAATGCGCTTCGCGAAATAATTTAATTCTAAGCTCTCCTTATAGGATGCTTCTTTTTTTACAATAACTCAACTTTTTTCGGTGGATGCAAGCGAAAAAAAAAATATCGCTTTTTTTGTTCACACCCTATTGCGCATATATGCTGCACAAATAATTAGAGGTTTTCAAATATTCTCCTTCCAGTTTGAAAAATTCTTTTTAACAAAACGTCCTTTGTATCGAAGTTTTTCACTCTTTGTTGACATATTTCGTGCAAAAACATTCACTTGAAACTAGTAAATACCAAATTGACAGAAAAAGATCACTGAAAAGTTAGGTTATAACACCCATGAGCCATCGCGCGGACATATGTTGATCAGTACGATCAGTATAACCAAAAAAAAAAAACAGACCAATCTGCGACGTTGCCAAGTGTATTGCACGAATTAAACGTTGGGAAAATATAATATTTCTAATTAAAAAAAAATATTTTTGTAGATCTACGTATTTAATTATATAATTATCTATCATAAAAAATTGAATTGCATAGATTTGATCAGTTTTTAATACAAATTAGTGCTCGTGAAATTCAAAGTCTACACGTTGGCAGAACCGATAATACGTGGGTCAATTTATGATTTTATACACAATTCGGGCATTAATAAAAATACAATTATAGTTTCTCAACGTGAAAGAAAAAAAAAATGAAAAAAATATTTTGTTTTTGAAACACGTTTTATTCGATGAAAAAATCTGTTATTGGTCATGGTTAATGGAAATTTAACGGGGTCATCCCATGTGACAGCTATTTTTTTTTCGCTTTTTTGGGATATTTTTTTGATGAACCATTAAAACACAATATCTTTGAATTTTTACCACACATTTACTAACATTTTTACAGTCCCTCAGAATTTTATCAAACAAAAATAACGAGTTGAATCGACTTTATACCGTTCGGAAGACACTCATGTGTTGGTTGACGGCTGCCATGATTCCGGAGGTTTTGCTCATCTGAAATAAAAAAATCAAACGGCATTTTAATTTGTAGACCCGAGGCTATCGCTGGAACTAGAATAAAATAAAAATATCGAAAATTGAATTTTTGGCACGGTTTTAAACGTCGAAAAAAACGACGAAACTTGGAACTTAACATTTAAAACCGTGCCAAAAATTCAATTTTCGATATTTTTATTTTATTCTAGTTCCAGCGATAGCCTCGGGTCTACAAATTAAAACGCCGTTTGATGTTTTCATTTTAGATGAGCAAAACCGCCGGAATCATGGCAGCCGTCAACCAACACACGAGTGTCTTCCAAACGGTGTAAAGTCGATTCAACTCGTTATTTTTGTTTGATAAAATTCTGAGGGACTGTAAAAATGTTAATAAATGTGTGGTAAAAATTCAAAGATATTGTGTTTTAATGGTTTATCAAAAAAAAATTCCCAAAAAAGCGAAAAAAAAATAGCTGTCACATGGGATGACCCCGTTAATATTGTTTACATGCAGCGTATCAGTTAACTAGTCTGCATCAGCTATTTAACCATAATGAAAAGTTGAAAGCAAACGCGAAGTAAGAAGAAAGAATTTTCAATATTTTTTCAACTTCGAAGGGAATTTCATGAAACGACGCCCAGGCTGGTTATGTCAGTAGTATTTGCCTGAGGCGGTGGTTGCTCCAGATATGCTCAAACGTTTTTTTTTTTACGACAGTCCACGAGAGGAAATAAGCGCGTACAAAAATAGAGTATGCGGCAATATTTGACATTTCTGAGCAGAGGGAGGAAAAAATCTCATTGGCGAAGAGGCACACACTCTGGCAAACGGACCACGAGTTTGGCAGAAGGATCGTCCTGTAACTGTTGTCATAAAAAAAAAGTGGCCCGCAAGGGGTTCTACGGGGAAATGACGTCATGAATTTAAAGTTCTGGTAAACTGGCCTATAAGCCGTATAATTCGAAAGAAAATTTAAGAAGTTATACGCCTCGCGGTTATAAACGGTTATGCCTCAGCTTTTTGCCTCGCCATTCACCCTTCCCCGTTCTTCTTCTTTTTTTTTTTTTTTTTTTATCCCCGTACAAAAATCGCTTCCCACCGACAGAACCTGTTAGCGTTCGAGAATTTACATCCCTTGCCACCCCCTCAAATATATACCCTCAAATCCCCGTGTACCTTTTCCCTCCGAATCTTCCCTACGACATTAGAATCTCATAATAATTTTCCACATTTTACAACAAATTTTATTCCTCCGTTCAAACTGATATCTTAGGGTGCATAATATTATTTTAGTACAACTTTTGCTTCTTGTTGTTTTCCTCAAAGATGGCAAAGAACAAGTTAAAACAAATTGCGTCTCGAAACACCATGATTGATTAAAGAACAAATATTCGAGACATCTTTAAAAAATTATGATTAATCTTTTAAAGATGACACACGCTTTTGGTAGAGAAAAAAATCCTTTTAATACTTTCAATTAATGCTTTTTTCGAAACACATTATCGAATACCAAAAAGAGAAAAAAAATTGTAAAAATAAATGAATATAGAGACCGATAATTTCGGAATAAATTGAATAAATAATGACAGCCTGACAACATCTTTATTCGGGTCACGAAACTCGTTAAAGGGACCCTCAAAATTACCGCATTGGTAAAACAATTCACGGAATTCTGTGGTTGATGAAGAATTTTTGTAGCAAAAAGTATTAAAAAAAAAGAATGGAATAGAGTGATGTTTAAAGTTGCAAAAGTATGCTGGTACCGTTGGTTACATACATATATAAAGGGAGTAAGAAAAGTTTTGTCGACACTGTGGCCAATTAGAGTATAGCGCCTTCTTAGGAGAGGAGATGCGGTTCGGGTGAGGAGGGATGTTCCGGGAGAGATATAGATTTGGTACGTAGCTCCGATTCAATGAACGAAGGAAGAATTTCAAGCGCGGAATTCAGAGAGTAACCTCTCGCGCTCGAACCGTGAGTGAACTCGCGTGGAATTTCGTAGCTCTTCCAGCAAAAGTTGGATCTGGGTTGGTCGAAGAAGGAGACACGACCATTGCGGTGAGAGAAGCGTAGAGACGAGGCGAGAGAAAAAGAGTAAGAAAGAGAATGAAAATGAGAGAAAGAGAGAAATCGCGATAAAGGGTGATAAGGGATGAAGGAGAGAGATCGATATAGGGCAAATATGGAAGCTGGGACGAAGAATCGTTGATAATAAAGAGGAACGAGAGAGCGAAGAAAAATGAGGGAGAAAGAGTGAGAGGACGAACGAGGCTGACGAAAAATACGTACTCGCTCGAGTCACGCCCCAAAACTCTTTTCAACTTGTTCCTTTTATCCTGCTAAATCATTTATATTCGAGTATAAATGTCCGAAAGTCTTAGATTTATCACGGTTATTCCTCACCGGCTCGTTTTAATTACGCGCTATGCTTTTCCTACACGCCCTCCTCAACTCGGTATCAGGCGTGTGCCTCTTTGCCTCTCTGCTAAAGCATACCCCATAACGAAGATGTTATAAGGGTATTCTCAAGTCCGCCCTATTTTCTCTACCCGTCCACCCATATGCTCACATCAACAGCATACCTTATCATCCATATATTTACTATCTTACAAAATGGCTCACTTAAATTATCTCACCTCTGACCTCGAGCAACTCGATTCCTCGATTAATTCATCATTTCCTGAGATCCTCCATTCTTTTATCATTCAGAAGATTATAAAAATGTAGTCTTCGACATTTCTTTACAACTGATAATAAAGTTCATAATTCCAAAAACTTAATTTTTTTCCTGTTAAAAAAATAACAAACTTTCATATTGCATTGAAAACCAAATTTTGTTGAAATATTAAAATATTTTGTTGGACGTATTTAACAAAATTATTTCGTCCAGGCAAAAAATTTTTTGTTGTTTCAACAAAGTTTCATTTCAGTGTAACGAAGTTTTGTTGTAACATTCGAAATTTTGTTGCCTGGACAAAATAATTTTGTTGAATACGTCCAACAAAATATTTCAATATTTTAACAAAATTCGGTTTTCAGTGTGGTTGTTTTTTCTTAACTTTCGTAATTATAAAAGTTCGATAAAAACTCGTTGTCGTGTTTGGCACCCGAAACATTACAAGTCTGAAATACTTGTTCAACAAAATTAAAGTACATGTGATAAATATTTTGATGAAAAAGTAATAAAAACCACAACTTGTGCCTAATAAATGTCTTTTAGGATAAAAACAAAGTATATCGATTTTTATCTTTATTTGCTCGGAAATGCGGGAGTTCCTTTTCCAAGGGCTTTGTGTTTTATTTTTACCCCGATACCCAACTTTTCTGTCTGACTCTGATGGGCTCTACTCTTCTCCAGGTAAAGGAAGAATAAGAGAGCGATAAATTAAATTCCACGCAATCGTCCCGATGGCTGGTGGTATAACGCTGGCGAGTTTCATGCTGGTGGCATTGCCATGGTATTTCTTCAAACACTTCCTACCCTCCCGCAAATCCCTCACGAGATCCGGCCCAATCAAGGGCGAAGCTCGCTCAGCGAAAAAAAACGAACGAGAAGAGTTTAGGAAATGAGGAGAAAGCGATATAAAAGACGGCTGGAGAGAAGAAAAAGGGAAAGCTAAAGGGGGGGGGGGGGGGGGACGCGGCTGAATTTTATGGGATAGCATATCGAGGAGCTTCAAATCTACATAAAAAAAACGTGTTTCCTTTACACAAGGCTTCTTGATGCGTCAAATCCGAAAAGTCAACTTTTTTTTCATTTCCACTCGCAAATTTTCCACGTTGTGCATAAATTTAACGTATGTGATCGAAACTTTTAGAAAAAATTACACGCGACTTTCATTTATAATTATTTTCGTTGCATCTCAACGCAAACTCTGCACCTCATTTTGTTGTTCAGGAGAAAAACATTCTAATGAAATGTAGACATGCATTTTCATCGATAAAAATGTTTGCTCTATCAAAAAAATAACTTGTTATCCATAATTACCCTTTCCCTACCGTTTCCGGGTTCGAAACTCGTAAGAAAAAGGAAAAAACCTACCCTTTAAGGAGGTTGTATCGTTTCTCATGTAAAAATTATTTTCCAACTTTACACAATAAAATTTTGTAAATAGAAAGCTTAAGACAGTATTAAACTTCTGGCGGAATATGCCGATGATTAATCGTCTCAAAATTGAGATATTTATTGTTGAAATTCGCAATTTTTTGAAAGCTTCCATAAGAGCTCATGTTAAACTTGTCATTTTCAACAATGAATATCTCGATTACCAGGCGGTGAAACCTCTCCAAATTTTTCAAACATAATTAAATGCTGTTCAAGAAGATTCACGCCAAATTTCAATACATTAACTTGGAATAATCAAATATAATGTATTTTTCGTATGATGTCATATAAATATCGATAGAACTTCCTTAAGAAATTTCGGTTCGCTGGAAATTTTTTTGCGTGGCGAAGAAACGAAGGCATAGAGGGCAGATTTTGAGGACTTTTGAAACCGGGCACAAAGTATTGGAATACGATCTTGGCAATAGAAAAAAAGGTTGAGAAGGAAGAAATAAGATTGGAAGATAGCAAAAAAAATAAAAAAATTAAAAAAAAAATAGCCTGGGACGAGCTGCCGTAATGCTTGGTCATGTTTGAGTGAGCACAGTTCCGGTATTCCATCGGGAACTGATACGAAGTCAAGACGAGATCCTCGTGTTTCGAGAGACCTCTTGCTTCGCAACAAATATATGAGAAGGGGGCAAAGAGAGTGAACAGCAAAAGATATTTCCTTTAGTTCGAAAAACCATTGTGCTTAGGCGGAAAAAAGCTTTCAACCGAATTCCACCCGCATTTCTTTATTTTTATTTCTCTTTGACATCACCGTAAATCCCTATAGACAAAACTGTGGTGCACGTACCATGGTGCTCTTGCTGCGTCAAGTTCTTGTCATGGTAAAGAATAAGGCAAGGAGCCCTTGTGGCCCGAGGGTACCTCCACAGTAAAAACTTTTCTAGGCTTTAACTTACCTGTAAACAGAGAAAAAAAAAACAAATTAATCAACGACCCTTTGAATAAAGATTATTGTTAGTAATGATGTTGTTATTGGAGATTTAAAGCTTTTCAACCTTCCTGGATGATTATCCAGGACGTTTTCCGTCATTTGTTCTTTATTTTGACTTTAATTTTGATAAATCATTGATGTTATTTGTATTCAGATCGATTTATAAGCAAAACTAGTAACCCGGAGATGGGCAAAATGATCGATGTTCTTGCAACGGAGACGCAATACACATTTGGCTGAATGCCAACTATTATTGAATCCAAGACTGCACCAACCACCCCAGGATGCCTCGGAGCGTGATACGTACATTCTTATTTTTCCTCAAGCATGAACTGCAGACCCGGTAGTTTTTCGCACCAACCACCGGGTCGTTTAACTGGTACGCTCGAACGCGTACAACTCCGGTATACGAAATTGTGGTTATGTTGGTTAAAAAAAAAAAACAATAAGTTTAAAGCGATAGGACTAAAGAGGGAGAAAAAAAACTAGCAGACATAAAAAGTTGTATTTGTGTTTGCTCAACAAGCTTCGTTCCACGCTTACAATGAGTTAGTTACAATTTTCATGTCTCACGGAAATGTGCGTGTTTCCCTGATACACACCACATTTTTATTACAAATAACGTGTCACTGTCGTTTTGTGTACAACGCTCTTTTCTATTTAATTAATAGAGGCCTCATGTGTTACGAATACTTATTTTTTTATTTAAAAGATCTGTGCCCTCGGCTTTATATCCGCGTTATTGTTATAAAGTCTTGATCTTGCAACAATAATGTTCGGTTTTTCGAAATTTGGCTGTAGAAAAGTCGTAGGGGGGAGGCCATTTTTTTCAACATTCAAAGTGCTGAAATTTTCTGAAAAATGCGGATATCGAGATGAAGGAAAATCGATTTTCTTTGCTTTTCCATCACCTTGAGAGAGCATTTCGAAAATATTGATTTCCTATCAGATCACTCACGTCAGAAAAAGTTATCGGTGTTTCTGGTATTTTCGGATCAAAGTGAGCCGGTTTAAAGAAATAAAAAATCAAAAAAATTTCATGTATTTGCGCACTTCTCGAAGACGATTCTAATATTTTTCTATTTGGAATGGAGATTAGGACCCTCCGAGGAAATTGCATCGTATACACGCTTCTTTCTTGGTGATCAGTGGCACGAGCGAAGTTACATCACGAATTCATCATCTCGATAAACCATCCAATTCAATAATCGATGTAATTGGAACAATGCTCTAGATCGAATATCCGCTTATGTTTAAATCCTCGGATCGAAACAATGGCGTTTCGAGAATATCCCGACGAGTGAATCCTAATCACGGTCGCTCGTTATTGGTAATTCATTAGATGTTCAACGAGAATAAGTCATGCGAGGATAATGAAATCAGTGATATAGAAATGGCAGTCTACGGAGTGACCCCCAAGTTGTACGCAAGATGATTTAAAATGCCAGTATGTTGCTAAACCCTGAACATGGAAGACTTCTTAGGTGTTTAGCTCTACGATGATGGGTTAGCGAGATATTAATTGACTAATGACGACCAATACCTAAAAATACCTGAAAGAAATGAACGCAGTGAGGGAAGCGCAGCGGATTGACTATTCCTAATTCTATCAATGTTTCGGAGACGGTACATCGGAGAGAAAAACGCTTAAAGACCCCTTCATCTAATAAACGATCTAACTATTCTCCGAAGCTTGAACGCGAGTTTTGGGACAGTATTTACTCTCAAAATATTGGATATAATGATGCGCACGGGATATTTGATATTTTGCAGGAGCCATATCTCTCATTCGGCATCTACTACTTGGAGAATCGTTTAGTAATGGCCGTTAGTGAGTACATATAGAGACACGTATTTACAGAGAGAAAGTGAGCGAGAGAGAGAGAGAGAGAGAGAGAGAGAGGAAGAAGAGGAAGGAGAAAGAGAGATTTCTCGTGTAAAGGTAGCGCGATGGTGGCCGCTTCGATAAACGCAAAATCCGCAAATAGCACACCCGACCAGATAGGGGTCGGCAATGGGTTGCACCAACGACAGAAGCACACTCGAGCTAAAAGCTTTACACGCCATTTGACGCGTCCATTGTTGGTCTGGGTACGCTCGTTTGCGCTATTTTGTAGCGGTACTTCGCCGACTACTAACACTTCTGCACCTCCCCGCACCGCTTGTACGAGGATTGTATCGAAAAAAGGAGAGTCCTTCGGTCACTGTACCAACCGGGATGACGAAAAGTTGTTCACACATTTTTTTTACTCTTTATTCCATTGTTTTTTCCGTCCATTTTACCATTCAACGGGCAAAAAGAAATACGTTTATCGACATTCGAGCATAGAACTTTTCCGCCACGAATGTTAATTCCCAACATCTCACCGTCGTTGCTTTTGCGGAAAAGACTTTACGATCGACACTTTTTTACCCATTATTTTCAATGCAAATCTTGTCACCCAACGATTTTTCTCCGAGTTTTACTATCCACTCGAGATAGCATTGGGAAAGCGTAACTTTTAAACCCACTCGAGAAAAAATTTCTCTTCTTATTTTTCTTCTGACATTCTTATGCTTATGATAACGACGTGGCAATAAAGCCTTCGTTTTTTTTTTCTTCGCAGAACATAAAATGGCGAAACTCGCCGTGTACATTAGCGATGGTACTTTTCATGGCCCTCACACTGTTTCCTCACGGACCACCGGATTGGCTATCCATAATTAATTAATAACTCATCAACCGTGGATCGCAGAGAAAAATTGCCAAAGGCTTTTCTTCTAGAGATTTTGCAATCTGTCCTTCGTCACTTCGGGATAACTTTCAAGACATCCCGTATATGTATTCTCTCACCAGCTGCAAGCTTTGGTATCTTTTGCTATGGAGTAGATATATACCATAAGAGGGAAACGCTTAGTGCTATGCATGAAAATTTTATGAGCCCGTCTCTCTTGATCTCTCATGCTCGAAAGCTACGGGCACACTGTGAAACAGACAAGAAAAGCGTTGCGAAACCGGAAGCTGAGTTTGCACGTCTAGACTCATGTGAGAACGAGTTTCATCCTCCTTCTCCTCCTCCTCCTCCTCCTCCTGTTCTTACTCCTTCTGCACCTGAAAAATCCTCAAGAGGCGCAAGAAGTGTAGGGTAACCGCTGAAAGCCGAGAGAGCTTTGTGATGCTTGGCACTATGATGCTAGAAAGCTCGTCGAAGCTTCGTTCGCTTCTCTTCAGAGAATCAATCTATTCCATCCACTTTCAAGTAAGAAAGGGAAACTATGCTCGGAAACTATCTTAGTGGACGCAAAACAGACAAGAAGAACTCCGGTTGCTCTGTACGCTGAAACAAGAGGTATAGCTCGGATCGTGTGACTCCTGAATTACACTTTGAGAATCGTTATAACATATATAACTATTATAACTTTATCTCTATTAGTTTCTTTATAAATATAGTGCCAAGTTACATAATTTGAGACATTTTAAGATATGGAATCCAGAAAAAACACTACTAGTGTCATGTAATCGTTAGTCACGATATCTGGAAACGTTTATCACTATTATGCATCGGAACAGTTGTATATTATTCAAGAGGTTATAGAAAAAGGAAAGATCACATTTCTATTTAGAAAAATTCGTACCCATGAACAAGAGCCCCTAATGAAATATTCAAGAAGAACGGATTTTCACGCTGCATTTCTATTGAGCTTTTGGAACTGTAAAAATGATATAACGAAGCCTGGTCGAAGCTTAACACACTTTTCTTCCATCCAGTGTATTTCTCCGCCGACTGACCTATATTAAAACGCGAGTTTAACACACCGAAAGAAAGGGTATATATCTAACGTTGGTGCACGCTTTCACCACGGAGGTAAAAATATTACGGCGTGCAAGCTCAAACAAACAAATGTTGAACAACGACAACAACAACGTGAGCTTTTGTGACCTTAAATTTCGTACTTTCGTGAATTATGTTTTATTTTCTACAACTGGGCTACCAACTCAAAAGCGCATGGAGTCAGGAACTTGACCTCACTATGGAATGATCGTTGTAAATTACTGGAGCGAATGATTGTTTGTGAAGTAATAATAGTTTCCGGCCTAATATTATAATGATTCCTTGCGAATTTTTGCCTAAATTATTCTTTTTTCCGGTCATAGAAATCAACTCGTGGCACATTTCCGAAGAAAATTCTCGCATTTGTTAATAATTATACAAGATTGTTTAATTATCCCAAAGCTACATATACTCACATCGACGAGATTATATTGATTGAGATACTACCATAGATGAGAAAATTGGAAACATTCAAAGCGTAGAGTAGGAAAAATATTGTAAAAAATGCGGTGGTTTATCGGGGATGTATTTTCTTCTGATAAAAGATAAAAATAAGACAGAAACATAGGATAAGAGAGGATGGGAATGAAACAAGGAAGGAGGAATAGTTCTTACAAGCGACAGGAAACTCAAGATCGTAGTAAAGGTGCTTGATACACCTGAATCCGCTCACGTTCACGTCGGTCTGTAACTAAAGCTAATACGATTAGACCGTACGTGTTGTGCTTTGGTGAACATTGTTCCTCGTCTTTTTCCTCTCTCTTCTCATTCTCCTCCCCCGTAGCTCGTGTTACAGAGACTCGACGTTGTAAACCACTTTGTCGCTTCAACCTTGTGAACAATCTTTAGATAGAGAGAACTGGATCAGTTTCATTTCTATCGAGATGCGCAAAAAAGAACAATAAAATATTGAATTCAACGAGCGTTATGTTGACCAGAGAACTTGGCACTTTTTAGAACTCTCCTTCGGTGTAATTGCCAAAAAAAAGTCCTCGAAGCTGGGAGTGAGGGGATAGGAAAAAGAGTTACGAGAGTTGAACTGCGTCAACTTACGGAGCACAAGAGGGGCCTTTTTATTTCAAGTCAATGACCGAGAAAGAACTGAATTATTAATTAATGCCGCAGTCGTTAGAGTCCTTAGTTGGCTGTTCCCAAGAATTACGAGAAAAGTCGGAACCATTACTTCGATAATTTGGCCGCGTAATTATTGTTAGACATCGTGCAAACGACGAATCAATCCTTATTCTTCTTTTCCTTCATAAATATAACCGACAATTTTTCACTATTATGTACACAGCCTACATTATTTTATACTCATAAATAAATTTGCAGTTTATGGCAATCAACCATTATTCAATGAATCTTTATTACTGTTGGAAATAATGGAGTTCCCCAAATATTCGTAGAAATGAAATTTTCCTTCTGGCAACATAAATTTTGCTCCTCGCGAATAAGCCTCATTGTAAATCAAATAAAGCTTCTTCGTATCAAATGAATCTTTATTCGAGTCAAATAAATCGGATTTATTCGGGAAACGCCCGACACTTACAAACGTTCTATCGATTTTCAACTTTGTTACATAATGTTACGATTCCTATCAAACTTTCGTTGTACGCAAGAGGTACGAAGGTTACTGCTATACCTGCAAGTACAATTCGCTTCTCCGGCAGAAATTCAAACCAGAAAATAAAAGCGGAACATAGGAAAAATATGCAAATTGAAACTTGTGCACCGTTTCCTCGTAACTTTTCTACACCCACAATGCCTCTCTACGACCTCTAGTGGGTTATTTAGTTTTTTCCTTTCTCTCGGAGAAACCTTTGCAAATGTCGAAAATTTATAAGGGCGTAAAACTCATTCAATTTATATTTTCTCTTTGTTTATGTACGTTTGTACTTTTTTTCTTCAAATTTTCATTGAAAAAATACATACGAAAATAGAAGGAATATTTGAATGACAAAATTCGTAGAAGTCGAAAATAAAGTTTCAGGCTTTCAACTTTATTTTGAAAATCGGTTCACGGCCGAGATGTTGGAAAAGAAAATTGGGTAGAACTTTGGGGAATTTTCTCTGGTAATCTTAACAAATTAGTCTCTCTTACCTGGAAGAGAGTGACACGGCGAGGGGGGGGGGGGGGGGCGGTAGGTTTTCTCCCACGAGGGAGTGAAGGACGCTCTGGCTCACAGTCTTAATTATCAACCTCTACCTTTAGAATCCCGCAGTCCTCTAAGTCCCTCGGCGTCTTTTTCTCACAATTTCTCAGTCTTATTCTTCAACTAAAAGTTCAACGTTTTTGGTAAGACTCCTCTTTTTTATGCTCGAAAAAAGAAAATTGGGAGACTACACCAAGAAGGAAATAGTGTAGAGGTATTTTCCTCTTTTTGTCATTAATTTCGCCTGGCTCCCGATTTTGTAAAAGGAATAAGGAGTGTTTACGTAATCACGATAAAATTTTTTAATATTGATTAAATGAGGAAAGGTGAAAATTCAGACCAATGTTCGATGACTCAAAACATATTGACGACTATACAAAAACGCCATTAAGGGGCCAATCCAATTTGAAAATTTCAAAAAATCCATTTTTTTTACTGTTTTCGAAAGTACATACGTTCAGAAATATTGTGCCAAAAATTTATGAAAATCCGAGCTCTCTAAGTATTTTTTTTTTTTTTTACCTGAACGACTGAGTTTAGGTAAGTTTGTCATAGTATAAACTTCAAACGCGTTTTTCTCGAAACAACGTTTTCAAAATCTAGCTCCATCGTATCTCTAAAACTAATAAACCGATTCTCTTGAAATTTGAACCACATATTGCAAACATGATTCGCAACAAGATGACCCTCGGTGGTTTTAAAATTTTGATTTTTTACTCTTTTTTTTGTGAAAAACTGCGAAAAAAACGCGTTTTTTTTACTTTTTTTCGTTTTTCATCTGCCATTTTTTAATTTTTTGATAAAACTGTATATCCGAGGGTCATTTTGTAGCTGGCATCATACTGAATCTAATGGACTCTGATTTTTTCGTTTCAGACAAGCCATTGCCGAGCTCTGATGGAGCTACTACCACCTATTTTTGAGGCGTTACGTTAAACTATAGTTTTTGTACTTAAAAATGAATAAAAATGAATTAAAATTTTTTTTTTAATGTATTTCAAGACTTTATTTATCAAGCCCAACAACTTTTATATTCATATCTTTTATAAAATCATCCTCAAAAAAAGATCGCGAAAATAGCCTTTTTTCGTGGCTCCAAAGTGGACTGGCCCCTTAAAGGAAATGTGTTACAGTAGAAAAAAAAAGTTGGTAAGAAATGTCATTGACGCCAATTTAAAGAAATTAACGTTGAATTTCGTTGACGAGAGTAAAAAAACAGAGGGTTTTAAGGATTTTCAACGGCGTGCTCGTTGGCTAGGATGATAATCGTTAGCCCTGAGCGAGAAATCGCGAGGGTAACGGGGCGTCAGGTCCAAGGGTAGCCTGGCGTGGTGGCTCGTAATTAAGAGAAGAGTAAAACTCGAGGTGGGCAATGGCGTCGATGGGCGGTGCTCGCGAGACTTTGCTCATGCTGGATTCAACAATATCCATGCTATCCTAGGTGGAGCGTACCCCTTAATTTGTCCCTCGTTAACTTGGCACAAAAAAATGCCATTTGCAGTCTCAACGTGGAGAATCGTGTAAAAACAACGACTTTATGGTCAGCCATACTGGACTGACAAGGTGGTTGAAAAATGATGCGTCGCAGTTTTTTTTGTCAGAGAAACTAAAAAAAAATTGTGGGAATTCCCAAAACTTTAGTTTATGATATATCAAAACTATAATTAACCAATAAATAAATAATAACTTGAATCAACCATTTTGCCACAATTCGATATAACGAATGAGACGTCAGAGCTTTGAAACAGACGGAATATGGAATAAGTTTGGTCGGAGAGAAACGAGCATGTGAGCCATGAATTTCTATACAGTATAGTCACGCATAACGCATGAAGTAGGAAGAGACAATATAGAGGATGAAGGCATGGAAAAATATGGGGAGGGGAGGCGGAAAATAGAGCCTGGAAGGATCCAAGATATAAATTGTATTTATGTGTCTACATGCTGCATGCATCGGGGCTTGATGCTATAGTCTATATAACCATTCCTCTCTCTCTCTCTCTCTCTCTCTCTTCTGTTCTCTCTTCTCCTTTATTCGCGACGGGTCTTTCGCAATACCTCGTAACACCTCAACCACGTACCCGATCCGACATCACCAAACCCCATTCTCATTTCTTCGTTGAATCGTATACTTGAAAATCCTCTTGTTCAATTCTCTCATGTTGGCGTATATATTCCATTTCGAAGGCTCCTGTCTTACCCGGTGACGGAACCACCGAGGTTCAGCCGTTATCTCTATCCCTCCTTATTGTGTAACCTTTCCCGCGCTACGTCGATTTTGTTCAAGCTTCCACACCTTCTTATCATCCCTCCAGAGTTTTCTCCTACATGAATTTCTACACCGTACACAAACATGCATAAAATGTATACGCAAGTGAGACTTAGAGTATTTCTTTGTACTTACTGGAATACCCTACTACAATACCAGATTTCGTGCACGTAAATTGCATTCTCGTTCTTTACAATCTTCTATTTTATTCCTCCAAAAAATACGAGCTGTAGTTACCAATTCTGGATTCTTTTCGAAGTCTTTCAATTCGTTTGACATATTTCATTTCACTCAACCAAGTTAAACTTATAAAAAATATTTTTGTGTTTGCAAACTCGTGCTTCGCTGTAACCGAACCAAGCATCCGATAATCCAATCCTGTAATTTATCGATCACCCATGAATTATTAGTCAGAAAATGATCAACCCGGATCAATGACCCCTCTTAATTCACTTATCAAGTATACACCATCGTAAGGAGCAGCTGAGCATATCGAAATAAGTTTGCAGCTCGTGGTCGGGACCAAGTCTTACCCTACAGTTTGCCCTCAAGCCGCATCCTAAACCCCTTAAGAGTTTCGTAAGAAGATTCTTCGTTGAAGGGAGTTTGGGAAAACGTTGAGATCACCGGGTAAACTTGGCCGTAATTGTCGTAGAGTGAAATTTTATCGCTTCGAGATGGTAATCAGCTGGTCCAGGTCGAAGAGACGTGGCAATACTTGCCCTCATTCTCATTTACCTAAGACTTTCATTATTCCAGTCATTAGTCGTGATTCTCCGCAATTACATCATTCCCACACCCCCTCCTTTCTTTTGCGGTTAGTAAAATATTGGATTTTCTGTTTTCAACTGTTATGAGCAGTTTTCATGAAATCTAAGAGCAGCCAAATTGGTCCCGAAGTTATTAAATTTCGGAAATTAAAATTTAATCTTCGATTTAGTTTAATGCTGGAGAGCTCAAATTTCAATCAGCAAATATTCCTTATATTTTCTTTGTTTTCACTCTCACATTCAACAATTAGACTATTTTTCTATAAATTTTCGTTCGTTCAAAACAGCTGTCCATAATATTGATTAAAAAAGCGACTGTCATAAAATCTGAACATTAATAAAATACTTCGCGTTCTAGAAAGGCTTGAAATTTCTCAAAATTATAAATAAACTCTAATCCTTTTGTGCCGAAAGCGTGCATGAGACAAGATAGACCAAAGTAATGAAAAAAATCGCGTTTAACGCTTTAATAATTATGTTTAAATACACACAAAGGGATAACAAGTGGTTTTTAAATAACGGCAGCAAGTCGAGGGAATAATGCTTGTACAACAGGCCAAGTTAAGGGGATTTTGGGTTAAGAGAACGCGACACAAAGGCGTGTTAAGGTGGGTTCCGGTACAGCTATGGGAAAGCAGTTACGGCTGGAAGCACTTCCGGTAACTAATAACTACGCGTGTCCAGACAACAACTGGAAACGGGGGTTGGAATAGTTGGAAGGTGGATGAAGCAAGCTCGTAGTAGTACAAGATCCACGAAGCCATAATCCATTGATAAAGGAGCCACGTGAGCCGACGAACGGAAAAAGGGCAGTAGGGGGCGGGAGCGGAGGTTGGTGTTCGCGAGCACGTACGGAAAGTTTATGATTGATTGCCGTAATTAGTGGGCCGGCAACAATGCAAAGTGAGTACCACCGCGACGAGAGGAAGGGTTACGAGGGCGCAAATTTATAGTTCGTTCGCAAGAGAGCATAGATTGCCCATTCCGGGGGTCCAACCCTTTCTGCGGGCAACTTCACGCTTTACGGACGTTGGCTTGTGATATTAGTGCCTCTCATAGCCTATATACATATATGCACCCCAATAATACAGAGTGGGAGGGAAAACTCTAGGATTGAACCTCACATTCTCCGCCGAGTCCTGGGAACTCTGCACCTTTCGCATTAGTTGCTGGTACGTCCTGAAAGATAAGCGACCAATTGCTATTTCATTGCTCAAATGAATCATTCGTCACATTCTTGATTAAAGCGGCCTATAGAAATCCGATTAGTAGTCTTCTGGGGAAAAAGGTAGGACAGGAGATACGAAAAATAAAGAAAACTTCCTTGAGCACAGTTTCCCGGCGAGTTACGCGGCTCTATAGAGAATGTGCAAATTGCCATAAAAAAAAAGAGCAACTCAATAGCGATTCGAAAGGAAAGAACGTCAATTCAACGTGGAGCCGCAGGAAAAAAAGGTCACGCGGGAATATATTAAAAGGAAGAAATGCGGGAATGCGCCCCTGAGTTTTCTTCGATAGTAACAGTCCGCAATTAATTCTTACGAGCACGCCGACCGGCAAATCACCCCCGCAAACCTATTTTCCTACTTTCCAGACTCTACCGGACTGTCCGCTGGAACAGAACGAAAGGATGGAGGAAAGGATGGAAAAGATTTTTTTTTTCTTTCTTTTTCAGCGAGCCAACACACTGGCCGCAATTAATTTGCGACGTTGAGCTCCCCGCGCGGCTCAGCACACACCATTGTTGCCGTCGACGGGCAACGTATCTAGTCAAAGCCGTTAAACCATTATCCAAGCCGTTCGCGCATTGTAAACTATATTAAATTCCTGCTCGGTGACCGTTGAATAAAATGGGAACTTTCCATCCCCCTCTCTCCCTCCTATTTACTCGAAACTCTCTCCCGCAACTTCGCGTCTATCCCGTTTACCCGAGACTTACAACAACGTGTGTGCGGTTATCGCTTTTGTCTGTAACCTGCTGCCCCATGTATATGACTCCCCGTTAAAGCGATTCCCCCATAAGAGCGAAAAGCTGCGAGGAAACCCCGCCGCAATCGCCTCAGAATTTATTATAATCGATATTGTACATTCTCGACAATGCCAACTAAAAATACCCACCTTTTATTTTTCTCCAGTATTTATCCGTCTTATCAGATTTCTTTTGTTCAACGTATCTTTGTTTTTTGTTATTTTTACTGCCGTTTTTTTTACACTATTCCGAAAAATTTATGGTAGAACAATTTTTCATCGTTTTTTCACACATTGTATTCAATGAAATTTCCAAATCTTTGTAGTACGTGAACAGTTAAAATGCCGTTGATTTTCTAGAAATTTTGATATCGACCGTGCACCATTTTTTTCGTATTCGTACAGGTTTTCAAAAAACTTGATCGATGAAGATGTCTGAAAATGGAATCAAGTTTCAATGGAAACGTCCCAAATACGATATTTCTTCTCGAAAATACTACTCGTGCCTTTAAATTATTCTGTCTTTGTGAGGGAACGTCAATAATAGTAACATGCTTCTGATGTTCCAACAAAATTTGAAGTTAATATGAACGAAACGGCAAAGCCACAAATATGCATACGTAGATGTATGTATTGAAGGTCGCACTGAAATTTGGCCAACTTGTAGCCGAGAATGTACTGAGCAAAATGAGCAATATCGAAATGAAATATTAAAAAATTCACCATTAAAGCAAATGTATGTTTAAAACCGCTTACACACTCGAGAGGATTATGTATTCGGACGGTATCAAGCAGGAATCTCGGGAGAGAAATAGAAACACGAAAAAATAAGAGAAAAAAAGGACTAGAGGGAAAGAAAAAAGTATCATAGAGATTCCTGAAACTGGAATGATCCTCGAGCTGTAGGAAAACCGCGTTTTATTCAGAGAGGAATTTAATAATACCGGACCGTATTACAGACTGAAAAAATGGAGGATGTGGACCCACGACGTTCCATCTGCGAGCCCAAACGTATTCATTTCCGGTCCCTCCCTTTTAGCCTTTTAATGGTTGTAAATAAAATTCTAATTTTGTAGTCAAGAGCATTTATTCCGTTTGAAAATATGTCTTTCGCGTTTGTTTTTAATCAACGTTGGAGTAAGTTACGATTAAAATGATAAAAAAAAGTCGGCTCTTCCGGTACAAAGAGTTAACCCTATTGAGACGATTTAAATTAGCGTTTGAATAACTTATTCATTTCAGTTTCGAAGTGAATATTAAAATCCAGGAATCGCCATTAAATATCAGAATTATTCGTTTTTTCACTCGATCCTTTCGCTCGTAATAATTTCATACTCTTTAAAAAACCATCGCGTCGATTAAAAATCTTCGTACATCAACTTTTCATCATTACACCTCTTCTAGCTTTTCCCTTCGTCCGCACGTAATTTCGAACAGTTCTCGATGAGGTCCGTACGAAAATGCTAAAACGAGATTTATGCACGAAACGAAGTGAAAGAAGGAATAGAAAAAATGAAAGGAACAAAAAGAAGAAGAAGGAGAAAAAAGAATGAGGGGAAGAGAGAAAATTACAGAGTGGGAGACGGGGAGTTGTGCTTTATTTTCGAGAAATGAGAGATGCTCGAAACATGCCCCGAGGGTGATGCTGTAATAAAATCAAGAGCGGCGCTCCCGGCAGACTCGTACAGAGAGTGCGTATCTTTTTGAGGACGTTTACTCCCACAGGGTAAATTCAACGGGAGCACCATGAGTTCTCGTCTATTCCTTCCTAAAATCTTGTATTCGTACTTTCTTCTTTTTTTTTTTCTTTTTTAACGTCAGTGTTTCTTATCATTCTCCGAAGCTCGATACACGAGACGAAAAATCCCATTTTCATACCGTAAATTTCATTCCGGTACATATGCTCGAATAGATTTTACATTCGTGCAAAAAAAAATATCGTTATTCACGATCCTTTCCTCACTTTTTTCTATTTTTCAATTGTTTCTCATTTTGTAAAAATAGCAAATTATTGAAAATTAGAAAAAGAGTGCTCTATTTACAAGCACGTGAGAAAATGACTCCAATTTTTTTTTTGTGCAGAACACAATCGTTTTTCGAATCAAACGATTTATAAAATCGTCGAATGATTTGACTTTAAGGATGTGAAAGCGGGTCGTACTAGTCAATAGACAGTCTTTCACTATAGTTTTGAAAATGAGCTACCACGAGTGACTATATACAGCACAATATCATTCCACAATGTAATGATATTTTTTTAAATAATTAAAAATATTTTTGTCAATTTCTATAGCTGGGTTTCGAGGTAAACATAACCCCCAAAAACATCAGCTCCTTGACAGTAAGAATAGGTTATTTACATATGTATATATTGTAACGGTACGCTTTTTACGTCCCCCGCTACGCGTGAATTCGAGCAACTAAGAGTTTAGGAGCAGGCATGAAAAGAAACGAGAGTATGAGAATTTGTGTCGAAAATATAAATAATTGTGTTTATTCAGGGTATTGTCAATGTACACAAAAAAAAATATGACGCCAATCGTTGGTGTTTTTGAGATTCTCTCCCTATTTTCAATAAATTTGTGTAATTTTGTGGTTTCGTTCTCTTATATCAAGAAACTTGTCCAGTTTATAAATTTCGCTTTCTTATGTAAAGAAACTTGTCCAGTTTAATAATTTCGCTCTGTTATGTAAAGAAACTTGTCCAGTTCGATAATCTCTTTTGTTTCAATGAATTTGTCTTAATTATGAATCTCTTGATGCTTACGATTTTTTTTTCTGAATTTCAATCAATCTGATCCAATTTGTGATTCTATATAATTCTAAATTAATTTTTGTGGCTCGATACAATTAAACTAAGATTGATTTATTAATTTTATTGTTCGGAAAATTGAAAGAAATTGAAATGACTGAAAAAGTTCTCGCTTCAAAAAAAAATATAAATTGTTTTTTAATTTGTTTAAATGAAATGAGTTATTTTTACTCCAACAAAAATCAAAAAGGGGTTAATGATAAGGGTTCTATGCCAAGAATCTTCAGACTGCACGGAATCGCACGGTCCCCTCCCTCTTTAGCATAGGAAAGGAAGGATCAAAATTGAGAATCTGCAGACCCTACGGAATCGCAGAGTCCCCTCCCTCTCAATAATGAATGAAAAGGTTATCACGTTAGAAATCTTTGACCTGCACGGAATCGCACAAGTCCCTCCCTTCTTGGCGTGATCGGAAAGGAATTTCACCCTCGAATCTTTGGATTGCACGGAATCGCACAATCCCCTCTCTCTCGGCGTGAAATTTGGAATATTATAGGTTAGATAGTTCGTTGGAGCTTGTTTTTCCAGAGTCACTACCTCTGTACTTGAAGCGAGAGCTGATTCAAGAATGAGCTGCCGTTGCTGATCCGCACGGCCTTTTATACGCATTTAGACAAAGGAATAATAATAATGATTCGATCTAAAAATAACTTGGCCTTTGCTCCCAGGAATAATCTCGAACCAGAGTTCTCTTTCTAAATTCACGGATTGGTCAGCCAACTTGTCGCCGCGGCGTGATTGGTTGAGCTTAAGGCTGATTTTCATCGCTCATGTGAAAAATAATGATTTCTTAAAGAAAATAAATGTTTTTTGCTGTGAAAAGTTCGTTTTTATCCGTTTTTAACTTAAATGAATCAAATTTTCTTTATAAACATGATAAATTGACAATTTGTGAGCGATGTAGAGCATTATTTCCCTTGGATCCAAACTCTGTTTCGTGATTTGCCATTTCCGTTGGAACCAACGTGCAATTGGACTTTGCATGATTTTACCACCTGGACTCTTGTGAATTTTGTTTTATTATTCAAATTTAACCCTTTTCGTTGTTTTTCATATAAAAATGAGTCTAACTAATGTTTCAGGACATAAAATAAGTGATTTTTAATAAAAGAACGAACTAGAACTGATTCTATGTGTAGCCTGAGAGTTTTGTCGAGGAGTGTCGCCTCGAGCGGCTGAGCGCAGGCTCGACTGTGCTGGCGCGCAGTTCAAATGCAACATTTTACGCAAAATAAAGGGAGTGCCGTTTCAATATCTATATGTTGTGTGTTATGATGTGCGACGTTGCCACAATTCTACGGGGTTATAAAATCATGAAGTGTCGTGACAATTTGTGGTCTTCAACTCGATATTTCTAATTCGAGTATTCGTTGACCCCCCTTTTTTGATATACCATCAGAATCCGCGATATTTAAGGTATCCCTAGCGCGAACCCGATCATTAGATAAAAATTTTAAGTTTTTAAAATTCTACCGTTGAAGTGTACAGAAACACGCCTGCAAATTTTTAGACCTCATCACCGACTAGTAGAAACAATAAATAATTGATAAAGTTGCTAAATTTAACCCACAGCTTATACAAATTTCGCTCCGACAGGGATTAAAGGCATGAATGTGTACTTTTCGCGATTAGATATATTTTCAAATAAAATTATAAAACGACCAAAAAATTGTAAGGATCATTTATACGCCATAAAAAATGGGGGTTACCGAACAATTGAAATAGAAATCTTCGTTTTAGTTAACTAATAACTTGATACGCCCATGCATAACCTCGAATTGTGAGTCTAATGAGATTCACATTAAAGAACTTCATAATAAATAAAATACCACAAATGATCATGGCACAAACTTGTAAAATCTTATAATTTCGTAATACTATTAAAATAATATCCAAATCTATGTCACATGGCATATTCACAGTTTTCAAAATAATAGTATGTCTCTGGACTAGCTGCTGCGCTAGGGCTACCTTAATGAATGTGAATGAAGTTTTTTGTCTAAAGCATCTGATACCGAAATATATTAACTTTTTAGTTGTAGTAGCCAGAGAGTTATTGTTGCCATATGCGATGTGTAAAATTCTCTATTATTCAATGAATAATATGGGGCCGGTCTGAAATTCCGAACTTTAAATGCTCCGACGGTTTAAAATTCCTAATTTTAATGTTCCGAAACTGAAAGCTTCGTAAGGATCATGCCAGCGAAAGTCTACACAGTTGACTGGAAATGATGTAGAACGGTACGAGTAGCGATAGGAAAAGGATACAAATGTGATTTCTTACACGAGATAATTTTCAGAAATCGTATGATTGAGATCAACGCTTTATTTGAATGACCAGTAATTCGACTCACAAAACTTCGAATATGTAATGTTTCACATGCCACAAATTACTGAAATTTTTATTTTAGAAAACGAACTATATCAGAAAGTTTAAATATAATAAAAGCTAATAAGAGATTCGTCAGGTTCCCGAAAGTTTTGGAATCCAAAAATCATATTTTCGATCATCTAGTTTGCGAAAACTCAAGTTTAGATAGTGTAAAATTCCGATATAGAACGTTCAGAACGATCAAAATTCCGAAAACTCATACATAAAGTAGATAGCATATAAGCCTGACGCGTTTAGATGGCAGCACCACTGCTGTATCGCATGGATTTTCGGAGTTTTGATCTTTCAGAGTACTATTCTTTCGGAATTTGGATCTTTCACGGTAGAATTTTTTCTGAGTATTGATCATCTTTCACGTTCTATTGTAAACATATAATATCAGGATATTTACACCTATCGGATATTTCTATTTTCGGAACTTTTCTCTGTAGAAACTTTCGCCATTCAGGATCTTAAATATATAACTCTACATTTTTTCGGAACTATGGACTCTCTGATTATGTGAAGTTGATACATGTTTTACGTGCTATGTTTTTATATGTTGACGTTTTATCGATCGGATCCATGATTATTCTCATTTAATTTCGTAGTGGACTTTTATTTTCGGTTATACAATAATTATGTTTACAAAATTTTGGAATTGTAAATTTCCAGGAGTATTGTGTTCTAGATAAATAAATTCGGAATTTTGAGCTTTCTGATTTTTAAAGTTCGGAATTTCAACCCGCCCCCAATAATATCTCGATCAGATAGTCGTTAAGGTGCCTTGAAATTTCACAGACATCAAGTATCAAGCTTGGACTACAACATATAAAAAAATCAGAATTCTATCTGAAATCAAGCCTAGCGCTCATACATCCTTAAAAACGCTCTAAATAAAAAGCTCATAGACGTGCAATGAAATTTAAAAAAAATATATATCTCGAGTCAAAGTTAGCGAAGGCGATATAAAGTTACACTTTCGCGTGAAGTTTCGTTTACCTGTAACGAGTTGTAGGACCGATATTTATCGGGTTACCGGGTACGTCAAACTCGGATAATTAAGATCGACGCCCTCGATTCTCTCTCGGAAGCTCTCAAAAGTCTCACGACCCACGGATATCCGTTTCTCTCGCCCTCAGCTCGTTTCTCATGTGTATATATAAATACTTTTGTGTTCCCTGTTAAAAATCGATCTGGTCTGTCCCGAAATAATGATCGATCGAATTTGAAACTACCACAGCGGACCTTTTCCCCCACGCCTCTTCTAATTCAGCTTTCGTGTCGAAGAAGCCTTTTTATTCCGCGGTGTTGAATTTAAAAAAAGAAGAGTATCGGTAGAGATTTAAAAAAAAATTACCGATAAATTGAAGACAAAATTGAGGGTGTTTTTTTTTTTTTTTTTTTTAATGAATTTTAAATACAAAATCGATCGAGTGGAAATCGGACTTTGCGAAAGGAAAATCGAGTGCAGTTTATATTTACAAACAAGATTGATGAACTAAAAATTTATATTCGAAAGGAAAAAATATGAACAAAGGGAAAGAAAAAGAATGGCTCAGCAAAGATGTATGAATGAGCGAGTATACTGAAATATTGTGATAAGAAAGCTCTTAACAAAACGCACTCTATGAAAAGCTAAGGATCGATATTCCGAACAATCTAGAGATGACACATACGTGAAAGCATGCATGCGCACAATAGTATAAAGCGTGTAATAGTCCGAGTGGCGAGGAGCCAGAGGCGAATTTCGCCTCATCCTCAGGGAGACGGAATCCTTTGTGCTTCGCCAAGTGCAAAACAATAGGGATGACGCATGGAGAACGTGATTCACTCGCGGTGAGAGGACGAGGGAGAGGAACGAAAATTGGAAAGAATCTCAAGACCATTTTTCTGCCTCCCTTCGGCGTGGTCGCTCGACCACATGAATTATTCTCCAAATACCCTTTGAGTTTAATATGTGGAAGGGAGACTTTATTAGCCATTACAATAAACTAATAGACCTTTTTTCTCGCTTCGGAAATTATTTTTCGAATAAATGATACTCGAAAGTCCGAACTGTCGAAATTAATATTCAATTAAATTCACCCAGAAGCTCCGGAAAATTATTTTCGGAGGCGGCCAGTATGAAATTTCATACTTTTGGGGAATCATATTTTTCAAATTGTATCTCGGGGAATTTTTGGTTAGAATCGTATGTGCTGAATTTGATACGAATCTTGGCAATCGTTACGATCTAATTGACGCAACTAAAGGGTGGACTAAGATCGAAATCCAAGAGAGAGAGAAAGAGAGGGAGGAAGAGAGACATCGAGCAACGTATAGAGAGTTTGAATATGCATCGCGCAGATCCGTTTCATGCCCGAAACGAGCGAGCGAGCGAGCCAGTTTTGCAGCAAGTTCTGGTGGGGAGAGAACGCGCACCGTTTCGCGACCGGTAAATTAATTAATCCGATTACTAATTGCCACTTGGCTCGTTAGCTGGACAATTAAAGTCACCGTTTGTGCCGGGTGCGCGCCTCGTTATCGTCAAAACACCTAAACTAACGCCATCGATTATGACGAAACTGAAATTCTTCCAATTTTCATGAAATGTATGTGTTCAAATTAGAAACACAACACGTATTAATTTCGACAAGAAACGAAGTGGTCTTGTGTTCGATATACTTTATCAGAAAGTTTCGCTGAAATACACAAAAATAATCGCGATATAAGATTTCGAGAGAATCATTTTTAACTCTGATAAACTATTCGAAATCATTGTTATTATTATTATTTTTTTTTATAATTACGAACTATGAAATATATTAATTTCTCTTTCTATATAGAGAGCAATAAAAATTCAATATCAAATGAATGCAATGTGAGAATTTTCTACCATAGTTCAGGAGGGTTACATTGAACTATTTAATTCGTTATCGTACGTGTAGAATTGGGAAAATAGCATAAAGCTATTATAGAATGTACGAATAGGCCGTGAAATTTATACCCACGAAAGATAGGGTGACCGCAGGATCAAACCAGGAGAGATAGGACTTAAACGGATGCAATTTAGATAAGGTAAATTATCTCGTAGAGGGGAGATGAGAAAGGGAAGAGAGTAGTAGTACGTCGATAAAATTCGAGATGGACCGAGCGGAGGGAGCTCCGAGTCGTATCACGAGTTCCTACGTACCACTATACCACTAATAGTGAGCGGTTTTGGTACGAGGTAGCCATTTAATATATATATATATATATGCATAAGAGAAGAAGGGAGAGAGAGAGAGAGTGGAAAGCCTGAGTAAATTTGTCCCCAGAACGACAGAGGGTTGGTTGTAGGGATGGTGGGAAGGGTGAACGAGTCGCCCGATCGTGACTAAGAATTTAGGGTGACGTATGGTAATACCGTGTCTGGCCCAGGATCGATAACTCCTTTCGAAAGGTTTTGCCACCTAAAACCACCATTTTCCACCGATTAGCGATCCTAACCACTCCATTCAACCCCTCTCTAATCAAAAGTCATATAATTTGTCGAACGATCCATACCACTTGTGTTCCTTGAATTATTTCATGTTTCTCTGTTTTTTTTTATGTGTATACAAGCTTGAAGATCTCGCAGCATTTCACGAGGGAGAGTGACGTAAGAAAATATTGTTTCAGCTGCTCCATCCCTCCCATTATCAGGCCATTTCGTTCTTTCGAGCATCCCATTTTCTTTTGCAGCCCCTCTCAGTGTTCGCACAATTTTCTCCTCCTCCCCCTCCCCCTCCCCCCCCCCCCCCCCCCCCCCCCTCCCATCCCCACGCATTGTTTCGCCCTCGTCGTTCAAGCCAATTGCCCATTAATCTCTCCTCGGATACGAGAATTAGTCGTACAGCATCCCCACAAATTATAGCGTCAATGCTGCTCTCCCCCTTCACACAGATTTACAACTGTTTCAATGTCGAGCCCGGAAATATCGAGTCTGCGGTTTATCAGTCTGAAGGGAAGAGGGCGAATAAAAAATCTACCGGAATTATCGTTATCCGAGAGATGAATATTCTTTGAGCATCGCTTTTTTCTGAACCATCATCGAGACAGTTTTTTCAAATTTTTCTCGTGAATCAATACAACTGTAAAAAGTTATTAATCAAACTAGAAATCCTCGACAAGTTACTTTTTTCCACACGACTTTGCAAGATCGTCGTTATTTAGTTTGAAGCATGTAGGAACTCGTTAAACATGAGATGAAAGTAGGAAGCGCTTCGCAAAGCTTCGTCAAAGGTGGTTTCATCGATGTAGGGTTCCGAACAAAAATAAATAAATGAAAAAAAAACAACCCCTCACTATCACTCGATAGTCGATATAGCGCAACGTTGCACGAATTGAGAATTATAGAGGCGAGGGTAGAAAGGAGAAGGGGAGAGAAAAGCGACAAGCAACCGTCGGTATCGGTGATGCAGCCCCTTATCCCCGACCCTCTGACGCGAGGGCTTTGAGTGCAATATTCCGATTCGGCGGTAACTCGTTTACGACCGGCATCTATTCCCCCAACTCCTCGTCCATCGCATGTCAACGTTAAAAGGGGCTGCTTCTCACCAACCTTTCACACGAGTGTCAACTACGAGATGACGTCATAGCCTGTTTTCTCACTTGCATCATTTACGCAGATTACAAGAGCGAAACTTTTTCTAAATCGTTGATTCCGTTTCTAAGTGATTTGTCCGACTTCTTTTACGAAATAAACATAATAACAATAATAATAATATCAAATGAAACGATGTTAAAAAAAGAATTTACATTCCCTGATTTCTAAGGGATGTGAATTATTATTTGTTTCTTAACAAATGAGAGATTTCTTGGCTCGCAATCTGAATGAACGTAGTCTTTTCAACAGGCACCTTACACAGAAGGATCGACTATGAATCAAGTAAGGAAACTTCGGTCCTTTAATGTACGGAGAGTGAACGGACTGAGTGCATGGTTTTCGTCAAGACCTTTACTCTGTGCAACACCTCTCATGGATATGCTCTATGGTTCAATCAATAATAAGTGGCAATATTGCTCTATATATAACGCTCAGACATTAATTCACTTTGGAAGGGATAAAATAGAAGAGACTGTATTGGCTTCACTATCAAAGAGTCAACGTTAAAACGCGGAGGGTGGATAGAGGCGATTGAATTTACGATGTAGCAACTCCAACAGCATTTCACTAATCTGTATGCACCTCGCGCTTCCGCGCTTTCCGTTTTATCATTTTATAGAAATTATTTATTGAATTATCAATCAAAGTGTAGCTAGCTCGAGAGCTAAAAAGCCATTGGAATAATCGATTTAACAGCGATGTGCCATATCGAAAATTTTTGGAGCTAGCTCTTCCCTTAATAAAACTGCCATAAGCAAAAAATACCGATTTTTTTTGTTCAATATAATAAATAATGGGAAAAGACGAAATTCATTCGAAAAAAAAAACAAATTTTAATTTTATCAATCATCAAACCCAAATAAACCCAAACAAATCTTAATTTTATCAATCATCAAACCCAAACAAACCCAAACAAATCTTAATTTTATCAATCATCAAACCCAAACGAACCCAAACAAATCTTAATTTTATCAATCATCTCTTGCGATTTTTTTTTTATTATTCAAAAATTTATGGATCTTCAACATTTTTATTACTGTATTTATTAAGGGAGCTTCGTAATTAATGGGAATATATTTTTGGTTGTATCCGCAAATTCGCCGAGTGAGCCAAAGTTTTTGAAAGTTTGAAAAAGCACGCGTGTTCCACCGGTAGAAGAAGCTTGTCTCTCGTGTCGACTGAAAAGTTTCAAACAAAAGATTTCTCATGGTCGAGTCTGGTGGTAGTATAAGAAAACGTATCCGTTATCAACATGTTCCAGAGGGATTTACGCGACCGACATATTTATTGCATCGTGCTGCATTCGCGTCTCGCCCCCTTAAGCCTTCTAAATTCGGGCGACACAGCCGAGCAACTCTTGGAGAAGGCTTTCTTCCACACATATTTCGCTGTATGCACGAGGTTATAAACTTCTGCACTACTGTTGGAACGAGCTCACATATGGCCTCTTTCGGCTCTACTTATAATTTCCATTTGACCTTACGACCTGCCGAGCCAAAACCAGATGCTTCTCTCTCTCTCTCTCTCTCTCTCTCTCTCTTTTCTCTCCTTTCGCCGGACCAAAACTTGTCGACTGTGCTAGACTACAACTTTGTCCTTTTTTCCTCTATGAATTCGAGACACCGCATAAATCTTTAACTACGATCGCGAAACCACTTCACTTTTCTCCATCCTTTTCTGCATGCGATTCCTTTTTTTATTTTCTTTATTTTATCTCTCCGCTACTAAGTTATTCATCATAATTTACTTTTCTCCAAACTCCAGCATCAAATATTCACGTTTTATCTCCTATGAATACTTCAATATGTCTTTTATGGACAAAGCAGCTTAGGCTGTTTCCCTGATAGCGATTTATAATTCAATTGATAAATTTGAGAATCTCATTCAATATTGATGGACAGAGGACCTCTCAAAATAGGTTTTATACTGAGGAAACTTGCTAATAAGTATATACACGCTCTACTGCGTCTCTAAATTCGGCTCTGGCCATATTTAAGCTTATTTTTACGTTTTCCATATTTCTTTGGCGTAAAAAACATCGCAGCAATATTTTTGATAACTTAAAAAAAAATTATTTTCACTTTCTTAATAGGCTGTTTGAAGTACGATGGAGAATTTTTTTTAGAAATTATCATATTCGATTTCTTACGAGATTCCGATTGAAATTGTCCACTCCCGACACATAAATCATATTCGGAAGTAGCGAAAGCCTTGAACCAGCAAAATATACGTACCAAAATACATATATTTGTTCTCACTCCAAATTCCGAGATCGAGGGTTGAAGTAGTCATTGGCTTTATCAATAACCAATCTACCATGAAAAGAGAGAGTCCCAATGTTTTCACAGAATCGATTCTTTCCTCTCGTTCGTCTCCTCTTTCCCATCCTCCTTTCGCCATCTTTTTCCTTTCTATACTTTCCTGACGTGTATTTGATTCCTTCTTTTATCTCTTACTTTTGCCACTCATCAAAAATCTAATTCTCTCTATTCTTTCTCCATTCAAGACCTCCAACGACATCTCCTGTACCGCATTATTCCCGAAAAAAAACCCCAATGCTCAATTCATTACGTGTTCTATTGAGTTGCAATTTTTGTTCTCTTTATGCCAGTCTATCGAAAGGACTGTTGCCTTCGAGGGCTTCGAAATGGCAATATACAATACTGTTTTTTTTGCAGAAACTTTCAGTCATTTCAAATTCTTTATTTTAATTCTTCTTGGCATATACATGTCTCCTTGAAAACAATAATAAATTACTTAAAAATTATGCAATTCAAACTTTGATCAATTGCCAACGAGTCTTGGATGGAGAACGATATTGTAAATTTGTAATAAATTATTATTCACTCATTTGTAAGTTTTGCGTCGCGTTTAGAAATAAAACGGTTTCTGACAAATCAGAATGTGAACGTTCAAAACGACCCCAATTCCAAACTGGTATTTTTTTAGTTATCCAATGTGGGTAAACCCTTTGAATAGTTGTAAATTGACTGGAAAAAATCGTGCGATGTCGAGAACGG
Source organism: Rhimphoctona megacephalus (assembly GCA_963989365.1). NCBI lineage: Eukaryota > Metazoa > Arthropoda > Insecta > Hymenoptera > Ichneumonidae > Rhimphoctona > Rhimphoctona megacephalus. The sequence goes on from OZ022418.1 coordinate 29,824,417, forward strand.
TTTTATGTGCGACGAGCATAATGGAATACGTAAAAATAGCGTAATCATTCGTGCGAGTGTGTTTACAAATGACTCAGATGGAATAAAACATTCTTGTATCGCTGATGCTGGCTAAAATGATACGGGAAACGCCTGCATGCACCTATTTTTTATTCACGTGTTATTGCACACCGTACATATTTTCTGGATGTAAAAGCAAACGAGAATTTTACGCCGAGCGCATGAAAATAACGGCTGCGACCTCTCTTTCAACGATTTTGCTTTTGATTATAATCCAGCCAACAAAGGCTCTTAAAAAAATTCCCGAGATCGCTCGGTAAAATCTCTTCGTGGAATTTTTATTCCGATCTCGAGCTCAATATTTTTTTTTAATTTTGATACTATTTTTCGTTTCTATCCTCTGTGGGTTAGTTTAAAATTAAATATGAACTTATTAATTTGATGTTAAATCGTACTCTACTGTGAAAAAAATATTCTCATTTTTGACGGGAAATTTGATTTTATGAAATATTCGACATTCGAGTTTCGACAGAAAGGACGAGGGAGAGCGAGAGAAAGGAAAGGTCTTAATAACTGTTTCAACTTCATTTGTAAAATAAATGGGCTATGACACGATAGAAATCCGAATTCAACCAGTGTATTTTCGTTAGAAAATCGGATCGAAACATTGTCGTTTCTCGTTATCGGACAATCGATTATCGACTACCGAAATATCCCCAAGAGCTCCCATACCCTAGTTATTTCTGCGTTTTTTCAATTGAAATTGAAAAATATGAGATAGTACTGAGTCCATCTAAAAACAAATGGATTCAGGTCGATGAAAATTAATCATTTTCATTTCATTTTATTCGAAATTTTTTTATTAATTCCGAGATAAATTCGAATTTTATTTCTCGCGATTTTGAAAAAGTGCGAGAATTTTGTTTTTCTCTCTCAAAAATTAAGGTAGTGATAAATAAAACAAATTGTTCGGTCGAGCAAACATCGACTTTTTCACGCATGATTGCTGATGATCTTTTATGCCATAAAATTCCACGATTCACAAACACGAAACGATGACTCAGTGATTTGCACGTGAATGTAAAAAAAAATCATACATTTCTCCATTGTGCACTTTTTCCTCGTTCACTTAACGTAAAATTCACTTAACGCAAAATAGCTGATGCAGACTAGTCAATTGACGTGCTGCATGTAACCGATATTAAATTTCTATTAACCATGACCGATAACAAATTTTTTCATCGAAGAATAAAACGTGTTTCGAAAACAAAATATATTTTTCATTTTTTTTTTTCACATCGAGAAATTACAATTGTATTTTTATTAATAAACCCGAATTGGGTATAAAATCGTGAATTGACCCATGTATTATCGGTTCTGCCAACGTGTAGACTTTCAATTTCACGAGCACTAATTTAGATTAAAAACTGATCAAATCGATGCAATTCAATTTTTTATGATGGACAATTATATAATTAAATACGTACACGGAAAAAAATGAATTATATTTTTTACTGGCATTTTCATGAAACTTTACAGTTTTCCACATTAGTAGCGCCTTCTGGACGCGTAAACATCAATTTCTCATGAAACTTGAAACAAAATCTGCAAATTCCTGTGGTGGAAAATATTAATACTTTAAATGACATATTGCATATCCATCAAATGAATTTTTGCAGTGTCGAACAGTAAACACGTTACATTCACCCCGTTTTTACAGTACGAAACCGTAAAAAGTACACGAAATAATAAACTGAACTTATCCTCATCAGAATTACCTAAACATAACCATAAAATTGTTTAAAACAAATAAGATTTAAAAAAATCCATCAACATGTATAGCTTCAAGTGCTTAATTTGATAAGTAGGAACTTGAAAACAATTTCGCTACAGTGATTGTGGCTATTAAAGATTTTTATTTAAAAGAAATCATAAATACAATGATAATTGATACGAAAAACCAAAAAAATAATAATTACAAAAATTGAAAAACAACAATTCAAAAAATTTTTTTAACTCTTCTATCATACGGAAGAATAAATTTGGTGAAGATAGAAATAATTTCAAGTTCTTATGCCATTTGAAATTTTCGAGTAATCATCGCTTTAATATAAATGCGTGAGAAAAAGTCTCATAGCGCGCCTGCTGACGGGTTAATTATAAATGCATTTTCAATCATACTTTCTTACATCCATCACTTCCCACATCAATTTCTGCCAAAAAATTATCCTACCTACAACACACGCTACCTATTACACCACTATTGACTTGGTAATTCTTCGTAAAAAAAAGTGATACGTACATATCCAATCCGGAATATAATCGGTAACGTTGATGAATAATCTATGAGACAAATTTTTTGACGAGTTATCGAATTTTCATATATTACAATGTATCATGACCGTAACGCTTCTGTGTAGTTGAAACCTCGCCTCCCCCCCCCCCGCCATTGTTTGAGATATAATAAGCAAATACAACAACAGTCTTCAATGAGTGTTTCACCTTGACATTTCCTGGCTCACGTGTTTGGAGAAATTACAGTGTACAGTGTAAAAATTGAAAGTAACATAGCAAATTTTGCAGTACGTTGTCGAATTTTTACTGGGCATACTGCAATTTATAATTTACGTCGACGGTAATTTTCTCAATAAAAAATACACAATTATTATATTTTCTAATTACAAGTTTATTACAACTTGTAATTAGAAACTAATTACAGTTTATTTTCCTATATGGACTGAATATTTTACTGGAGGCACTGTCAATTTTACATTTCATATACAATGAGATTCTTCGTTTTAATTTGTAATTTCTGCTGTGTCATTTTTTTTGTCTGTGGACATTGAGTTTTTTACAGTTTAGATAAGCATTAATAATAATTGATCAGAGAGTAAAAAACACATTAAATCCAATATTTTGTAATGAAACACAACGTAAACCGAGTAATTTACAATTTTCAACTGTACATTTTGTTTTAATTTCAGTAATTTTTAAGTATCGATTATTAATTTTTACAGATCATTTTTTTCCATGTAGATTTATAAAAATATATTTTTTTATTATAAAAATTATTTTTTCCCAATGTTCAATTCGTGCAATACACTTGGCAACGTCGCAGATTGATCTGCTTTGGTTACACTGATCGTACTGATCAACATATGTCTGTGCGATGACTCATGGGTGTTATAACCTAACTTTTCAGTGATATTTTTCTGTCAATTTGGTATTTACAAGTTTCAAGTGAATGTTTTTGCGCGAAATATGTCAACAAATTGTGAAAAACTGCGACACAAAGGACGTTTTATTAAAAAAAAAAAATTGCAACTCGAAGAAGAATATTTGAAAACTTCCAATTATTTGTGCACCATATATGCGCAACTAACATTTAATTGTGTATATGATGTATATAACATTTTTTCTTCAAATGGTAAAAAATGGGAATATCATTGAGATTGACGAACCACGATGTGACGTTGTCAAGTTTTTTGACTCCAAGGCTCAAATTTCGTTCATGGTTACGATATGCTCGCAATAAAGTTTGAATATCTCTCAAAATACGTGGTCAATCTTGTAATTTTAACGGAATTTCATTCACTAGACTTAACTTTATTGGTTGGAATCAATTTCAAACGTCAAAGTTATTGGGAACATCAATTTTTCATCAATTATATTTGTAAGGCTATACATCGCGGCCATAAGAACGCGTGTTAAATCCTCGAAAATAAAGCATTTTTTTTCTCAGAAAGTACGTGGTGAATCTTCATGAAATTTTAACACCTTTTTTATAACAATGGAAATAATGTTATAGATTTTTTTCAGGTCTCAAAGTTATAAATTTTACCATGATCAAATTAGCTTAATCTCGTTTTATTGGGTCTCTTCGCCGTACTTATCATCGATCCACCCATCCCTTGACTCGCAATCTCTCCCAAAGGGCTTTGATAATCATACTTTTTGGAAATCCGAATAGTCGCTTGATTGCAAAGGTCATTAAAGAACGATGGGAAATAATTATAGTAAGTGGATAGTAAACGAAAAGTTAATTCCAAGTGGAAACGCGAGAGAAGGAGGGATTAAATATTAGATTGCGGTATCGCGAGGGTTTCGTGGCGAAACGAAGGGATTCGTGCTCTCTCCACGGATAGAAGACAATTATGACAATTTGATTCGATGATTTCGTCTAGACGAGAGAAGGCTGAAAACACCAGGACCAATTTAATTTTCACCAATTCGTTCTGACGCTCCGACGAACGATGCGAAAGTCAACTCTTTGGTGACGACGATGGCGATGGCAACGGCGACGACGACGCCGACGCCGACGCCGACGCCGACGCCGCCGACCCCACCGACGACGACGACGACAACGACGACGAGAAACTAACTGGATTTCGAAAGGACAAAGTACCTGAGGCTACGGAATGCAATTATTTTCGACGACGATCATTTCGGCTATCAGAAACAGGGTTAAAAGAGAGAAAAAGAAAGAGAGGTAGAGAAAGAGGCAGGAGAACATTTAGCGATACCTCAAATTTACACATTTACTAACTTATTCATAATAATCTTCAATAATCTCCATTGAATTATTTTATTCGAAGTCCTAACTTAGCAAGTTTTTTTTATCGCTCACAAACCTGGCATAAATCCCGCATTCATTGTATAAATAAAGTTCCTGCTTTGTGTCCGCATATTTATTCAGGAATATTCGTTTTTTATACTTTTGTATTTACTACTGACTGAAATTATCGATATTTTATTCTGAATACGCACACATTGTATATATTTAATTTTTGCATGACGCCCGCATATTTCAATTACTCTAATAATATTTGTTCTTTATACGCTTTAATAAATTACTACAAATCGAAATTATCGATATTTTTTTATGAATCTCTACCGTTCGTAAAAACATTTGACAACCGCCACTCGTTGGATTTATTTGATGAAAAAATATTCAATTTTCATCAATGGATAATTATTCCCGAATGGAAAATTATCGAATAAAAAGCAACAAAAAGCTTCGAGCCCAAAATTAGTGGTCATGAATCAAAGGTTTTTAGTGATCTTTTCAGCGCTCTTCCATTTCCCAACATATATACGAGGGCGTATTGTGTAATGAGCCAAACCATATGAAACGTTTCTTCGAATACGGTGTTTGAAAGAATTTATGACGATTGGGCTCATACACGAAAAACGTCGATTTCTATTGTTACAGAAAATATGCATTAAACATTCATCGTAAAATTGCATTTTATTGCCTTGAAAGAATAACCATAGAAAAAATGTTCACGAAATTCAATCCTGTCGTTTCGAAAGTTCGAAATTTGATTTTTCATAGCCTACAGTATGAACTTTTTTGTAAAATTATTATTAACAACCTTATCACAAAAAAAGACTGTCCAAAATTAATTTATTATCATTTTTATTTCATTATCAGAAAATTGTATAATTATACAATTTTTTTATACGGGAAGAAAAAAGTAATAAAAAAATGTTGGACGGTTATCGGTTCTGTAACGTAATGAAATAAAATGATAAGAAATTATTTTTGAACCGTTATCTTTCTTTCCTCGTTATTGTTGTTAACCCTAGAACTCACAACGAGGTAATTAGTTACCCTACGAAAATGTCAAATTTTCTTCCCGAACCAATTTTTCAAAATCATTCCTTCAGTTTTATAGAATTTTCACCATTAAATATTTACAAAAAGTGACTTTATCATGAACCAGTCTCTTCGTAATGAAAAAACGAAGAGAATGGTATATAATTAAACCTTATTATCGCGTACGAGGAACATTTTATGCTAAAGAGAAGATTGGGGTAATTATTTACCTCAGTGTGGGGTTTACGTTGGAAAAAATAAATTAAATATTATTAAAATTACTTACGGGAGAGCGGTTGGTCTAGTGGATAAGGGCTCGGGCTCGCACGCCGCGGGTCCCGGGTTCGAATCCCGACCAAAACACCAATGAAAAATTGAGATTTTTTTCACGTGTTTCCATTGTAATCCCGGGTGGTTTGGACTCCACCTTTATAAAAATCATGTCCAGACCTCGCTGTGATGCCTGAGCGGTCGGTGTACGGCTCCTCCGGGTGCCTCCCGTGGATGGTTCTCATCGTGCGGATAGTGGCTCCCTAGCCGTGTACTGGCTAGCTCATTGCATTACAGCTGAGGAGGAGGTACCTTTCTTAAGCGCCTCTGGTAGCTGTGCTTGAGCATGCTCGCATTGCTATCCGGGGAAATTAGGTAGGTACCGGCTGTATCGGCAAGGTTTTCTGCAGTTTCCCTTCGCCCTCGGCACATGCGATACAGTTGGGGATAAGTCGGCTGCAGCCGCACAGAGGGGGGGTATCTTTGGAAAAGGGGGGGGGGCAAGCTAAAAAGAGGAGAACCCTGGGCAATGGCAAATACAATTAAAAAAAAAAAAATATTAAAATTATTTACCCCATTATGGGGTTCTAGGGTTAATAACGAATTATAGAAAAAAAAAGTATGCCCTGTATGGGGACTATGAAAAATCAAAGCACCTAGAAATCTGTAAATTATGAGAATTTTTAGTGGAATAGTAATGTAATCCTTTCAACTCGATGATGAAAAAAGAACCAAGAGGTCGGACGATAAAAGTCACTCCGTAGATAAAAAATGCTCCATACGCGTATGGTCGAGATATTTGCATTGGGCCATAACGAGAGTGCATTCTCGTGCACAATGGGCCAAAATTATTGGCGCGTAGTGCTTTTTTTTTGTTCCGTCATCCATGTCAAACAATCGGATATATACCAATGTAAATTTTTCGGTAGTTCTGTAAGTTCGATATATCATCCGATTGGAGAGCTTTTGTTTTCAATTTTTTTTTATCGACCCTCACACAGACGCTCTCCATATAAAATTTCTGTTCGCACGTTGGTCCATTGTTCAGTAGATTTAAAAATAATTTGAGCATTTTTCTACTGGTTCCTCCATGGTGATATAGATTGCAAGGAAGCTCCACTTTTTCGACGCATTTCGCGCGAACGAGAGATTTAAAAAAATCGTTCGATTGAAGAGGAAGAATGTTTGACGATTGAAACAATCCTTCAATCTCAAAGTCAACTACTCACAATCGATGTTCTTACTGACTACTTGAAGATGTCTTAGAGGTGCCTTAAGAAAAACCCTCGGCTGATTCGACTCGAAATATCTTGACTATTCCTAATTTTAGCGATTCTTAAGTACGTGAATCCTCTTCCAATATCACAGAGACAGCTCACGTGAATAAAAATGAAAGTGTGCTTGTGGCGATGGTGGACCGGCATTTGAGAGAAATGAGAGCTAAGCCTCTGCGGAATGGGAAGGTAAAAGAAAGGGGTTGAACTCGAGGATTTTCGCTCGGGTTCTCGACCTCATATTTTATGCATCTCCGAGCGACTCCTGGGGGAATCTGCGAATGAGAGTAGGGCGCTTCGGCTCAATCGGTAGAATGTCAATTTTTAAAATAATTTAATCGAATTCAATTTGCTAGATACGCAGTAAGTCACAATTTTTAATCATTGCTGCTCGCAGTGACGATTGAAGAAAAAAAAAGAGACAAACGCTATTGAACCTGGATGAGAAATATTTCTCTAGTAATATTCTCCTTTGTATCGTAGAAATATCGCGTTATAGAGAACGCTATAGAAAAGTCTAAGTGAAGTGGCACACGTCGTTTTTTCTTTCCATTTTTTGTCGAAACAGCGTGTTGTGTCAACACGAAGTAGCCCACCATTGAGAGCATAGTTGCGGAAATAGAAACCCAAGGACTGTTGCATTGTTGGGCTGAAAAGGCTGCGCAATGCGGTTATAATAAGGGCTGTGAAAAACGAGAAGAGAATTCCTTTGTGATAAAAGACAGGGAACGCTCATCATCTCACGAAAGCGGAAGTTCCTCCCAACCTCGTTCGCTATATCCCACCCGACTAACCATTTACGTATATCTATACATATTTCCCGAAAAAAAGAAATGGAACGAAAGAGCTGCCTTGGTGTCCATTCAAGCCCGATGCGGCTACAAATTCCCGAGACTTCTTTGCTCAACAAGAAAAACGTTTTCCTCTTATTATTAGATGTGTGAATGTTGTGAAATACTTCATAAACATAAAAACCTCGTTGCCATACAATTCACTTGCATATTTTGAAAAACGTCACTCTCAAATCGAACATTCGTCCTCGCGGATTTGTCAGGATTAATAAAAAAAAATTGACTGTACTTTTACTGACAGAATATCTGAGAAAAAACGCGAGACCACCGAGTACCAAGAGGGACGTGATATATTGTGGGGTGGTGTTCCGTTTTAGTGGGAGAGAAGTTAGAATAAGCAGGGCTGCATAATAGAGAAAATAACGAGTCCTCGGTTGCGATCATAGTCCGTCGTGGCTCTCTCTCTCTCTCTCTCTCTCTCTCTCTCGTTTCCGCGACGATGTTTCAAGCTCTGCCGACGGTCACGACAAATACTAAGGTGGGAGAGAGCAAGTGTATAATCTAACGGGACAAAGTGCATCGACCTGCGCTACGTACATAAAACTCGTAAACGCGGAAACGACCGTTACGAATTGATGCGAACGATCCCGCAGAGAGCTTACCTCGACCACGCTTTTTACCCCCATCAATCGTTATGCTTTACAGTTTTTCAGCCGCCATATTACTCTCGGTGTTATAAGGTGACAACATTTTTTTGGCAATAAAAATAGCGAGTCTGAACGTATTTTAACGATGGAATATTTTCTTTTTTGTTGGACCCGACGTGGCATTTTTAGTCCACAATGGGCATCATATTCATTAAGTTCCAGAGCAAACCAAACGGATTTGATATTATTGCTGAATCTGAGGCTGAGAATATCGTTGCACATAAAATCGATACTTGTTTCTGTAAAGTCAAATTCATAAAAAAATCTCGTGAAGATTAAAAGCTGGAAGCTAACGTGGGATAATTATACAAAAGACAGCCGTAAACAATACCGAGACCAGCTGGTTAAACCAAAGAGTTCCGGAACAAAGTCCGCGAGCTTTCGCCGACTAGCCAGACTTTATTTAGTAAATACGTTCAGGGCTTTTAAGCCCATAGGTGAAGAAGGAGAATGCGAGGAGGATAAAGAGGGCGAGAGAGGAAGAGAGAGAATAAATACCAGAGTTGGTGGTGTCGGAGCTTGGTAGGAGGTCGAGGCGTTAGCAAACGCGGGGACCAGAAGGCATCTCTAATCCTGAGAAGCGATAAGTTACGTACTCAAGTAGCCGGGGCTTTGGCCTTGCCAGTTGGGTAGGTAACGACGGCAAAGGTAGAAAGTAGCCGTAGGTCGAGAATAAGGGAGCGGGAGAGAAAGAGGGGACTACACGTTGATTCGCCCAACTACCGGACTTTACCTTCAACTTGGTAAGCCTGGTGCTTGGAAAGGTCTTGTTGCCGGTCGGTGGTCGCTTATCCAGCAGAGGAAGCTTCACGTCCGTCGACCAGCATGGACCAAGAACAAGGCACCACCCAACGAAGGTGTTCCGAGAAAGCCATTCCACACTCTTGCGCTTTAATGATAGTCTTAAGCCGACCTCCTCAAATCCCTACATGCTCTCTTTGCCACCATCTTCCCTTCCAACCATTCATGCAATCCTACTAAGTATATAGGAAAGAAATGATGCGGTTGACCGAACATCATTTTGACTAGACTGCCTATGAGCCCAGTCTTCGCTTCATGTGGCAAAACCACGGATTAATTTCCATCGAAGTAGAAAAACAATCGAATTCTTGTTCGGCTGAAATGAACGCAATTATTAAAAAACTGGAGAATTTTTGAGGACGTAACGAAATCGTCCCAAATTCTCTCCTCCCAGTCCCAGTTTGATTTTCCTTTTGGCACCCCATTGTTTAAAGCTTGCGTAGTTTTAACGCAAACAGCTCGACGCCCGCAGCGGTTGGGGATATGAGATGTCGAGTGCACATCCACCTTTTTGTACTTCCTAACCCACGGGATCTTTTGCATCGCGTATTCGCCGTTGAAAAAGTACGAGGACAACTCGGCTCCTGGCGGTTGGCATAGAGTTTGCATTTCAGTACCGTACCACGGACACGAGCAATAATACACAGGACACACGTGAGAGGGGCAGGGAGAAGGGGAAAGATGTACAATAAAAGAGAGAAAGAGACAGTGCAAGCGGACAATAGAGACCCGGTGCATAACGGCCGGTAGTACGTTGTCTGCACGTCGGGTCAAAAGTTCAAAGTGTGTGTCACGTTGCAACGTATATTTTAGGATTCCTATTGATCCCCTTTTCTCCGAGCGATCCTCTATCTGCCCACACGTCTATAGAAGCCTCGTTGCTTTGCTGAGAGCTTCGACCAAAACTTCTCGCAGATTTAACGAATCCTAACTCACGCTCCTGTACAGGATGACCCGAAAGTTGGGCTCAACGTTTGCAAGATAACAGACCCGTAAAATCCAGAGAAAAAATAAAGTCCTCACTCGGTATTTATCAAGGGGCATTAAAATTCAGAACAATCGAGTCTAAAAATGCCAAGAGAGAGAGAGAGGGAGAGAGAACAAGATTTAAAAATATCTGCTCCTGAATCGAGATGTGTCTTTTATTGTGACGTTTGTTAAAATCGATTCCGGCTGACTCCACGACATTTCCTTAACCCTTTCTTCACTCTTTCTCTTCTTTTACACGTGTTTTTTTTTTTTTATCGATCTGAACACTTTAGAGTGGAGAGTTATGTGTGCGGTAAAATGGTTAAAAGAGAAGAAATAAGAGTACACATTCGTTTTAAGAGACAATCACAATCTTTATCCACTATCGCTCTGTTTTTTATTTCTAACCAACGCAGCCTGTCTCCATTACCTTTGTGCACCTTTCTTTTTCTCGCCAAATCATCGATACCGACGAATGGATGTAAGGGATCGTCCCTTTCCCCTAGCGAAAACGGCAGTAGCAAAGCCTCTCGTATTCCCGACTCAAGAAATGAGCATAAAACGGAATTTCCATTTTAGCCCAAGGCTCCTTCTTCCTCCTCGTTTATTCCTCGCATTTCATGCGTTTCGTCCTCCCTCTTACCCCCCTCCGCGCCAGAGCCAATATCCCACTTAAAGACAAAGAAGGAGACAGGCAAAAAGAAAGAAAAGAAAAGTCAAAGCTCTGAATCGAGGCTGAGGTAGAAAAAAGGAACGTGAGTTAGAAGCTTAAAAAAAACCTGTATGGCCAGTGTAGGTACGAAAAAAAGTCATCTACAAGGATTACCATCGCTCTCCTATTTCCTGATTCCCCGGATATTCTACACATTGAGTTTTCCCTCTTTCTCACTTTTTCTTTCTACTCTCTCGTATTTCTAGAGCGTAAAAAAAGTATAACAATGGCGACATTGATCGACGAAAATCTTGTGAGAAAAGAAATTGAATTTTATTAAATCAAATTTTTAAACTAGCAATTAAACATTTCAAATTATTTTGTAATAAACGAAATTTAACCGTAAATCTGTTGTTTTTTTTTTTTTTTTAGACATGAATGCAACATCATTTTAAATCGTAATATATTCATTCGAATGTATACTGGAAAATTAATTTGAAAATTCGTAATCTAATAAGCATTTTGAGTATGCGGAATGAATTAGCACTTGATGATATAGAAATGACTTAAGAAAGAGCATATTCATCCATCTCGAAAATGGAAACTTGGCTGGATGAGAGGATAGTTTCCCGAGCTTACTTTCGGTGTTCGCCATTAGTAATAGTGGAAAGGGGGGGAGAGGGAGAGAGAGAGAGAGAGGGAGGGAGGGAGGGTTGGTGAGAGTGGAGGGGAGGGAAGGGGGAAAAACCAAGAGAAGATCTACGCGAGAACGTACAGTGGGAGTGAAACAATTTATCATTCTAAGATTATCTCATCCTCCCTTGAATTTCCAAGTTCTCTGACCTCATCTTTGTCTCCCCATTTATCCGGAACTTCAACGCATTTCATGTATGCCTTACTTACTGACTACAGTTTACAATCACCTCGAACAGGTATGAAATAACATTTGGAGTAAATCCAGACTCAACGCTTCAAATTTCCAACATTTGTCAACAAATAATTAATAATTACTCGGTTTACTAATTATCATAACGATCTTTTTTCAAGCTCTTTTTTTTTTGGATGTTCATAGGAACGCCAAGGAACTTTACAATATTACATACCAAATTGATATTGCTCGTAATTACCATAATTGGTGTATCTAATTGGAAATATTGGTTATTTCAAAGAAGCATATATATTAATTAGAGATGAGAGAACAAAATTAAGATATAAAAAGTATCAACACATTGGAGAAACGTAGATTCGATTGTGAGAGTTAGAACACGGTTCAATGAAGAAATATGCGCAGGGAGAGTGTTGGGAGAAAGGTAGGGATGAGCTATTATGCCGGATAGTCAAACAACGGTTGGAGAACGCGATGTTATAGAGCCGCAGAAGCAGCCACAAATTCAAACTATTATTTCCGCTGAGTTAGCCATCCCCTCGTTCGATATACTCGAATCGGACGATAATCCGGAATACGGTCAGCCAAGTACAACAAAAACATGTCGTATAAACGTTCTCGGCTTATCAAATGAGATATAACGGCGTAACTATTTCAATCCGTCCATATTTTGTTCGTCCAACCGTTAAAAGACTCATCAAAATGATGAAGGATCCCAAGACAATTTACATTCATCAATATTGATTGGATCTCAAGTCGAGCGACAAATTGATATCGACTTCTCATCTTACAAACAATATTTGCAATCAAAATATAACCTAAAAAGATGCTGTTTATGAAAAATTACCATTGTCTTGAACGATACTTGCCAAATATTTGTTTAGCTGGAATATCAAGATTCAAGACGCAAGAGGTGTATCCCGTCAGCGACTATGTAGCATAATAATGTATAAGCGGTTATAAATGATCAGCATTAAACTGATGCCTGGAAAATGTTAATAAAAAAAAAATATAACATCTAACAAAACGACGCTTACGAAGAGAACAAATTGAGAAACGCGTTTAGACAAATAAACGGGTAGGTCTAACGAAAGGTAAAAAGAAGAAACGGAAGAGGATAAAAACGATGTGCAGGATGGAAGATTGGTCGAGATGGCGAGACCGAACGGTCCAAGCTACCTATAAGGTACCCCCATAAATCAGGCGGGCGTCGATCCGCTTCTTTTTCAGCTCGTCCCATTCGCTCGTCTGCTTTCTATATATACCAACATATATATAAATATATATACACATACACATATCTAATTGTTCAAACGAAACACATACGAAATTGGGACACGATTCTCTCAACTTGTTCGTGTAGTTTGGTTTGCAGCTCTGTACAGATGGGGCATCACTCGATCCACGAATGTAAAGAGTGTCCTAAAATTGGCGTCGATGCATTTTCAGTTTGACAGATCATGAAATTATGAAGTAAAAAGTCCTTATTCATTTTTATCTTTAATGCAAACTTCCTGGGAAATTAATCGTTTAGTTAAAGCCAATCCTATGAGCAAGCATGATCAACCTTGAGTGAAAGAAACGTGTCTCCTTCTTCGTATCGATGCACATTAATGGAACATCAACAACACAAAATAATAAAAAAATGTTTTCATTTCTTAAACACAAGATCAAACTGCTACCTCGAGCTTAAGAACTACTTTTGGGATTTTCTGTACAGTATCCAGCATCAGGTAATAGGAAGTGTAACTTCCATATAACCCTGTCGTGATTCGACGTTACAAGAGATCCATTGTTACAGGACAGTGTGGTTCTTTACGAGAACTATTCGAGATAGAGGAAAAGAGAAGAAATGGCACGAAATAAAAAATAGTAGAGTGCAGTCAGGCAGGTACTGTTTTATCTCGATGGACAATGGAACTGGATAGATAAAAAAAAGGTCGCCGTAGCCGCGTCACCATTATCAGCGTATCCTCGTAACTCACGCTCAGAAACTTGCACTTTTTTTTCATTTAGTCCATTTTTTTGAGTTTTCTTTCTCGTTTCTCGTATTGTATGCACATTTGGTACCCATCGATTAAGGATCAATGCAATTCGAGATGTTCTTGTTACACGTTCTCTCGTTTACTTTGTTTTTTATTTCGACTCCCCAAATAAACGAAGTTAATCTCAATAAACGGTGAAAGACCGGAAGAAATAAGCATCGACGAATATTTACTTCGTCATAATTTTATGTAGAGAAAAAAAAAAACAACAAGGAAAACCGTACAAGTGTGAAATAAAACAAGCTACTGGGCCCTTGCCTAGTTACGAAAATGATCGAAGCCGTAGAAAAAACTTGGACTCCCGAGAGGCGGGTCTGCATTTTACTCAGTAGCTAGCAAAAGCAGGTGTCCACCTATGGGTGCTGTCTCTAATGTCGAGGGAGCTTAATTGGATTTTATGGGCCAAGCTGTCGTCGCCTCTGACACCCCGTTCCATTCCACCCCGTTCGATCTTTCCGCACTGCGAGCGTAAGAAGTGAGAACAAGTGAAAAAAAAAAATAGACTAACGGATTCCTAAAGTTCGGAGAGGCTCCTATTCAGTTGTATCATCTCGAGAGTCATTTACGCCGGGAATTTAAAAAAACACGCCACGAAAATTCCAAACACGATCTTTAAAGCGAAAGAAGATCGTGACTAAAAGTTCTTTAAATAAAAGTTTAACGTTTATCCGGTTAAAAGAATAAGAGTGAAAATTCTCATCTTATAAAAATGCATCAGCCAATTAACACGTCGCACCTGTTTCATTTTTACTTTCACAGAGTCTACCATCTGACGAAGCTTTTGTTCTATGGATCTTTTCTCGTAAAATAATAAAAGCCTCGAGAACAAGGCTCGACAAAGTCGTCATTTTGTCTATTTGTTTTCTCTACTCCTCATTTTTTTTCGACCATCTCGTTTTTTCATCCCTTTTTCTCACAATATTTCTGTCGTATCATCCGCGCATGTATACTGTTATTTCTGTCCGCTTCTCAAACGAGCTTACCTTCGTAAACTCGTCGCAAATATTTTTTTTTTTTTTTCTATTTTTTAGCCCCACATTTATAAACTTGACAATGGGCCGAGCACGCGAACAATGCACGCTTGTTTCACCAAACAAACGGTCGCTGTTCCATTCGCACAGATGGACATGTTAATTTTAATGGAAATGGGCTCATCCTTACATCGACTTAAAAATTCTCCGTTTATCATTATCATTAGCCTTAATAATTATGTTTCGTTCTACATGGTAATTAATTTTTTGTCGCAGAAACGAGTAAAGGAAACGTTAATTGCAATTATGTCGCAAATCAGCTTTTGGAAAGCTTTTGGAAATAACTCATCGTCGAAATGCCCGATATCCTTCGTGTTTATCCGGATTTTTTTTTCCTTTTTTTTCGTTCGCGTCATTGTCAACGTCGGTACAAACAGCACAAAAGCGAATTTACAAATGCATTTGAACGATCGACGTTTGCATTAAACGAAGAGGGAATAACGCGTATATATCTGGCTGAAATAAAGAGAAAACCTACGGAATGATGCTCGGATGTGCCACTTTATTGGCACGAATTAAATAACGAAGCCATTGAGTTCAAACGGAATACGAGTCACTTGCGACGATCCGGGTTAAAGGGGAGTAAATGCGGACATTGATGTGGCTTTCGCGCTCTGCCACCCTCATACGATCTATACTTTCTTCTCTCAATATATCTATGCACATGGCCCAATTGCGAAAAGCCTTAACACACGATCGATCAGTGTTCGATCAAAATATATCAGTCATGGTCAGATTTGATCTCCCTCGACGATGTAAATCCAAAAAGTTATTTGACGGAAAAAATGGCAAGCGTAGACATTTGAATGAATAAATAATTAGCGATTTTAAATTCGTATTTTTTTTTTCTTTTTTTCATTCACAATGCGTGACAAAAAAATATTCTTCGATTTTTGCTTTCGTCGTGATTATAGTCTTATAATTATTTGAGGTTAAACGAATGCCGAATTTAATCGATATTCCTTCTGTATTTCTGATTTTATATTTATCGTTGTATATGAAGTTGCGGACGTCGAGAAAATTTCTGTACGAGATTACAAAGAGAAAAGTTTGGATAATTCATCAACCCAGTTCTCAAGTTATCTATACTTAAAAAGTTGGCTAAACAACGAAGAAAACTTCAACGCTTCGAGTCATTTGATAATAATAAGCTTATCATGGTTCGAAAACAATGTCTCGCCCTGAAAAACATCGGCCTTGTCTGGGTGAAACGACCAAAGAAAATGCTACAGGATTGTTGTCTCGTCAGCTATGTTTCTCACAACTTATACAAATTTACGTCGATACTTCGAGTTTATTTTTAAACTCTTTTCTTCTATTCTAGAGGGTCAATGCACAATATTTTCATCCAATTAATATAATTGAATAAAATCCATGATAAAAAATATAAAATACAAAATCGGTGCCCAATATCGAACAAAAAGAAACCACTGCAATGGCATGTGATCGTTAGGGGTATTATCTTTAAACGATCGTCACTGTCGATGAGAGTGTCAAAATCTGTCAAAAAGTTCGAGGAAAGCCCTAAAAAATGGTTTTTTATTCATTCGGATATTTCAATTTTTAAGAAAATTGTAGCACCATTATTTTTACAAGATTGAGAATGCAATGATAACGCGGGCGAAGCCTCGGGCACAGTTATGCATATAAATAATTGACTGTGGTATTCATACATAGTTAATTAATTAACATACAGTCAATAATAAGAGTAAAGTAGTTTGGAACAGAATAATGATTTCCATAAAAACGAAAACAACTGCGAGTACGTAAATAGCAAAAAAAAAAAAAGGATAATGAACGAGACCTCTGACCTTTTCGATATATTGCGTCGACCTACAGCTGTCGACCTCCCTAGCCTGATTTTGTCACCGACGGATATCCCACTCACGGACAGACAACAGACGGTTGCTACTGGCTTCGTGTCAAATCCAATACTGTACGTCCTGCGTCAATAATAACGCGGCAACCTGGTACCCTCTGGGGAGTCACCTAACAACTGAACTACTAAGAAAATCTAGAATCTCTTCAATGAATCTGTTAACTTCCATTCGCAAGTAGAATAATCTGTCATCATTCTTGTCTTGTATGTTTTACGTGGTTAGTGATATTTACGAACGGTGACACGACAAAATGCCGATGACAAAACGTCGAGTGACTAAATGCCGGCGATTATACGCCGAGTGACTGTATGCCGACCGGACTATACGCCGATCGCAAAACGCCGATGTGACAAAATAAAAAAAATTGAATTAATCGTTTCAGAGAATCACTGCTATGGTCTACAGTTATAGAACAAGAATGATTGTTGTGATCTGCAATTCTGTCACATTATTATATCTTTATTATGATCTGAAAAATGTTAATAAATCGTGTGAGAGAATTATAATATTATTATTATGATTTATAATTATGTAATATCGTGTGATTTTATCACACTACTGCCAGGCATTTGTGTCCAATTTTAGTAATAATCGATCCTCGAATCGTGACGTATATGATACCACTGAAATTACTTCCAAGCCAATTATTTATGTTTGTTGACTGTTATTGAAAAAGTAAGTACTGCTGTATGGTTTGCTGAGTGACGTACGCTGTAATATGCAAACCTAAGAAGGTTATTCCTTAAATAATGACCTAGAAACCTGGAAACTAATATTTCCACTGGGCATTAGTACTATTTGTATTTTGTCACATCGGCGTATAGTTGCATCGGCGTTATGTAATCGGCGTACAGTCGCTTCGGCGTTTTGTCGGTCGGCGTATAGTCGCCGGTATTTAGTCACTCGGCGTTTTGTCATGGACCCTTATGAACAGCATAAAACAAGTAAAAAATTACAAGGCCAGAAAAAGAATAAAAGATAAAATAACATGAAATTCGTACGTTGCATAATTTTTCTCATCTTTCACATTTTTCAAAGTTCATTATGAGAGGCAATATTTCAACCGACATCGACCCTCCCTCATATTTGTATTTAATTTATGAGAACGGTAATCACGGACGATCGATCTGGTCGCTATAATTATCCCAGGCTCACCAAAGAATGGCAGAACCAGATGGAAAGAACAACAAGTGCCACGTGTTCGTATAGTGCTTATAATGGAGAAACTTCGAACCTGGAATTAGCTAAGCAGTAGAGAAAGTGTGGAAATTCTTAAATCATG
The DNA here is from genome assembly GCA_963989365.1 of Rhimphoctona megacephalus. NCBI lineage: Eukaryota > Metazoa > Arthropoda > Insecta > Hymenoptera > Ichneumonidae > Rhimphoctona > Rhimphoctona megacephalus. The sequence continues at coordinate 29,842,604 of OZ022418.1, forward strand.
TTTCTATTTCAATTCGATAAGAAAAAACAAATATTGTATGTGTAATTATATCTCCGTGTACTCAAGTGCTGCTGTTTTTTTTTTTTTTTTTTTTGAAAATTACAATAGTGAGAAAAACCTGGCGTCATCCCTTACGTTTTAGCATGGACTTTCAGGAGACTTTTCGAAAAATATACACGTTTAACGAACAAGTTAAAAAAAAGGTGTGAATTTCCCATCCGTTTTTTTAAAAAACTATGAAAAAAAAGTAATGAGCGAATTCACCTCTGTAGCAAATGAAACTCAGCGAGAAATCCAAGACAAATACTATGATCGGTTACCACGATAAGTTATATTCCTAGGAGATCCACGAGTCTCAGATTTCTCGACGAAAAGAGCGATAACATTAACTCTCCACGTTGGATGGATGTGGAGTTTCGTAAGAGGACAGAAATAGAAGAGTGTTAATGATATTTCGTGCATACAACGATTGTACGCGCGTTGAACAAATTTGAGGGAGCTTAAACATTCGGATAACGTAACTCTCGGTTGATGGCTTCTTGTTTCCAAGTTACGTAAAACACGGAAAAGTCCTCTGTCGTTGGATTACAAGTTTACAGAGAGTTTCAAAAGTTGTGCCACAAATTCTGACCAGAAATCGTCACGAAAAATTCTCCTTTCATATTACTCTACCAAGTTTTGTCATTTCTCCTTCTCTAGCTCCTTAAACACGAGTTTTGGTTCAGCCTGTACATTCTTGAGAATCGTAGTAGTTCTTTGGTTGCGACTGCGTAACCTCGCAGTCGCGAGACTCCGATTCGGAACCCAGAGTCTCGAAGAGCAAACAGTATTTCGCTTAAATTCATTCATTCCCTACTGGCCCGTACTGTTTGCGGTGCAAACGAATGGTTTATTTGCCGTGCACCTTGGTCATACGTGCTGGGAATACTTTCCAACTATATATCCCCACCAGCCGGATAGCTTTATCGATTTTTTTACCTAGCATATTTAAAAGTACATCCATTAATGAAGAAATTTACTATTCTGATTCATCGTACACGAGGTATTTATCTTTAAGTCCGAAATTTAATAGATTTCTATCAAAATTATCAGCTCACAACATCAGCATATAACGACCTAAAACTTTCAATGTTACATCGTATTTATTCCTGTTATGAAGCGATATTATTACGAATTGAATAATTGAGCTTTACAATAAAAAGATTCGAATTTTAGTGAAAAATGAATATTGAAAAAATAGTTGCATTTTTGCCAAAACGACAAATTGTCTCTTCTCAATATTACCATCGTATTGCATGCTCTATTATGAATGTACACCCTTGAGGATATTCAATTAATAAATTAATAAGCTGGATATGAAAATTTATAGATACGAAGATTTAAGATTCATGAAAAAATAATTGAAAACAGCATAATCTGCAATTCAGTCACGATAAGCTGCTGATCGACGCGGTTATGTTGCCGTGGTCATGCAGCGTTAAGTGAAAAGTGTCAGTTTGGTCAGACCAGTCGCTACAACGGCCGAAAGCCTGGCCAGTCTCTTGCTGACTGATGCTCCGCCTAGTTGACTGACGCTACCGCCAGATTTCGCACGCTTTACTGTTACGCACACATACGTGCGTAAACACATATCCCGAGATTTCGAAGCAGCCAGGCAAGCATATGAAATCGGTACATGAGCTCTATATAGAGCAATACACGTCCGTCAAACCCTACTCAACGATGCAATTCAACCTGACATGGCAAGCTTCCAAATAGCAAGTTTCACATTTTCAACAAAATCACCATTCAATTAGTCGGCAAAGAAGGAAAAGCGACGAAATTTGGAAATTCATAAAATTCATTTGATATACGTAAGGTAAATAAAGTTCGTGTGATACATTTTTTACAAGCACAAAAGTATTAGGAATTTAAAAAAAAAATAATGCATGATTTTTTCATTCTTTTCCCTCTGTTTTTTTTTTTTTTTTTTTAATTATAAATAACGATTTTGAATAAAAACGACAAATTTTAAGTTTTTTCAAATGAATTTTTAATGTGTGATGACAGGATTTTATATGACAGCCTTGAATAAGAGTCACAACAATAATGCAGTAAGATTCAATATATTTTTGACGTGTATTAATCGACCATGAACGAATCGTTGATATAAATTAATTGGATTGTCGGATGTACGAAGAAACGAATAATAATTGTTGAAAACTGAACGTTCGACAATTTCAAATTATTACAATGTGATGAATCACTGTCGTTGTAGTGAAAATATATTTTATAGATATGAACTATTGATTTGTTGTTTTGTTCAAACGGTTCTCTGATTCCACAGCAGTTTTACGTAAACATTCCAACCTGCAGGCGCTTCTCACAGAAAGGGAGAAGGGACAGATGATTTTGTTATTTCTGTAAACATCCATCACCAAGGACTCGGATCTTCAGAAATAGTTTATAACTGACCAATAGTAAAAAAAAAAAGAAATGTACAGTATTTCGTTCGTAAAAAGTTGGATTCAACCGCTGAATATTTACTCTGTTTTCATGCAGACAAAAAAGTACTGTCAATAAAGGTTTTCAATAAATCCTTTCAGCATTGAAAAAAACTACATCGTTCTCGACCGAGCACTGACAGATTTTAAGGGGACTAGGCATTTAAAAATCTAGAATTTTTTCGTTTTTTTTTTCTATTCTGTTACCACAATCTCTTCCAAACATAGTGGGGCAAAGAAAACTGAAAAATTCCCAAAATCGAGCTCAAGAGAGCAATAAAACTTCAATACTCCGCTACTGCCGTAGTACCGCGCGAGAATTTAAACGCGTTTTTCTCGTAAAAGCATTTTGTACTAGTTTTGCCGTGATAACTCAAGAACGATTGAAGATATCGCCTTGATTTTTTTTTTTAAATGAAGATATCAACTTTCTTTACAAAATGAACCAACGTCCATGTAAAAAAATTCATTCATTATTATTGTTATTACACAAATGCCATCCGTTTTTCGATGTTTTTCAATTTTTAGGCGGCATTGTTAAAGTTTTTATGTTTTTTCAAAAATTTTCGGTTCAGTTTGTGAAGGAACATCCCCTGAAGAGAATGGCGTTTGGGAATTGCCGAAAACTTCAACCGGCCACTCGGAATCGTGGCAATGAGGGAGCAGTGCATGAGACGCGTGGTCTTCTTTATCCGCACATATCTCCCTTAAATATTTATATTTTTCAAACGTCAACCACTGAATTTAATAGCCAAAACTCCAATAAAAACGTTGCAAAAAAGAAAATGTATGTATGTTATTTCGGTTCTTCACAAATGCCATTTGAATTTTATCCCATTTTTGGCCTATTTTCGCTGCCTAGTCGCCTTAAGGCGTAATTATTTACCACGATCGGCATTCCTTCTCTCGAAAAAGTGAAATTAAAAACAAAATATAATTATGATTGATTGACGGATTAACTTTGAATTCAGGGTCTTACTTATGCGAGAAGAAACGGATGACACGTTGGTAGTAAAATAGTTTGAATTAATCACAAAGTTTCACTTGGTCGAGTGAAACGTACAGAGTTTCTGTCGGAATATTCAACACTCGTATCAATGTACAATCAGAAAATGCATAGTCATATGAGAGATGTAAATTTGTCAACAGAATCTTCATTGAGAGACCCAATTCTTTGGAATACAATTTACACCATTTTTGGATTACGTAATTGAGTAATTTTTGAATATTCAAGTCAACAATTCGTGAATATGCAAGAAACAGCGCTTAGAAATGAATTTATAACTCTGCACTAACACTTTTATATTTCTCAACGAACATTTCACTTTTACGTTACTTTAGTCTCACGAATTTGACTTTATTCATTTTTTCTCTGCATCTCTTCTTTGATTATCGATGAAATGGGGAAAAAAATTATAAAAACAAGGTTTGAATCCATCATCGATTTCGCCAACGCGATAATTTTGTTTACTTTTAGCAACTTGGTTATTTCGCCATTTAATTAGATCGTTGAAACGTATTTAGTAACATTATAACGAGCACATAGCGAGTGTGTGCGGCGTCCACGTAAAACGTGGACGCCGAGTATCATTTGCAATTGGATTTCACCCCTCGGTCAGACCAAGCTGTAATTAACCGAGACTATTAATTATTTATAGCACATTTTTACCTAGAATTATTTTAACGACAAGTGTCTGTTTGGGTAATAATTAAACTGACCATTCCCAAAACCCTCACCAAAAACCTCACCGCCAAATCTCCAGGGAATATTTTTTGTTGGAATTTAGGCAATTAGTATATCGAAAGGAGACCGGACGCTATGAATCCATGAGGGAAAATAGAAGAGCAAGATATTTTTGTCGTACTCACCGTTGAGTAGTCCGGGCGAATCGTCCTATTCCCAGCGCGACTGCCAGACTCTCACGTTGCGTCTTTGCTGCTTGTTCGCCTCCTAATAAATATTTATTTATATTATATAACTATCTTTCCTTTTTTCCAAAATTCACAGACAAAAACAATTCATAAATCACTGAATCACTTATCACACACTGATAATTCAAATTTAACGATAAATAACAAAACTACCCCCGAGCAAAACGAAAATTTGTAAGCTGCTCAATATGAAGGAAACGAATGTTGAGATAAGCGATTTAACGTGGAAATACAACGACGATAAACAACGCTCTCACGTGATAAACGTGAATACCGAATAATAGTGAGAGGGTGTACTCCCTGTTGGAGCGCGTACGCGAAACTGCGGACTACGGAGATATCGCAAGCCCTTCCTAGCGCTTGCAACGTCGCCTTCAGCCCCCTTTCGCGCCCAAGTGGGGGTTGATAAAACAACCCCTGCCCACCACCTTCGGTATAGCGCGCCGCACGCCCGCCTCGAACCCCTGCAGTGTCGCTCGTCCCAGTGCATACATACGTGACTCACGGGCACATCCTTAAAACCGTGTTTACAAAAATTTTCAAATATCACCCTCAAACTACAGGCGATTGATCGATCGAGCAATTCCAAAACGAAAAGTTCTTTTCCATTTTTTTCTAAGACGAATCGTTGACGAGATATTCCAGGAAAACTAGCGACCAATCCGGCGCGCCGCATTCGCCACGCCCCTCCTTACAGCGCACCGATTGGTTGTCACAAATTATTTACTATCTCGTTAACGGAGCTTCGTACGAAAAAATGGTAAAAGACTTTTCTTTTTAGAATTAAGCGATCTACAAGACTGTTGAATCTTAGGTGGAATTTGACAACTTCGAAAATATTTATTGTTTACGATTGTACAAAAATTGAGTTTGTACAACTTTGATAGCTGATTTATGTACAAATATATTTTTTTCAATTAAGCTAATTAATTTAAATGCGTGTCAATTGTTTTTTATTCTGTGAATGTGGTTCAAAAGGACGAATTTTAATTGACGAATTCATGGATGAGATATGTATGGCTATTAATAATGGTAGAGAAATCGAGCATAATCGGTTTGTGTGATACGAGAGACGATTGAAGGTGATAGGCAAATCTGTAAGGGTGCTCGATATCCTTGTTGACTCGCTATCACTATCCCTACACAAATATCTATACATATATATAAAATATATACGTACATAGTACACAGCAATACCTATTAGCTCAGTTTGACAATAAAGTGGATTTCCATGAGACAATTCTACCAAACGTCACGAAGGACGAAAGTCTAGTGTCCGATGGTCGTCCACTGGATCAAATTTGAAGAGGTGCGAGACAGGTACAAATCTGTCATCAACATTCAAAGCTCTGGAGCATTGTTTTCTCCCACGACCACGGCTCGTTGTTATCGCTGAGTGTTTTTGATAGTGCGAACGACAACACGTTTCAGTCTATTAACTTGACCGGAAATACACCGTCTTACCCTCAATTTACCTGTCTAGAGAAGTTTTCTTAATCATTCGTGTTCTACTTTTTTTTTTCAATCCAAATGATTTTTTCTTTTTTTTTTTACTATGTAGAAAAACACTAAAAAGAGAACAATTTTTAATATCAGACATTGGTTTATTGAAATGATTAAATTGCAATTTATTTGCTAACATGAATAATTGTTTCGAAAACAACTGTATAAATTTTTTTCCGATTCGTTAAGTACCTAAAACGTATTTAAGAAATAAAAAATCTGGTAACGCTATAACCGTGGATAAAAAAAACTTCAAAAAATTCCCTCCCTATAATGTACCTAAAGAAAAAAAAATATATGAAAAAATATTGCATCCAAATGATGCAAAATTCCACATCACAAAAAAGTAGGAATCAAGAAAAAAAATTCGTTCAGACTTCCTGTAGCAGTTTTCAAAATATTTTTGCTACCGATTTTGAAAATGAAGTTTTGAAAAAAAAAACGTATACTGCTGCCCCAAACCTGCTTTCAATACCTGATTGTGACTTATACTCTCTAGTTTTGCTGGATGTCTTCAAAATTTGCAGGGAATATTTTACAGATTTCGAGAAAATATGAAATTCGAAAAATCGATTTTTTTCAACTTTATTGAACCAAACATGACTCCTGTAGCAATTGTAGTTAATACACTTATCGAAAGATCAATTTTTCAACTCACTATTACAATTTTGTAGAGTTTTAAATTGTGCATATTGTTTTTTTTCTTCTAAAAAATTGTAACACAAATATAGAAAAACTCAGTCGTTTATAGTAATCTCGTGATTGGTAACAAAAATACAGTTTCGATGTTAAGGAATATTTATTTTTCGCTTATCCAACATCGATTTGTATAAATTATCAAGAGCGCAAATAACAACGAGAATTTTTTTAATTTTGGGACAAAGGGACGACGTTAATTTACGACGAAATATTCGAAAGGTGCGAATTCGTCGATTGATGTTCAGACGATTTCTGTAGTCCGTCGAAATCGTCAAATTATTTGCTTTATTCGAGAAGAGAGATCTGATGAGTTGGATTTGATTTTCCTGACAATAATCATCGATTGGAAAATCTTTGAGAATCATGATAGCGTCGTTTTTGCTCAATAGTTCAACAATGTTGCTGCGCTCAAAAGCGATTTTGTGAGTTTCTCCATAGGAGGGTTCACCGATGAAGCAAACATAGCCATCGGTGGTCACGGCGGTAATAAATTTGACGGATCGTCTATGCAAACTTGTCGACGATTTTCGTGTAGGGAATTCAATGCGGCTGACGACGCATCGAATGTTGGCAATTTTTCGAGCATCTTCCTCAGTACAAAAAGTCCGAAGTTCGTGCAGAGGTGGCCAATGAATGAAACATTTCATGCAGTCGCCCAAAATATCCAAAGTTCTTAAAACAATTTTCTTGCAAATTTTTCTGGAGGAACACCGGAAGAAAATCGATAGAACGGCATAAGTCAAGCCTTGCTTAAGTTTGGTAAAAGTCATGATAACTCTATCGGTGATGGTCAATTTAAGGCCCTCGGCTTTGGCCAGTCTAGGCGAGGCGGATTTTACTGCTTCAATGATTTTGTTCAACACATTGTGATTAGGAATTCCGCTCATGATGTACAAAGCTCTGTCGCTTCTTAACATACTAAATAATTTGGTCTCGCAATTCACTGTCTCCGTCTGACTCTGATTTTCCTGGTAAATCTTCTCTTCTCCGCTCTCTCTTTTCTCCAAGCTTGACTCTTGCCAAATCTCTTGGGAATCGCCTTTCAGGTCAAGGTCCGGAATATCTATGCTTTCCTCCTTTATTTTAACAGACTCCAGCTCTTGTTTCAGGGTCAAAGCTCCCAGGCTCGTAGTCTGTTCTGCACAATCGTACGTTTCATGAGGCTCCGTGTCCAGTGGTTCTGTCTTTATATACGGTTCTTGCGGCTCTTCCTTTACCACAACTCTTTGCTCCTGGGTTTCCATAAATTTTGGAACTGTGTAACAGTGATCTAGCTCTACAATCGCCTCCAACTCCGGAGCCTCTGTTTTCACCTTAAATTCTGTTACTTCGCTTTTCACAGCTTCGAAATAACAGTTCTCTGTTGCTTCGAACATAACTTCTAAATTTTCCTCTTTCCTAGAATCGTTTTCTGCTATCTCTTCGGCTGAAGCTTCAGCTTGGACCACTGGCAAATTACAAGACGGTACTGAGTCTCTCTTCAAATACCTTTTCTGTGTCGGCGCATCTGTAAACCAAGTGTTCATCTTTACCTCTAATTTCGTTCAATCGGTACATATTTTGTATTTATTAACCCATTTACAATCTATTTTATTCATTATCTTAACTAGTTAATATTTTTATTGATTTTTTTAACGTATTTTTTTATATTTTTATTCTTTTTTTAATCTCGATTCCCATTGTTAGTATTGAATTTATTGTATTATTTATTGATTGATGGCAAACAGCAAGAAATGAGATGTTTACCGATTTTCGTAATTTGTCAGTTTTTAATCCTGAAGGTATACTTTTTCTACTGTCTACTTTTACACCCTGTGTCTACAAGACCTGGCCAACTTAGAACGGTGATAGTTTTTACAAAGTTGGGTTCATTTCCATTTTTCATTTTTCATGCAAGGGCCAGACTCCAAAAATCACAATTTAAACAGGTAAAATCTTTGTGCGGCCCATATTTTGCTCAAAAAAAGTTGGTTGAGGTAATACAATTTTTTTGCTAAGAGAATTGAAGTTCCACACTGTTTTTCAGGTCTCTCAGACCCAGAAGTATACTCCTAGGATGAAGTTTATCAACTTTACTCCGATGAAATACAATTTTTTGTGTATTGATCTCTTTATTATGAAAAAATAGAGATTCATGGGATGAAAAGTCTCTTTTTTCCTTGGAAATGATTGAGACAAAAAAAATTGTGGCATTGGTCACAAGTTCAGTTATGCATTCAAACGTAAAAAAGTGATCGTGAACACTAGGGTTAATATTTTATTCATTTCATATTTGAATTCATAAGTTATTGATATTTTCAAAACAGTTTGCGGGTTAATTACTGAAAATAGATTCGATGGGAGATTTTGAAATAAAAAATGAGCGAGTTTGATTTTTTTTTAGAGATTATGAATCTCACATTTTGAAGGAAAAATCTGCATCATTCTACATAACCTCAAAAACAATGAAATTACAATAAAAATCATTTATTGCATTTCGTGAATTTTTTTTAGCGAATAAAATCTTTAAAAATATTACTAAAATTGTGTTTTGAGGATATTTGGATTAAAATTGCAATGATTTCTCACCCGGTAAAATATAATCGCTTCGTCGAAAATGCAACGAACAAATACGAGTATTATCGGTAATTTTGCTTTTCTCCATTAGCAATTTTCGTTGCCACGCATCACGTCGACAAATTTTTACGTTAATTCCATCATCGTCAATAATATTTACAAAATCGATGCACGGTTTTGGGAAACTATGAAAACGTACGGTTAAATCTCGCGATGCTTTACTGGTACAACCTTGTACGCAACAACTGCATTTATTTCTTGTCAGTTGTGGCGAAAACCTTGCACCTTCTATCTCAGCCATATTATTAAATTATTATTAACTCGTAAACCTATTTGCTGTCGTGTATTTAAGAAAGCACCAAAAATGCATTTGATTTCAATTTATTTTCATAATAATGACATGTGACATAAGAAAACGAACAGATTTGGCGTTGACAGAATTATTTTTGGTTATCCGACTTTCCGACATGGCGTCAGGGTTGCCAATTATTTCGAAGCTCAAATCGCCACCAGAGGCCAGCCAAGTCGCCAAAAATCGCCATCTTTAGAGATGACTGAAGTCGTCAAAAATCGCCAAAAGAGGTCGCATGTACCGCCAAAGTGGGATGACTTTTTCGCGGTTTTTTTGAAGAGCGAACATCGCTAATAATTGTCCAAACTATATTATGTATTAATGATGTTGAAAAAAATTTATTATGAATATTGTGGTCCATATGTTTTGTTGTTTTCGGAAGGGAGAAAGATGGCGGACGGTAAAGACAGATAGGTAGAGGAGGCCGGGTAAAGTGTTGAAAAAGAGGAGTAAAGAGAATGAAAAAGAGGGAAAGAGGAAGAAAGGAGGAGAGGAAGGTGAGATAAGAAGGAAGGAAAAGCAGGAGGAAAGAAAGCAGGAAGAATGTGCGTGAAAAATGCTGTGAAAAAGTGAGGTGAAAAGTGAGGTTAAAAGCAGCGGCGACACAGGGGCAAGGGGAGGGACGAGAAACGGTGCAGAGAGCAGGCATGGAGAGCGGCGAAAAAAGAAACGAAAGGGACGGAGACAGCCGGAGAAGCCCGAGTCGAGCACGAAGAGAGCGCGGCGTCGAGGGCTACGAAGGAAGTGAGGAGGGAGACGGAGGGAGTGGCAGCAGGGAGCATGGAGACAGTGGCGACAAAAGGATGGTGGACAGAAAGAGAAGTACAAGATGAGCGGGTAATGCGCTCGGTGGGGAGGTGGAAAAGGCGGTGAGAACGAGCGGCAACGGCGATGCGCGGGTCGGCACGAAAGTGGCACGGAGTGGAGAGAGGAAGGAGGGGAAGAACACGAGGCAGCGAGAAGAGCACGTGTGCAGTCACAAAGAATCCGTTACAGAGAGAAGGCAAAGGAATAGCGAAGAGACAGGCAAATACACGGAAAGGAAAATGGCGTGGGATGATGAAATGATGGTGATAATGAAAGAAATAGTGAACGAAGTGAAAGGACTGAGAAGTGAACTGAAGGAGTGGCGGGAAGAGTGGAAACGGGAAAAGGAAGCGTCGGGGGAGTGTGAAGGAAAGAGTGAAAGTCAAAGTATGAGCAGCGGGGAAAGGGAAGTGGAATATTCGGAAGGCGAAAATAGTGAGAGAAGTGATACAGTGTTGGAGAGTGAGGAGGAAGGAAGCGCTACTGACAAGGAAAGGTACTTTGGTGTCCCCCTCCGATTTTGATAATTTTTATATATGTTATAGTCCATCGAAAATTAAGAGACACGTAATTTTTTTTATCGGCTTAAAGTTATTTTTAAGGGGTGAAATCGACCCCCAAAGTTGAGCATGTTTTGCATCTGGTAGAGTGTTTCATATAGAAGCACTTAACCGATCGTAACGAAACCAATTGCAAAACGTTTTTCACGTCAAATAACCTGTATATAATGTTCAACTTCTTATGCACCCCTATTACATGGGGATGATTCACCCCCGAATATCCAGAATTCTTTTGTATAAAAAAAACTTGCAATCCGATTTCAATAAAACAAACGCCATTTTGCAGAGCAAAAAAAATAAAATTGACGTATTTTTGGGTTTTTCTCAGATTAAAAAAATTAAGGGGGTAAAACACCCTTAAAATGTCAAATTTCATTTTGAGCACTGTCCCCTTCCGATTTCAATATTTTTTTTATAAAATGTAGCTTATCGAAAAATAAGACCACCTATTATTTTTATTGGCTCAAAATTATTTTTAAGGCGTGAAATCAACCCCCAAAGTTGGGCATGTTTTGCATCTGGTAGAGTGTTTCATATAGAAGCACTCAACCGATCGTAACGAAACCAATTGCAAAACGTTTTTCACGTCAAATAACCTGTATATAATGTTCAACTTCTTATGCACCCTTACTTACTGCAGGGGGGTGAACCACCCCCTGACATTCATAATTTTTTGTATAAAAGAAAAATTGTCATTCGATTTCAATGGAAAAACCAACATTTTGAAAAGCAAAAAAAAATTATAGTGAATGTGTCTAGATTTTTCCAATAAAAAAAATTAAGCGGGTAAAACACCCCTAAAATCTCAAATTTCATTTTACGCACTTAAATGATAAAATTCAATTCAATTGGTCTCATTATCATTGCGTATCGACTTATATGCTAAATAATATTTATTTCGCATGTACATCCGCTGCCCTTCTGACATGCTTCACGTTTATAAAGAAGTGTTGGTATCCGTTCTATTTATATAAGTTTCTATTTTGAACGATTTACGAAAATAAAAAAAAAACTCAAATATCAAAAGAGTCGCATCAGCAATTCACCGCCCAGAATGTAAACAAAGCTGGCTCATGCCTTGCCATATTCTTATTCATATCAAGAACCGCTATAGTGGCTCGACCCCAAGTATTCTTGAAAAAGCCAGTTCGCTCAGGCTAATGTTTGAGGTATATCCGAAAACCAAATAAAAATGCTGTTTTCGTGGTGATGTCAGATCAAACCGCCCACTCAAGATGAAAAAGGTAAAACTGACTTTATATTATTCCAGAAGTTAAGTTGCTGTTCGACTGTTGATCAGTCATTATCGTGTCCGCTATCGTGAATACCGTATTGTTATTAACATGTCCATCAATCCAATGAACGTAATAAGACTGTTGTTTCTTACATTCGAGGTAATGAACATTCCTGACAGTCCTGTTAACAATAATGAAGTGGAATTGAAAGAGAGTTTCGCGGAAATTCTGAAGGCCTCTATGGCAGAGTTCAATCAGTTAGAAATCGTCGAAGATACGACATTAGATTTTCAAGAACCGTTTAGAGATGTCATAGTAGAACCTGTCGAAGATAATGACATCGAATGGGGTCTTGGAGAATCTCCATTAAGCCCTGAAACGTGTACTGACGATGAAGAAGATTTGAGCTACGACTACAAACAAAGAGCTGTTGAGTACTGGAGAAGTGCAAAAACGAAACAAAATAGGAAAATAGAAACAGTCCAAAACCGATTTAAACTCGTTAAATCTGTGCGCCAATTAAGGCGCTGGGCTCAACAAATTAATAAAGGCGGAACTTACAAGGAAAAATTGTCGCGCATTTCTGAATATACAATCGATAATTTAAAAAGCGCCATAGAAGCAGGTCTCATTGTACACGATATCGATCTTCGGAGATGGGCATTACAAGCCCAAAAATTGATTGGGCATGAGAATTTGCGTTTCAGGGCTTCGCCAACATGGATAAAAAAGTTTAAAAAAGTTCATCGAATAACAAGTAGAAAAATAAATAAATTCGTGACAAGAAAGACTCTCGAATCAAAGGACATATTACAAAACGATGCTAATAAATTTGTCTCCGCAGTTCAATTGAAAATTGAGGAATATGGCTTGGAAAATATTTATAATTCTGATCAAAGTGGTTTCCAATTAGAAGTCCATTCAGGGCGAACGTTAACAGAAGAAGGTACAAAACAAGTAGAATGCCTTGTACAATCCGTTTCAGCGACAACCCATAGCTACACCATCCAGCCGACAATATCAGCAGCAGGAAAATTGTTGTCACCTCTTCTGATAATTTTAAAAGAGCCATCCGGGCGGTTGGGGCCAATCGTAGAACGAACCATTTTTCGACCTCCCAATGTTTTTATAAGTGTTTCAAAATCTGGCAAGGCTACATCAGGTACGTTGGTATGTAATATTCAAATATAAAAAATAGATGTGCTATTAATTTTTACATATTGATTTATAGAACATTTCAAAGTATGGCTTCAAGAAGTGTTCTTCCCAAATGTCGGTGAGAAAAGTGTGCTTTTAATAGACTCATGGAGTGGACATTGCCCTAGTGTTGTCACGGAAGTTACACCACATAACAAAGAAATTGTTACAATGATCATACCGAAAGGAACAACAGGGAATATCCAGCCACTTGATGTCTTCGGATTTAGAATTTGGAAAAATTATGTCAGACATTTTTCAGACAGTGTCATGTTACTTGATTATGATTTAAGTCTACATTTACGAAATAATATAATCAAGCTGCAATCTCTAGTACATAATCAATTATCATCTCCGAGGTACGAAAATTTATTTCGATATGCCTGGTTCAAAAGTGGGTACATAGAAGAACGACCTGAGCATTTCGAAAATCCCGTTGAATTCGCTTTTGGTATGTCATCTCAAACACAATGTGAAATTGAAGGCTGCACAAATGTGGCTGTAGTAAGATGTTCATGGTGTAAAAAGTCACTTTGTTTCAAACATTTCTTCGAAGAACATCATTACTGTTCAAAATATAATCATTAAGTTCAGGAATGATAATTGAAACGAAAATTTGAATTGGAATCTATTTTTACTACATGAAAGATTTTAGCGCCTATGTATAACCTATATATATATATTTGTGTACAGACCATGTGTATACAAAAATAAAAAATCGTGAAGCTCACGACCACCGAAGATGTAGGAGTACTCAATTTTTCATATAATTAAAAAGCCGATGTACATGCGAAATAAATATTATTTAGCATATAAGTCGATACGCAATGATAATGAGACCAATTGAATTGAATTTTATCATTTAAGTGCGTAAAATGAAATTTGAGATTTTAGGGGTGTTTTACCCGCTTAATTTTTTTTATTGGAAAAATCTAGACACATTCACTATAATTTTTTTTTGCTTTTCAAAATGTTGGTTTTTCCATTGAAATCGAATGACAATTTTTCTTTTATACAAAAAATTATGAATGTCAGGGGGTGGTTCACCCCCCTGCAGTAAGTAAGGGTGCATAAGAAGTTGAACATTATATACAGGTTATTTGACGTGAAAAACGTTTTGCAATTGGTTTCGTTACGATCGGTTGAGTGCTTTTATATGAAACACTCTACCAGATGCAAAACATGCCCAACTTTGGGGGTTGATTTCACGCCTTAAAAATAATTTTGAGCCAATAAAAATAATAGGTGGTCTTATTTTTCGATAAGCTACATTTTATAAAAAAAATATTGAAATCGGAAGGGGACAGTGCTCAAAATGAAATTTGACATTTTAAGGGTGTTTTACCCCCTTAATTTTTTTAATCTGAGAAAAACCCAAAAATACTTCAATTTTATTTTTTTTGCTCTGCAAAATGGCGTTTGTTTTATTGAAATCGGATTGCAAGTTTTTTTTATACAAAAGAATTCTGGATATTCGGGGGTGAATCATCCCCATGTAATAGGGGTGCATAAGAAGTTGAACATTATATACAGGTTATTTGACGTGAAAAACGTTTTGCAATTGGTTTCGTTACGATCGGTTAAGTGCTTCTATATGAAACACTCTACCAGATGCAAAACATGCTCAACTTTGGGGGTCGATTTCACCCCTTAAAAATAACTTTAAGCCGATAAAAAAAATTACGTGTCTCTTAATTTTCGATGGACTATAACATATATAAAAATTATCAAAATCGGAGGGGGACACCAAAGTACCTTTCCTTGTGAGACTAACGAGAAAGGAGGTAAGGACAGTGAATGCGGAGACAGTGATACGTCACAAAGGTCGGGAAAGAAAAGGAAAAGCAAGAAAACGAGAAAGCAAGAGAAGGGGAGGAAGGATCTTGAATCAGAGGAGGAAGCACATGGTCGGGTGGATACAGGCAGACAAGAAAAAGAGGAGGGGGAGAAGCAGCGGAGGAAGAGGACGGAGACAACGGAGAGGAAGAAGAACGAAGAAAGCAAGAAGTCCGACAATGAAGAGGAGAAGAGGAGGAGCTGGGTGGTAATAATGGAGGAAGAGAGAAAGGAAAAGAGGAGAGAAGAAGAAAGAAACCAAAAAAGGGAAGAGGAGACGGCAAGAGGATGGACGCTCAAAACGAGGAAGGAGGTAGAGGAGGAGCGGAAAAAGAGGACGGAGGAGCGAGAGAAGGAGACGAAATGGAGAGGGGAGATGAACGAAAGAAGGAAGAGGAGGAGGAACATTTGTATGAGAGGAGAGGGAAGGATGGAAGAGATCGGGAAAGTAGAAGTGGAAGAGATGATCAAAAGAGGACTAGGAAAGAAAATGGAGGTGGAAAAGGTGATAAAGGGAAAGCAGATCGGGAAGGAAGCAATGCTGATAATAGAGATGAAGGAGGAAAAAGACAAGAAGGAAATGATAGAGAGAAGAGAGGAGATACTGGAAGCAGGAGTAGAAGTGACAGAGGACCTAACGTGGTGGGAGAGAAGGACAAGATTCTTGGTAAAGGAGAAGGCGGTGGAGGAAAGAAGAAAGGGAAGAGAGGTCAAGGTAAACGGAATGGAGATAAGAGGGGTAGGAAGGAGGTAGAGATGGTCCGAGAGGGAGGAAAGGTGAGAGGAAAGAAATGAAGAGGAAGAGGGCCGAACAACTGACAAACAGAAGGAAGGAAGATAGATGGAGAGCACGAGAGAGGACGGATGGGGAGAAGGATGAGGAGAAGGAAGGGGGAGAAACAAGGAACGGGGAAAGAAGAAAGAAGAGAGAAGAACAAGACAGAGGGGAGGATAAGAAGAAAAGTAAAGAAGGGGAAAGAGAGGAGAAGGGGGAGGCAAAGATTATAAAGGAGAGTTTATGTAAGAGAAGAGGGGGCGCCGAAATCCTTAGGGAAAGGCGCCCGGAAATATAAATAAACATACATAAGATGTTTTGTTGTTTTCGTTTTGTTCAGGAGAATAAACGTAAATATGATTCGTCTATCGGTGAGGGGAAATAAATTATTTTCCTGAGAAATGCTATCTTACGAATTGCACGTTTATTTAATCGGGTCACATTTTGACGAAAGAAATATATTGCAAAAAATTTCATTTTATGTTCATATCGCTACACATATATACACGACATCTTTCAAAGAATGCTATACTTATTGTCTTTTATATTATTATAGAATACTGATTCTTTAACACAGCCCCTTTATGCGTCCAGAATACAGATCTGATTTATAACAGATCAAAAATTATGTCGAGCATTTCGGAGAGTTCTCTGACTCGTTACCGTAATTTTCGTTCTCTGCCGAATCAGCTGTTGGATCAGCGTACATAAGGCTCGATTTAAATCTATCGAGCTTTTTCGACGATGGCTTATATGTTTTGCAACATGTCTGGTAGCATTGAAAATGCATTCGGATCCTTAAAAGAGATTGCAGTATTGGCGTCCTCAGCTTGTTACGGACGCGAGTTTTAATTAATGTCAGCGCTGAGAAAGCTCGTTCCACGGCGGCGTTACTTGTAAGAATCGTCGAAGTAGGAATTCGCGGAATACAAAACGACCACAAGCGTCCGAAACTTGTATACTTCCGGCCAGAAGACCATGATATCGGTGGGCATATGTCATCTGAAATGTCCCTTCCAATCAACAAATCCTAATTTTTCCCACTGGCTCTTGTACACAGAGACCTCGACTTTGGGATCGAAAAAATCTTTCAAGGACAGGTCCTCGAATTTAGCCGATATTTGAGCGGTACAACTGGTTGGACTTAAAATATTGATTTTTTGTATGTTCTCAAAATTCGTTGGTATTCTGCGCGCCATTTCTTGAAGCAGCTTTTTCAAGAAATTGACACATCTTTGTTTGATGTGAATTTTGTTGTCGACCGAAATATGGGAATGATTAATTTCTTCCATGAATTCAACTCCCAAATCGACTTCGGCAACGGGCAAAAAAGCTAAATCGTTATCTACGGCATCGATAACTTGTTTGACGAGAGAGTTATCGCGAGCGGGTCGCAAAAACACTGGTTTCAAAATGCGTTTAGCAAATGATAAGATCACGAGCAACATTTCGTCATATAAACTACCGACATCGACTTTATCATTCTGGAATGAGAAATTCAAGTGATGCACTTCTGAAAGGATTGGCTTCAGAAACAGTAAATACAATCTGCTGCCGTCATCGTTCAACATATCGCGGATAATTCGAGAAGTATAGCATCTCTCTGCATCGCAAGCGATTTGAAAGTGCGTCTTCAATTCGACCCATTGCTCTAATAATCGTTTTACGACATCGTAAAAGGCAAGCCATCTAGTCCGCGATAGTTGAATCATTTGCCGAAATTTTTGCATGTCGTGACCCATATTTATCAAGTCAAACGTTTTTCGGTAATTTAACCTGCGCAATAAAGTGACGCTGAACCAATTAAAAATTTCCCGTGCGAGAAAATCAAGCGAGCTTGGAAGCTCCTCACTTGCTTTTGATGCACACAAATGTAACGAATGGCATGTAAATTTCATTAATGCCAAGTTTGGAACGTCTTCTTTCAGCAATGTATACACCGAGTGATTATGCCCACATAAATCGCTCGCTCCGTCCGTGCCTATCGCAATGACATTTTTCAATGGTATCCCAATTTTCTCAAGGTACTCTTTTATACAACGATGTAAATCATTGGCCGTTGCTCGCTCAACTTCCAATATGCCTAAAAAATTGATTACCATCCGGCATTCAATAGTGTCGAAGTATTTGATACATACGCACAAATATTTTGTCGTTGAAATATCAGTGCTTTCATCGATAATTATCGAATAACCTTTATCGGCTACGGATTCGATCAAAGCATCCAGGAAGGTTGGCGCTATCATGAACTTTATTATGTTCGAGTACTTTGTCCTGTGTAAACGTAGATGTTCCAAGTTGCTCCCGGTTCCCACGGTCGACAACAATTCTCCCAGATGATCTATCGACTTAATTGATGAATGCATTACGATGTACATCGCAAGCTTGATATCCGTTATTTTCTTTTCTGCAGTGATTGGAGCCTGATACCCTTCAAATAATCGAAAGTAATCGGATAATTATGTAAAATTACTACGTGGAAATTTATTTCATTTTTGTAATAAAAAAAAAATTTAAATAGAAGGACAAAAAATAAACAAAATATTCAACAATGATAATATATTAGAATTGTTCGAAATATTCTGCAGTCTCTAATGTATATTACTGTATATTAATGTATATTACTGAAATTCATCAGTAAGCAATTCAATGTACTGAACAATCATCCTAAGTTAGAATATTCTTTTCTAAAATATAATAATCTTTTTAGTTATATATACATACCATGACTCATTAGAGATTTGTATTGTGTCCTATCCTTTTGGAGATCTGCCAAGTGACTTTTCAACAATGTATCGCAAATCTTACAATGCGCTTTGTTGAGATCGTTTGGGCTTTTATGCTTAGCCAAGTCTATATGTTGCAGCCATCCTATAATAGTTGTATTTTAACACTTTACAATGAAGCCCAACAGCTGACAAGTAGATTCACGTTTTTCTGGGAGTCGCTTGACATTTCTTAGAAATCGTACTCCACATGTTTTCCCAGCGCAGTTGCGTTTTCAAGGAAAAATTTTATTTTCCTCGAAATACTAAGCATCTCCGAGAAAAATGTGAATCTGCTTTTCAGCTGTTTTTCTCGCACTTACGCAACTGATAGGGCATCTTAAGACTACAGGAATGACCGACTAAGTCGTCACAAGTACGAGAGAAATAGTTGTTTTCGTGCTTTCAAATTTTCTTCTGTTTGGTTTTGTGTATAGGTTAGGACAAAAAACAAAAAATCATTCCAAAAAACTTTCGCTCGATCGATGGACGAACAGCAGGGATTTCCGTTATTTGCTCGTAATATAATCCATATAGAATAAAACTTGATTACAGAGTTTTTTTAATATCGTACGCCTTCACGATTCCTTTAAATAAATAAAAGTGGTAACCCCGAGTATAATAAAACAATTTTTATATACATAAACCTTTGCCCCAGTTAGTATATAGATTCCCATTCCTTCCGGTATTTGCGTTTATCCTTTTCGTACTTACCCATTTTGGGTTCAAGTGCGTTAACATATGAAAATCTAACTAAAATAGCAATTGTGTCCTCAACCGATGTGATTTTTTTGAAATTTCAAATATTTTGTAAACACTCGTACGATATGGGATCGAAGATCGGAAGGTACTTCTAGCAGCGGACGAGTAAATCGAAAGCGAAAACCGACTGAAGTATGGCGGATGCCTGTTGTATCTGTCGAGCTTCGAATGTTCGACGCTCATATAAGAATGGCGCTCGCAGCAGCGCGAAACTTAAACATGTCGTGGGTGCGTTCGACTTGGACGCTTCCGCGCTCAAAGCGCGACTCTACCATTGAACGGTATTACTATACCTTACGCTCTGAGCAGCTTTAAGCGCTCAAGCCGAACGCACTCTGTATCTGTGCTTACATTGATTTCAAATACGCAACATATATATTAGCGGAGCCCTTTTTAGCAGTCGCCAAAAATCACCAAACTACTATTTACAATTCGCCAAAATGTCGCCAAATCGTTATTTTAAAGACGAAACATGTATATTAGCGGACAGCTTATTAGTAATCGCCAAAAATCGCCGAACTGCCATTTACCATTCGCCAAAATATCGCCAAATCGCCAATGACAAATTTCGGTCGCCGTAGGTTGTTCGAAATTTGCCAATTTAGCGCAAAATCGCTAAATCTGGCAACCCTGCATGGCGTTTCTTTGCTTTGCAGAGGTTGCAGTGAATGGAGTCGAGAATACAGAAGGGTTCACTCCTCGGCCTTTTGAGGTGAAGCCGAAAATTGGTTCCCGTGGTGATGGCGCTGGCGTTAGTGATGGAACGTAATTTCATATATATATATATTAGTCCGATTGACAGGCACAGGTTAGGTATAATAAAAAAAAAATAGGGAGATAGGTTAGAAAAGCTGAACGGCACTCTGTTACCTATGCCGTACGGTGTCAGGTAATAAGTGATAATTCAATATTTTTTTCATTGAATTGTACGAAGAAGCGAAAATTTCATACAACTGAAAGGCACTAGGTTTGTTCGTGCTAGCTGCACTTTCTACACTTTTGTAATATATAGTAATATAAATTCCAAAAAAAAGTGTAGAAAGTGCAGAAAGTGCAGCTAGCACGAACAAACCTACTATGTACACATTTCAGCTCTGTCGTGCTGACATAAACCATGAATAAATTGTATATAGTGTCATGTCCGAATCGTCGTTAATTGTGGTAAAATTTTTGTTATTTACATTCGTGAGTTAGAATTGCGATACTTTTTTCGAAATCTCTTGACTTTAATCACATGTTACTTAGTGTTAAACACGGGATGAGAAATATTTGGTAGAACATTCGTTTCTTCCATAACTACCTTTTTGTTCCTAGGTAAATAATTTGCCAAACGTACACTGCAATCAAAGTTTTCAACTTCACAGTGATAAAAACAGGAAATTATTTTTCTTTATGTTTTTTATTATTAGGTTTGTTCGTGCTATAGCTGCACTTTCTACACTTTTGTAATATATAGTAATATAAATTCCAAAAAAAAGTGTAGAAAGTGCAGAAAGTGCAGCTAGCACGAACAAACCTATTGTACTAAAATTTGATTTGGCACAAAATTATTGCAACAGCAGATTGCGGAGGAACATAATCGAAGAGAACACCCAAGAAACAAAAATAAAATAGATACATTTTTTTATATAAACAAAGAGTCAATGTTGTCTCTGACCATACACTACGTTAATATCGCGACTGCTTCCGTAACTCTTTGGTGCGATACCTTTTCTCGCAGAAATTTTTGACGAACCGGTTATTGTTGTACAAATGCCTCCAACACACGTAAAATTACGTGTGACACGCGGAACTAAACATGCAACAGTGTTCCATCAGCGTCGCCAGCGCCATCTCACCGAACCCTGTCCTATGCAATTTGCACGGAGTGACTAGACTGCATTTTGCAGTGGTCAACTTAAGAATTACACTCTATGGTTCCTACAGATTCCTTCATGTCCATGTTTTGGTACTGACAGAAATGAGCAGGGATCTTCGATGCCAGGCGGCAGTGAACTTAGCCCCCTCCGACAAGGCAGTTCTTCCGCACCTTTTTTGGTCATATATTCTCTACGCCATCCTCTCAATTTCGTTGAAATCGACGAACGATAATGCGAAGCGTTGCATTGACCGACCTACGCTCACGCTTCTCTCTCCGCGCGCTCCTCGCCGCCCGCGTCACGCGGGCAACGAACAAATAAAATGAATAAACATGTACGCGCTCTCCCTTTTGCACCGCACTTGGCCCGGTTCTCGCGCTTACCCCTTCCGCTAAACACGAAGGCTAAGCAAACCACGAACGTAAACAAACCAAACAAAAGTTAGTTAAGTTAGCCGAAACCATTCAGAAATATTTAAAAATTTTTGCTGAACGCGAAGAGAAATATGAATTCTTTTGGTTTTTGACCTCGCGGTGCCGAGTCTATACGAATAATTGTTAGCTCTAGCAATGAGGAAAGGGGTGAAAATAGCGAATTAACCTCTCGCTAGTTATATCTCGAGAACGAATAAGTGATTGAAAAACAGTTTGGAACAAAAGTTATATAGCGAAAGATTTTACCTCTTCTGACTGCACTTCATTTATTTGCTCCTTTTTGGCGCGCGTGTCTAGCTCAGCTGTAAGGTTTTCGTTTGTTTTTGTTTTCTTTTTCATGCAACAAATGTTGAGGCTGCGAGGTTTACCAGAGGGATACTAACTAAACGGTATCTATGGAATCGCGTGTCTACACGAATCTAAGAAAATTGATCCAAGGAAAATTCGTCCCGGAAAATTCGCCTCCGGAAAATTCATCTCCGGAAAATTCGCCCGCGGAAAATTCACCCACGGAAATTTCGCCTCCAGGAAAATTCGTTCCCGAAAAACTTGCCTGTTTCACAGCCACTGATACATGCTCCGGCACATGTAGGGAAAAGATATATACCACAAATTATAAATCTAAAATTTATTTTATTTTCTTATCTTGAATTTGTAGCATGTCGGGATGTGTGCGTGGAATAGTTGGACGTGTAGAAATAGTAGGGTGGGTTTGTAGCACATGTGGAAATAGTAGGGTGGGTTCGGGTCATCTTTGGGTTGTTGTTTGAATAGTTGGACATGTGGAAATAGCGAATTTTCCGTCGGGTGAATTTTCCGGTGGGCGAATTTACCGGAGACGAATTTTCCGGGGGCGAATTTTTCAGGGCGAATTTTCATTGGATAAATTTTCCTGTTACCGTCTACACGGCGCATTTGTCAATTTATATGTAAAAAAGTTAAAGTGTAAGCAGCGCATCAGTGGTCGCGTTGCTTACACTTTAAACGTTGGTCGCGCGATGAAAGATTTTCTCCCAGTTTTAAGTACTTACTTTGATAAATAGCGACTTGAAAATAATTTTGCCATAGTAATTGTGACTTTTAAATATTTTTATTTCTTAAAAACCATGAGAACAATGATAATGCTATAAAAAAATAAATAATGAAAAAAAATAAACAAATGAAAAATGAAAAATATTTTTTTTTAACTCTTTTAACATACAGAAGAATACATTGGAAGATAGAAAAATTTTCAAATGCTTATGCCATTTGAAATTTTCTAGTAATTATCGCTTCAATAGAAGTGTGAGAAAAAGTCTCATAGCGCGACCAACGACGAGTTAAATACTAATAATAATAGATGTTTTGAAAACTTTTAAGCAGTAATTTCGTAGATACCTTTTGATAAAAGTGGCCCTGTAGTAAACATCGTAAGTTCGATATTTATTACATGAGAAAAAAAAAACAAACGAAAATCGTAGTCGAGCCACAACAACACGAGCGCCGGCGTGAGAGGGGAAGCCAAAGAAGCTCTGGCTGGTTTTATCTTGTCTTGTCATTTTCGTGTGCCTCGTGCGTTACCATTGTTATGATATCCTTTATACAACTTTACGGTTTACCTATTGTTGATAAAAAAAACAGTTGAAATGTTTTATATGTAAAATTTTCCGCTCTTCAACTTTGTCCGAAACGTTTTTTTCAACAACTTCTTTGTTCTCGAGATATCGCTCTAGCGAGAGATTCATTCGCTATTTTTGCCCCTCTTGTATTTTGTACGATTTTTTTTTAATTTTTACATGCGCTGTTGAAATGACAGGGTTTCAGTCAAGAGACGAAACCGATTGCGCGAAATGCAATTGTGAAGCCGATAGGATGAGTGATAGCGAGCCATGATTATGACTCTTTTGGCTCAAGTCATGCAGAGTCTCAACGAAAGTGGGAATTATGATTGCGTTTTATGTACTACAGACGATGCTTAATCTCGTTCCTTTGGTCGATGCTAGTCAAATGGTCAGTATTTCGAATTTTCCAAACAATTGTATTTTTTATATCATTATTTGTTTGTTTTGACTGATTCAACAATATTTGCTACATTTATTCAATCCTAATATTCTCAACCTACTTATTGAAGTTTGCATCGTTGCAACGAAAGGATTTTTCTTCTCATTTTTTGAATTAACAAAATTCAGAAGTTGAAAATAACAACATGAAGAGAGACAACAACTCTACCACTGAGAATTAGAAGAATAATTTTTTGTTTCAATAATTTGAAACGTTTTTCACGAGAAATTCGTGTGTAAAATATGATAAAAAAATAAACCCCTAGGTAATAATGTTGATTTCCAGAAACTTTGGATTCGCTTATAAGGAATTTAGGAAATAAATATGAGTCGGCAGTGATTGATCGTCTTCTCGAATTCGGTTTGAATCTTGTTGATTGTTTGGGTCAATCAGTATGATTTTGAAGAAAAATATGGCACCGGCATTGCCAAAAATCGATCAATATATTATGGAGAGCTTACGCAACAGTTTTCCGTTGCGAATTGAATTCTGAAATTCAACTCGACGCCATTTTATAGATATACCTGTCAAAGACGAGATCGCTACAAGGCTCTCTTAGAGGAAGGACGGCAGATCCCAACTGTTTTCGAAATTCGATCCTATTCCAAAAATTAAGATTCAACGGGGAAAAACGCTAACTAGGATAAACCGCGTTTGAAAAAATAGCCATTTTGAAAATAATGATCGATTCGAGTTATCTTCGTTAAAACTAACATGAATGTTAGTTTTCATTTTGAACCTTTGTTAAAAAACCATTTTGTACGTGAAGTTCTCTAAAAAATTGTATGAAATCCACAAATAAAGAAATTGGAAATTAAAAATCAAGAAATATTTATTCAGTTTTTAAGTAATTTTAATAAGATGTACCAAAATACAATTTATAAACCGTGAGAAAAAATAATAATTCTCAATAAAATTTATGAATTTTATATGAAAATTTGCACGAAATCAAAAATCGAAATCCGTAAATGAATTTTGATTGTTTTTCAACGAGTAAAACAATATAATTTGATTTAAATTGAATGAATTTAGTAAAACCAATTAAGTAGTGGGTTTGATAAATTTTTATGAAAATAATTTGAAGCATAAAAATCTCCCCAGGGGGAAAAAAACCTGATGGACATTTATTGACCCCCCTTCATATTTTTTCACAAACATACATGCACTCTAAAAATCCCCTCCTTACAAAAATACCTCCGAAAATGAAATTCTCACTAAAAGTTATAAGAGTGACCCCCCTCAAAAAAAATTTCCTCAATGGTCCCTCAATGGCCCTACTTCTCATCTTTTTTTTAAATTTAATCGGTCTCTTTTCTTGATTTTCAATTCCTCCTTTCCCTCGGGCTCTAATCACTCACCTGCCCTCGGCCCGCGGTGTAGTCGACGAAAAAAATTGAGACGGACACGGAGTAGACAAAGCAACGGAAGAAACTGATTATATTCTGTGTTAAGCTCCTAGACCGACTCTATGATTTAGACGTAAATTGTACGAACATAGCACTACGCCTCAAAACCGTTTTGCGTAAATATATAGAAGTTCATAAAAGTGCGGGATGAATTATCATAGATATGTAGTCGAAGATAACATCTAGTCATGAGAAAAGTGAGATAATAACGTGTATATAATACTCCAATAGTTTTTTCCCCCTTATTATTCGTCACAATCACCGCGATGAGAGCATTTTTTCAAGTACGTAAAAGGACAATAAAAATTTACGCACTGAGTCTACTTGAACCCGACCAAAACCATCCCCGCCACTAGTAATCGAGAAAACCTCGATTACTGGGTCATTTTGACCGAGAATAAAACCGTTCCCGCTGCTAGTAACCGAGAAAACCTCGGTTACTATCTTTGGGTCATTTTGACCCAGACCAAAACCGCTCTCGCTACTTATAACCGAGGAAACCTCGGTTACTACCATAGGGTCATTTTGACCCAGAGTAACACGGTTCCCGCTAATAGTAACCGAAAAAAGCTCCGTTACCACCATTGGGTCTATTTGACCCAGATTAAAACCGTTTCCGCTACTAGTAACGGAGAAAATTTCGGTTACTTCCATTGGGTCATTTTGACCCAGACTAAAACCACTCCCGCGACTAGTAACCGAGAAAACCACGGTTACTGCTATTGGGCCATTTTGACCCAGAATAAAACCGTTCCCGCTACTAGTAACCGAGAAAACCACGGTTACTGCCATTGGGTCATTTTGACCCAGAATAAAACCATTCCCGCTACTAGTAACCGAGAAAACCTCGGTTACTATCTTTGGGTCATTTTGACCCAGACCAAAACCGCTCTCGCTACTTATAACCGAGGAAACCTCGGTTACTACCATAGGGTCATTTTGACCCAGAGTAACACGGTTCCCGCTATTAATAACCGAAAAAAGCTCCGTTACTACCAATGGGTCTTTTTGACCCAGATTAAAACCATTTCCGCTACTAGTAACGGAGAAAATTTCGGTTACTACCATTGGGTCATTTTGACCCAGACTAAAACCACTCCCGCGACTAGTAACCGAAAAAACCACGGTTACTGCTATTGGGTCATTTTGACCCAGAATAAAACCGTTCCCGCTACTAGTAACCGAGAAAACCACGGTTACTGTCATTGGGTCATTTTGACCCAGAATAAAACCGTTCCCGCTACTAGTACCCGAGAAAACCACGGTTACTATCATCGGGTCATTTTGACCCAGAATAAAACCATTCCTGCTACTAGTAAACGAATAAACTTCAGTTATTACCATTGGGTCATTTTGACCCAGACCAAAACCGCTCGCGCTACTTGTAACCGAGAAAACTCCGGTTACTACCATAGGATCATTTTGACCCAGTTCAAAACTGGTACTACTATTGATAACCGAGTGAGCCTCGATTACTACCATCGGGTCATTTTGACCCAAGCCGAAACTACTGCCGGTACCAGTAACCGAGGAAACCTCCATTACTATTATTAATGGAGGAAACTCCATTACTATTATTAAATATCGAAAAGTCGCTTGAGCACTATCGATAAATTCTTTTAAAAAAATCATATTTTTTTCATAATATACTAACATATTTCGTGGAGGCCTAAAAATAATTGTGGATTTTTTTAAACTACCCTAATATATATTATTGAAAACAATTGCGATACACCAGAAATCTCCACAGCGGGAGACTTATTTCGTCGGAATGAAGATTTTAAAAAAACTTTTGACGACCGAGTACATCAACATAAGTAAGCATTATTAAATTTCCTAACAGTATCTTGGCGATACCATTCCGATATTCCTAGCAAAAGTCTCGCCAATAGTATTGGCGATACCATTACGATATTTCCAGCAACAATAACGCGAGTGGTATTGGCGATACCATAACGATATTTCTAGCAACAGTCTTGCCAATAGTCTTGACGATACCATTACGATATTCCCAGCAACAGTCTCGGCAATAGTTTTGGCGAGACCAAAATGAAATTCACAGTAAAAGTCTCGCCAATAGTCTTGGCGAGACCATTATAATATTACCATCAATAGTCTCGCCAATATTGTTGTCGAGATCATTAAAATAAGATATTCCTATCAACAGTCTCGCCAATAGTCTTGGCGAGACCATTACGATATATTCTCAGCAAGTCTTGTCAATAATATTGGCGACATCATAACGATATTACGAGCAATAGTATCGCCAATAGTCTTGGCTAGATCATTATGATAGTGTAAGCAACAGTCTCGCCAATAGTCTTGGCGATAACATTACGATATTTCAGGTGACAGTCTCGCCAAGAGTCTCGGCGATATCATAAAGATATTCCCAGCAACATTCTCGACAATAGTATTGGTGAGACCATTACGATATTAATAGTCTTGGCGAGATCGTTACGATATTACCAGCAATAGTCTCGCCAATAGTCTTGGCGAGATCATTATGATGTTCTAAGCAAAAGTCTCGCCAATAGTTTTGGCTAGACCATTAAGATATTCCTAGCAACAATCTCGCCAATAGTCTTGGCGAAAACATTAAGATATTTGAGGTAACAAGCTCGCCAAGAGTCTCGGCGAGAACATTCCAATATTCCTAGTAACAGTTCCGCCAATAGTCTTGGTGAGACAATTACAATATTCCTAGAAAAAGTCTCGCCAATAGTATTGGCGAGACCATTCCAATATTCCTAGCAATAGTCTCGCCAAGAGTCTTGGCGAGACAATTACAATATTCCTAGCAATAGTCTCGTCAAAAGTCTTGGCGAGGCCATTACAACATTTCAGGTAACAGTCTCGCCAATAGTCTTGGCGAGACCATTCCAATATTCTTATCAACAGTCTCGCCAAGAGTCTTGGCGAGACCATTACGATATTATAGGTAACAATCTCGCCAAGAGTCTTGGCGAGAACATACCAATATTCCTAGCAATAGTCTCGCCAAGAGTCTTGGCGAGACCATTACCATATTTTTAGCAAAAGTCTCGCCAAGAGTATTGGCGAGGCCATTCCAATATTCCTAGCAACAGTCTCGCCAATAGTCTTGGCAAGACTAATACGATTTTTGAGGTAATAGTCTCGCCAAGTGTCTTGGCGAGACTATTCCAATATTCCTAGCAATAGTCTCTCCAAGACTCTTGGCGAGACAATTACAATATTCCTAGCAATAGTCTCGCCAAGAGTCTTGGCGAGGCCATTACAACATTTCAGATAATAGTCTAGCCAAGAGTCTTGGCGAGACCATTCAAATATTCCTATAAACAGTCTCGCCAAGAGTCTTGGCGAGACTTTTTGACAAAGTATGGTAGTAGTATGGGAAACGGTCCTCAGCCATACTATGCCCAGACTCTTGGCGATACTCTTGGCGAGACGTCTCTGCGAGACGTCTCGCCCATACTACTTTTTTCCACCCGGGTAGTTAATGGAAAATATTTTCATTAACCACCTAATTAAATGATTAATGGAAAATATTTTAATGGACCATTAAAATTAAATGGTTAATGGAAAATATTTCCATTAACCATTTAATTAAATGGTTAATGGAAAATATTTTAATTGACCATTAAAATTAAATGGTTAATGGAAAATATTTCCATTAATCATTTAATTAAATGGTTAATGGAAAATATTTCCATTAAACATTTAATTTAAATGATTAATGAAAATAGTTTCCATTAACCATTTAATTAAATGGTTAATGGCAATATTTTCCATTAACCATATAATTTTAATGGTCAATGGAAATATTTTCCATTAATCATTTAATTTTAATCGTTATTGGAAATAATTTCCATTAACAATTTAAATAAATGGATAATGGAAATATTTTTCATTAACCATTTAATTTTAATGGATAATAGAAATATTTTCCACTAACCGTTTAATTTTAATGATTAATGAAAATGATAATGCATTTAAAAAAATAATGCATTATTTGCAACCCTGGTTCAGAGGTTACTGCTCGTAGGTAATTTTCGAAATTTATTTTTCGAAAAACTGATATAGCACTGAAAGATCTAAGTGCGATACCGTACACTACTGAACGAACTCTGAGCGATTTGTTAAAGAAAATTTAACATAGTCAATATGAGCGGGACTAACTCCGGAGATTATATTCGAGATTTATTTTTAGACAAAATGATAAACCACTGAACGATGTTAACATGATACCATACACCACTGAACGACCACCGAGCGATTTGTGAAAAAAAGTAAATATAATCAATATGGAGGGGCTAACTCAATGGGGATATAAACACGATAAGTCTAATACCCATTGCGTTTTTACCCAGAGAGACGAAAGGCATGTGAGTGGGGGAAAATAGTGATGTAATCATCCGCGAGGGGGCGAGCGGATCGATCGTAGTTTGTTAGCCAGCCGCGGGGATTGCGGGAATCAGTACATCAGTAATGAACGCTCGCGCATTCGAGGTGGATCTCCCAACAAAAATTTGGCGTAGTTATTCGTGTGCCGGTTTGATGCAAACTACTATTAAATTAAGCGTTCTAATTGTAGGGAAGAACTGAACAAATGAAATAAAACCAAAAACAACATTTGTAAATTAGTGTTTTAATTTCGAACGAGGATTCGGAAGTTTTAATAGGGCTTCATTCAGTGCAAAAGGACATTACGTGATCCTCGTCAGGGCGACGTAAATATACCTGCGCTTGCTCCAAAGTTGACTCTAGATATACATATATATACAGCAATCTGCAGGATCCCCCAAATCAATATATATGTATACATCCAAATATATATATACACATAAAGTGCATTCCGAGGAATTCTTCGAGCTCAGTCATTGCAGCCAGGTGGAAGAGGGGAATTTAAGGCGAACGAATTGAACGCGAATCCGAGTTTGCCCGAGATGGAGAGAGCGTCGTGTTTTTTTTTTGTTTTCTTCAACAGTAGCTTCTTTCGTATTTTCGCGAGTGTCACACATATGGAATAATAATAATAATAATGACTACGAAAACATATTTCGACGCCTGTGCCTCCCAAACGTGCTAAGATACATATAAACAGATAATTATATGTAAAAATCAGAAAAAAATCGTGCTAATTGACAATCGGTCGAACGAGTGTGTGCTAATCACCTTGATGCCTTCGCGTTGTTTATTATCGACCCTCGTGAAAGGGCGTTAATAAAAAGTGTCTATATTGATCGTGTATTGCGATAAATAAAAAAGGATTTGAAAAATGACTTTATGACTTTATATATGACGTTGCTGAAGTTTTGTTTTTTTTTCTCTGTATCGTCAATTGTTTGATTATTGAGGACGAGCGAGACAATCGGAAGTGAATAAGTCGAAGGGGGTTGTCGCAGCGAGGGGATCAAATTCGTTAGTGTTTGTGTATGAGCGTAGGAATTGTTCATTCAGGATGTTCTCAAGCGTAATGACAAATTATCGTGATATTGAGCCATTTTTCTCAATCGGAGCAGCGTCCCCGTACGGATCGCCCACGACGTAACTGTTTCGTGTTTTTGTTTCGCGGCAAGGGGGGCGAAAAAGAAGAAGAGGAAGAAGTGTCTCGGCGGGGGACTGAGAAATAACAAAAAAAATAAAAATAAAAACATTTAGCGCACTTTGAATTGCAGCAAGAACGAAAGCGGAAGCGCGGCCATTTTGTTTTCTTGCTTTACGGCGTCGAATCCCTCTTAGCGGACAATAATTGGGATTAAAAATAATAATAACAAAAACTATCAATGAAATGACGGATATGTTGATTGGAATAACGGGTAACGGGTTCCCGTGTCCCGGACCAAGCGGCATTACCGTTAAAAACGGTGACGTCGTTTATCGACAGAAGAAAAACAACAACAATGGGAACAATTGCAACGGGGCGGTTTATCGGAATTCGGAAATGCGACATTCGCGAAGCGAGGACGTCCTCGGACCGGGAACGAGATCCCCGAGCCCTTTATTGGCTACAGCCTCTGAGGACGATCTCATTGCTGCTAGCGCCTTAAGGGACTGCGACAGTTCGCCACCTTGCTCCTCTCTGACCTTGCCACCAAGGACACCCCTTCCACTCGCTGATAGAATCGATCCTGAGGATTCTATTCGCGATATTGTCACGGAAAATGATCTTTACAGGTAAATGAAAAAAAAAAAAAAATTCTATAATTTTATGAACATGTAACAATTTCGAGTTCAAGCAGTTTTGACAAAATGGCGGCTTTTCAATACAACATGGCCGCTTTCAATCAGGCGGAAAACATTTTTACTCACATTTTCTTGTTTTTATTAACAAACGCATTGTAACAGCGACCGAAAAAATGATCATTTTAATTAGCGTAGTCCCGTTTTGTTCATTTATATCAACAAATCGAGGCGATTAAAAACAAATTATATCAAAAATCAGATTTGTCTTCGAAATAAAAAATGGTCGAAGAAAATGAGTTAAAATTTTCGTGGAAAGGAATTTTTATAGCACGGGCCTAAGATTTGGGCTCGTAAAGTATGGAAAATGTAATCCTTCCCAGCGGGGGGGATGCTCCTCGATCCTTAGCATCGTTTCTCAAGGTCTTTCTTAACTACCTGAACCATGAAAATCTATGTCCAGAATTCCTCGACTCTTAAAATACTTTCCCAAATCGTTTTAAAACACTTGAAATATTCGAAAATCAATTATTATTGCATTTGAATAATTGAATTAAAATTACAACGAAAAAAAATAAAAACTATTTTTTAGTGGCACGATATTCAATGTGCCATTTACATAAGTCGAGATTATACGATTTTTCGTTCGCTCTTATGCCCAATCGAGAATTATTACAAGAGTGTTTTTTAAAACGAGACAGAAACGAGTAAATAAGACACTTAGCGACAGCTCTCTCGGTCGATGATTAGATAAAGATGTTTTTATCCGTATATATATACATATATGCGATACATAATATATCAATTACCAGACAAACCATATTCTGTGTCTTTTCTTGTAATTTATTATTTTAATAATAATAATGATGAAAAAAAAATTGTTTTTTTTTTACTTCTCTCCTTTCTTTTTGTGTCTGACGAAAATATTGAACGTGCGCGGTATACACGTGATTAAATAAAGCTCGTACGTGTATACACGTATACAAAGCGCCACTAGCCATTGAATTACGTCAGGCACGAGGAAAAATAGAATTGACACGATCCTGTTGAGAT
The DNA here is from genome assembly GCA_963989365.1 of Rhimphoctona megacephalus. Taxonomy (NCBI): domain Eukaryota; kingdom Metazoa; phylum Arthropoda; class Insecta; order Hymenoptera; family Ichneumonidae; genus Rhimphoctona; species Rhimphoctona megacephalus. The sequence goes on from OZ022418.1 coordinate 29,875,023, forward strand.
CATTTTATACACATTGAATATCCGGATTATATCCGTAATCATTATCCATTCAGATAAATGTAAAAAAAGCTAATTTAACCGGAATGCAAAATAAATTCACTGAATATCTTCGAGAAGAATCTACTCCATATTTGTTCCCTTTTCAACACGGCTTCCGGGACGCTTTTTTTTTATCTGGATTATAAAAAAATATGCAAATATATAAAAATGAAAAACAGCGGTAAAACCGAAATTATTTGGTGAAAAAAAAATAAACTTTCCGATTTCGAAGTCTCCGGTACATCGTCATCTATAAAAATAAACATTTGCACGACTGCATGTCCTCTGATGTGTACAAACGTGAGAGACGTTGAAAAAAAAAAAAAAATAATAATAATAATAATAAAATTAAAATATAAAAAGTTGTAAAGAAAATTCTTTTCGGGACTCGACAATGCCTCCAAGTTCATTGGACATAAAAGGATAAAAAAAAATCGAAAAGCATTCAATACTCTCGAACAAAAGATTACGAGATACGAGCCAAGAAATGAAAAAAAAAAAAAAAAAAGAGAGAAAAGAAAAAAAGCCTATTGACTCGATCGAAACGCAGGGAGATATCTAAAATCATTGGATCTTTTGTATTTAGGTTCGTATTGTTCAAGAGGCATTATGACAAGTACGTGGCCCTGGCAGCCAGATACGAGGAGGCCAGAGGATTGGCCTATTACTTGGAGGAGCGTTATCACGAAGTCAAGGTAAGAAAATTAATGACACCTGCGTCATTTTCTTATTTAATTATTTAAAAATGTATTTTCGATAAAAATAGAATAAAATTAATGATAAATGAAAATATAACGAGTCTCGGAGATGCTGATATAAATTGACGGGGCCGCTGGAAGGTACAAAAAGAGCGTTTCCTGGAATTTTATGATCAAATGTTTGAACAAATATTGATTTGATGAAGTAAAATGTTTCAAACAAAATTTGAAAAAAAAAAAAGAAAAAAAAATTGAAATTAAGAAAAAAAACACACATTGAAGAATAATGGAAGTTAGGCTGTGGATAGAGAAGCGAAGCAGGCTTTCCCGGAGCTTGTTCACCAGACCGTGAGAGCTGGTGACCTCAGCTTCGAGCTCTCCGCGCTCTTTCGAGGCCGTGGTTAACACTCCATTCTTGTAAATATAAATATATTTATGTAGGTGCGTAAATCCTCTAGGTAGCGTGCTCCGCGAACGAGGAAAAGAGACGGAATAGCCTCAAAAAAAAGAGAACAATAAAATGAAAAATAAAATAAAAAAGAAAAAGATAAAATTAAAAAAAAAAAAAATTGCACGTTACACCCTACCGAACCTGGAACGCGGATAATTAGACTCGTAGGCGAAGAGAAGAATGGCCCCAAGATGCACCGTGGAAAACTGTTACAGTTCGTGTACGCTCTTGGAAACTCCAATCAGAAAGAAAGAGAAAAAAAGACAGGATACGAGTACAGTTATAACAGAACATTGTGAAATTTTTTTATCATTCACATCTATGTATTTCGATATATTTTTTGTATATTTTTATATTATAATTACATAAGAAAAATTTAGAGGAAACAGTTGCCCAATAAACCAACGATCGAATTTTCAAAAAGAAAGTATTTCCACCTCTCTCAGTGCCCAAAACCCGTTCGATAAAAATTTTCTACACATTTTATGACCCCTTGATATTTCCAACGGTTGAAATGCATGAGAAAAACGGACGACGTTTATTAGTCTCACTCTTTTAAGGCGACTAGGCAGCGAAAATGGGCCGAAAATGAGATAAAATTGAAATGGCATTTGCGAATAATCAAAACAACGTATATACATTTTCTTTTTTGCAACGTTTTTATTGGAGTTTTGGCTATTAAATTCAGTGGTTATGATTTGAAAAATATAAATATTTAAGGGAGATATGGGCGGATAAAGAAGACCACGCGTCTCATGCACTGTTCCCTCATTGCCACGATTCCGAGTCGCCGGTTGAAGTTTTCGGCAATTCCCAAACACCATTCTCTTCATGGGATGTTCCTCCACACACTGAACCCAAATTTTTCGAAAAAACATAAAAATTAAAAAAATGGCGGCTAAAATTTGAAAAACATCGAAAAACGGATGACATTTGTTGTAATAACAATAATAATAAATTGATTTTTTTACACAGACGTTGGTTCATTTTGTAGAGAAAGTTGATATCTTCATTAAAAAAAAAAAAATCAAAGCGATATCTTCAATCGTTCTTGAGTTATCGCGGCAAAACTAGTACAAAATGCTGTTTCGAGAAAAACGCGTTTAATTTTATTGCTCTCCTGAGTTCAATTTTACGCATTTTTCAATTTTCTTTGCGTCAAAATGTTTGGAAGAAATTGTAGTAACAGAATACAAAAAAACGAAAAAATTCGAGATTTTTCGATGTCTAGTCCCCTTAATGTTTCATATTTAATCGTACGCTCCGAATTTTTATCATTAATTAACGATATTATTACAGGCACAATTATAAATTCTTTTGAAATATTTGCCTAAGCTTATTAGTTGAATTATAATTAATAATGGCCTGTGGATTAATTTGCTTAGCTTAAGTACGGAGAAAAATGAAGGAAATATTCGACTTATATAATATTATTTATACACGCAACTATTTTTACTGTACGGGGGCAGAGACACGAATAAATTCACGGTTGAGAGAGCGTGCGAATTCGATGCTTAATAATGTGCGTATATATATATATATAGACAATGGAAGAAAGATAATTATTTTTCATGTATTTAATATTTTCGAAAACAAAATGTATTTTTAGATAGACGATAATGCGTTTGTATTATTTATGGTTATTGAGAGTACGAGGATGAGGAGAATGTACTAAAGTTGTAACGCCGTAGGTCAACAACACGGTACTTTTCGATCCTGAGAATCGTGATACTCGCGTTCTCTCTCTCTCTCTCTCTCTCTCTCTCTCCCCCCCCTCTCTCTCTCTCTCTCTCTCTAACTCTAACTCTTTCACACATAGACACAAACGCGCCTGGCACTAAACCGAGAAATCGTTGAGAAATTATCTCAACTACGCTATTCATCTAATTTTTAATATCTTTCTCTTTTGCTCTTTCTCTCATCTTTGTACGTGAGAAACATATTTATTTCGTCTTGGATTGTTCACCTTTGCAAAGTTTAAGCCAACTTGTCTTGAAGATCGAGCGCGTGGGTGTGAGAGGGAAAGTTTTCTACGTCGTCAGTCTCGTTATTCAAATTGGACAATTTTACTATAAGAAGAGTAAAAAGCTCTTCCACCGTAAAACCATATCTTTTAATTTTCCATCCACGCTTCTCCTAGCAGTAAAAAAGTGTACTAAAAAAACGATGAATAAAGAAAAACTCAACTTCCTAATCGTTCGTTCCAATTGTCCATTTTTTCAATTAATTTCCTCGATCTTCTAAAAAAAAAAAAAAAAAAAAAAAAAACAATGTAAAATTTATCTAAAAAGCCCTTTAAAAAATCGAGAAAAAATCTGGGCAACGAGAGAGTTTGGAAAATACTTCCTCACCGTTTATGGCGCGCCATATACGACCCGGAAATGGGATTAAATTTTATATAAATGGTATATATGGCTCCAATATTATTTTATATTTACGATATTGTTTTATTTTTATTTTTATTATTATTATTATTATTATTATTATTATTATTATTATTATTATTAGATAAAAGGCGAAACCTTCTCAGATTAGAAAGTACCATCGATGCGGATCGTGAGTCCTGTGTTTCGAAGCTAGAGAAATACTGGCACACACAGGTGGCCAAAGCCAATGTGGGCCCTCTCTATTACAATAATTAACCATTTCACCATAATCGACCACATCATATTGTAATTATCATTAATGAGTGGCTTAACGGTTCACCGGAGTTGCACATGTCAGTGAAAAACCCTAATTTCCAATAAAAGCCGGCCAATAATTTAGTGCTTTATACATCGGAGATAAAAATATAAAAAAAAAAAAAAAAAGTTCTAAGAGCACGTTTTCTCCTATATACGCGATTTTTTTTTTATTCTCAATGCATATAGGAGGCTCACTCGACCATAACGATCGATGATTCAGCATGATTAAACGCCTGTGTATCCTCTCTGAGAGTTGTCAGCCATTTTTATGTACATATTTGTTTATTTTTCTTCACCCGAATGGAAATTTAGTAAAACAGACGAAAACTATAGAGCCGCAGAGCATTCTCACGATATTGTGCTTTAATATTTCATATTGGAACAATTTCACATTTTTGCATATCAGATTTAAATCTCGAATGAAAAAAAAAAAAAAAAAAAAACAAAAAAGTCACAAGAAATTGTTAAGGAAAAAGACTATTGGCTCGCTGAATGGGCTCGTTTATGTTCCGGGACTGGGACGCGCCTACATGGATCTTGAATCGAGTTCTCTGTAAGCAAAGTCGTTCATTAGATTCGCCTCAATAACGTACCGATGCTCGATATAATAAATAATGTTATTCGTCTAGCTCTCGAATTACCTTTTAAGGCGTGGCTCAAGACTCTATTTATTCATCTATTTTTTATTTTATTTTATTTTTTTTTCAACTATTTATTTATTATTTCTTCCTATTCTGCTTTGGATTCACCGATTTTGCATAAATTGTCATAAAAATTAATCTCTACTCTTTGCTCTTGATTACTGATAATTATTTGGTGAATAAATAAATAAATATTTTTTTTTTACCTATTTCAATATAAATTATTATTATTTTTCTCTCTTTTACAGGCAGAACGAGACAAACTCGAAGAGACGAGGCTGGCATTGGAGAAACGATTGGAAAATAGCGAGACCGAACTTCGAGAAAAAGAAGAAGAATTATTCGTGCAGTTGGAACGTAGTTTGCGACTGGAGGACGAGGCCGAGAGAACGAGGGCGGATCGTGACGCTTGTGTCGCCGCTCGGGATCGTCTTGAACGGGAGCAGACCTCGGCGTTGCGTCAGTTACAGTTGCAGGCGACCCAGAACGAGATGACGAGACGAACCCTCGAACGGGCTAGACAGGATGTCGTACGACAAGCCACTCTCATACGTGCCGAACGCGATGCTCTCGAAAGAGAGGTAAAATTATATTAAAAACAATAACAACAACAACATTTAAGACCATTATCAAAATCCTGCTCAAATATATTTTTTTAAAATATTTTTTTAATGCCCCTCCACAAACGTCATAATTATTCGATTTAAAAACCTGAAATAATTCACCAAAATGACGTTTTACTTGATATTTTATTTTTTTGCATTTTCCTTTTCATCCTTTTGCCCCATTTTTTCTTGATCCTGATCTCCCTTTCATAAATTTTTCATTTATTATTGTTATTATTATTATTTAATTTGAAAAAGATCGATATGTGTATCTAGCGGGTCAACGAACGGGACATCGAAGTAGAATTGTCGAACAAAATATTTCCAGGTTGCACTCGATTTGATATTTGATACTCGACTCGTGGCTTTTTTCTATTCTTCTTCTTTTTTTCATCTTCTCGATTTTCATTTCCTCCTCTCAGTTTCACGTATATATTAATAAAAGTATAAATCAAACGAAAAAATTTACTAATAAATGAAACTTTGAAAACTAATTAGAATAGAATAAAAAATAAAAAAAAGAATGTAATCGTGACTGGAAATCGTTAAAAAAAATGTAAATATTTTTTGCAGAACGTCGTATTGAAAGAAAAACTCCGGATCGGAGAAGGTGAGCTCGGAGAAGAACGTCGTCGTCGCGAGGAAGGCGAAGCTGCTTTGACCCATGAAACAGTCACTCTGAGACACGCTGCTCGTCATTTACGAGCCGCTGCGATACACGCAACATCCTGCCGTCGACGAAGAAGATGTTCCGTTTGTTTATACGCTAAACGAACTTTTGCCGAGGTTGACGACTTTCGGGATGAGTAAGTTTTTCATTAAAAATGAAATTTTTTAATAAATTTAATTAAAAAATTAATATATTAATAAATTAATTTCAATTTTTTGAAATTGAATATGCATTTTTTATGTTTTTTTTTCGTATTTTTCTTTTTTTTTCTTTTTCTCACTTTTTTCCGCTATGTTATCGGTTCTTTATACTTTTATCTTTGTTATTTGTTTTTAGTGGAAAATTATTCAAATGCCTTCAAGCACCGCTGCAAGATTTACGCACTTGGTTACGCCCGAGCACACCGACGTCATATCCGGCATTGAGAACGAGCTCCCCACTCGATCGTGGTATAAGTTACATCGACGATTCAAGCAGCAGCTCCGAGGACGAGGAATTCCCGAGTACACCCGTCGCCGAGGTTTCTCTTTCCTCTGCCAATTCAGCGCCTCCTGCTGCTCGAGCATTTTCCTCAGATTCTGGGTAAAAACATAAATTACACGTATAAAGTAATTAAATTGGTAAAATAAGAATGAAGCATTGCAAAGAGCAGTAAGATAATTCAACACAAAAATTCAAATTACAATACGAAGAAAAAACGGTTTTTGGTGCATAATTTTAAAAATATGTGTCATTAATATTGGTTATTATAAAATAATCATTTTTAATGATACTCGAAATAATAATTTTGAAAAATAATTTGCACAAACACTCAAATAACTAAATGCAAACAATTTTTAAGTTTTTCGTCCGAGGTCGGTGATCGTAGATCACGTTCTTACGAAGCGGGTGGAAGCAGTCGAAAAATAAGTGAGTCTTCGAGCAGCGAGAACGACGCTCACCGTAATACAAGTGGTGGACCATTTACGCGCTCGAAATGGACCTCCTCGTTTCGCAAACTTCTCAGCCGAAAATCCAAAGCAAAGAATCTCACTGCCGTCGAGAGATCCTCTTCGTGAATTTAAATTATTATTTTATTTTATTTTTTTTTCATATTCAACGATAATAATTTATCCGGGAATTGCGAAAGAGAGTCTGTACGAAAAATAGTTTTACCATCGTAAAAATAGATCAGACGAAAACAGGCGCTTTGGTTCCAATTTTTTCTTTTTTTTTTTTTTCTTTTTTCAACGCTCTTTCGTGCTGTCATTCCAGAAGTTGTCGTTTTAGATCCTGTCCAAAAACTTGACTGGAAATGAAACTATTTGACTATTTATTATGGGAATATTCGAAAGATCACGATTTTCCAAATCGGGTCTTGAGGTACAACAATTTGACTTTGAAAATGGCAGCTAGAAAAACGTTTCGAAAGAAAAATTGGAACAACAAGATAAAAAGTATAACGATATCGTTTCTCAAGACCGAAATTATTTCGGTTTCGAAATATTTTTTATTTATTATACTGTTGGAGTAACATTAGGCTTAATGACGGTAAAAATCGTACGAACGATAGAAACCGATAATGTTTGTTGCAACCGCTGGAATATGGCGGTTCTCCCGGCCCTTGTGAGAGAAAGTCGGAATTGAAGAAGGAAACGAAACATAAAATTGGCTCAAACACGAGAATCGCCCATTTTTCGTACGAATTATCTCATGGATTTTTATTACGATTTCGGATCGCCGTTTTATACACAGGGTACTTTCCCGATTCGATGCTCTTCTTACTGTTAATTATTTAATTACATTTATCATCATCATCATTATTATTATTATTATTATTATTATTATTATTATTATTATTATTATTATTATTATTATTATTAAGTATTTTTATTTCGGGGCTCTGAGTATCGTGAATTGTGCTTGAAAAACAAAAAGTGAGAAAAATCTAACAGTTCCTCAGCTGCGGTAGAATTCATTCGTAATTGTACTCATAATAATATTAATATTTTTATTTTTCTCTATTCTTAACGCAAATGGACCTCGCGAATAATTATCAGCACTTCAAAACCCTTCAGACCCTTTAGATTACAATGAAAAACTTGAAAATTCTATTTGTTCTATAAGATCCGAATTCTTCCTATAAAAAACGTGATCCAAATTACTGCCAACAATTAAAAATAACGAAAAAAATGGAAACAACATTTTAATGAAAAAAATCGCGTATACGAAAATTGTATACAAAAATTCGGGGGACAATTTTTAGTGTTTCCGAAAAGAAACAAGAGAAATATTGACAACGCCCGAATTATCTTGCACACACACACACACACAATTTCCTTTTTTTTCCAAAATACAAGACTGTTTTTTTGTCTAGACACATAGCGATTTTTGCAGTGTACTTAAATATAGTATTATCGTATTGTTAAATGTAGTAGTCGTGAAAAAATAATATTTTGAAGTTCGTCAACGGATTTACAAGCGCCTTCTTGCGGATACTCCATTTGATTTGCATTTAAAAAGAAAATTTGGCATTTTTTTTTGTAACCCTGTTAATTAAGACCACGAAAATTAAGTTTTCATTGATATTCCATTTATATTTTCATACGGTGCCTTAGTGTCGTTACACGAAAAATATTTAAAAAAATTGAATAATTATGTAATTAAATAAATGCTTCGTCCGACATTCCAAATGAATTTATCTTCGGATCGTTTGTTCGGTATACCTTTTGAACAAAAATTGACGTAAAAAAAAACAAATACTTACAGAGAAATCCTATTAACAAAAAATATATATAAAATATGACTAAATGAATTGAAAAAATATATAAATATATATATATATATATATATACACAATTGTGCTCGTATGTTCCAACATAAATTGGAATTAATAACGATTTTTCATTTTCGAGAAAACGGAATTGTTGTAAAATTAAAAAAAAAAAACAAACAAACAAAAAGCGTTTGGTTTCGAAAAATCCCAATTTTCGAATAATCAATCGTGTGATTATATCTGCGATTTGGTTGAATTGCATTTTGGGGATCCATGACGAAGAAACTTTGCATTAGGCGAAGTACGTAAAAAAAAAAGCAAAATAAAACTCCATACTGTTAAGGATCGAATTTACAAAATTTATTTCGCACTTCAGACTAGGTCGTTGAAATAAAATATAGAAGAGTCCAAAAAGCCGAAAAATCACAATAATAAACAAACGAACAATTAATTCAGATTAAAAATAGACGAATAAAACTGTTTTAGAGGAGAGTCAATTAATTAAACTAGAACATTTCAGCATTGAACTAATGAAAGAAAAAAAAAACAAAAAACAAACAGAACTTGACATTTCGATGATATTGTAGATTCGAATTAATAATTAGACGAAGGAATTTGGTGCCACGACATTTAATCGTTAAATACCGTAATTTGAAGGGAAAAAAACAGAAACAAATAAAAATTAGAGGATTAAAAATGAAGTAACAATCGTGCCAATTTTATCGAATTAAATAATGTTCTCTTCCAATATTATATAGATATACATATATATATATATAATATATTGTATTAATATATTACATATATATGTATATGATATTTATACACAATATATCAGTCTCCAAATATAATTTGAGACCTATCTGGAGTTTGTTTTTCTAATCTATCGCATGAAAATTAAAATGATTGGGAATTGATAAAAAAAAAATTAAAAAAAATTATGATTAACTACTAAATAATTGATAAAAAAATTAATCGCCGAGAAGCTCGTTCGTAAAGTCTCTGTCGATCCTCGTACGAAGATCATCCAGAAGACAACGCGAACTTCAGCGTCCTGGACGATCGTGGAGTTGTCGTTTTGATTTTTTTATTGACGCCGCTGCGCCGGCTCAATGACTGTTGTAATTGTTACTGTTATAAAGAAGACGAAAAAAAAGACAAAATCGAGTATTTGTGAACGCAAGGGACACGTTGTTGTGTATGTCGTATGTGCAAAAAATATATACCGAAAATAGGGGAAAAGACGATGGTGGACAAAGAAAAAAAAAAGGCTTGTAACTATGGCATTCCGTATATGAGCGTGTATATTGTAATAATAATAAAAAAAAATTATCTATAATTTTTCGTGTAGAATGTTTGAACAATTCATGAAAAAAGCTAATCAAAAAACCTAGAAATATATTTTTTTTTCAATTCGATGATCTCTTAATCAATTGAGAATCCAATTAACCCTAAAAGTACACTCTTGGGTCTGAGAGACCCGAATAAACGTATTGCGGAAATCATAACGATCGCAAGTCCAACGGGTCTCGGAAACTTAGTGTATTCAAGTAGCATTGTGGACTTTGTTTTTTTGTTGAATCGTTCATATTCATTCGCGTTTTCCGCGCGAATTAGTCCACTGAGAAATTGCAAGATGGCAGAAGTGCAGTGGCGCGAAGTTAGCGCTGTATCGCATCGCGAGAGATCGCGACGACCGCGGCGTTTTCCCCTATTGACGCCTGGCGGCGGCCCGCCCGCACGCCGCAATATCTCCCACCCACTCCGCGAGAGTTGCGCGACACACTTCAGACGATCGGGTTTTTGTTTCAGTCGAACCGAACGAAATGCCAATGGTGGTCGGGTGGTGAGTGGACGCACACTTTGTCAAACGGGTGTTTTAATATAATCTTCCTCGTCACGAATATACATAAATACACGTATTTTTTTTATAGAAAAATGTGAATTTAAGTGTTTATTTTGTACCGGTGAAAAGCGTGGTGTTGTTTGTTTCCTTGTTTCTTTTTTTTTATTGTTTTCGTTTATTTTCGTTCGTTCTTTCGTGTCTTTCATTCGTGATTTTTTTCTTCTTTTTTTTTTTTATAAATAGTTTGAAAAACATAACGTGTGGTTCATTGGTCGGATAAATAAAGATACTACCCTGAGATGTGAGTAAAATATCCTCGTATTACACCTTTTAAAAACTATTTTTCTTTTATTTTCTCTTTTTTGTCTCCATTTTTATTTTTCTCAGCATCGGCAATTCCTTGTTTTTTATTCCTATCTATGTTACTTTTTCATTTTTTTTTTAACAATACTTTTGATAAAACGTCCCGCAATGGTGATATTCAATGAAAAGGGGGATATAAATATATTCTTTCTTTTTTTTCTTTTGATATCGTCTTGAGAGACCGCTTATCGTCAAGGACCATTGGAGCCCAGCTGGGCGGGGTGTTGAGGCCTTCCTCGGTTCCACGACCCAAGGGACTTGCATGCCATCGTTTTCTTTCTCTCTTACTCTCCATTTCCCCTCTTTCTACCTCTCAAATTTCTTCGATTAAAGAAATCCAAAAATCATCCAAAATATTTCATTCTTCGTAGCAATAAAGGAAATAACATTGATATTAATTTTCTTTCGATATTTTTACGATCTCCAACGCTCGAGGATTTTCTTACAAAAAAAACCTGATCGAAGCCCTGCATTACGAGCGAAATATTGTACTGCGGAAAAATAGATATCAAAACAATCAAACGGAGGGAAAAAATGATCCAATAAATTTCTCGATTGCTATACATTTTCATAATCGTTAGAAAGCTTCACGAAAAATTTGTGTAAACCACTGATGCATGACTTGTCCTCTCACTGACGTTACAACATGCTGAAACTTCGAAACTCCCATACTGTATGAATTCTAGGGACTGAAAAAGACTTTCGTGAAGTATTTTTTTCAAAGAAATTCGAGTTCTAAAGAAAATCGACTGACGCTTTTGTGCTTTCTCACACATCAATCTGCAGGAAAATCAGCTACTGAAAAAAAATCGAAAAATTTTCGGTGTATGCACCACGTGACAATAACGACTGTAATTTCTCGTCGTGTGTTCTCATCTTGTTTGACAATTTTTGAAAAATTGATACTTCAACATGAGTGGGGCTATTTTTATCGTATTTGAATCAACTTTTTGAAAAATTTATCATATAAATTAAATTTTTCGAATAAAACGAATATTTCACCCAAAAGAGTCTCTCACATAGTGACTTTTGTTTTGATGTTTTTAAATGAAAATTTGAGGTGTACTATCTTAGCTCTCTGGTACGTAAAATTATTCTAGCGGAATATATACGCCGGCTACAAAATAACGAGAGTTTTTTTCTTATTCGAGAGAGAGAAGAGCCTCTGTGAAAGATACGTATCTCCTACAGTCGCGATCTCCATGTTTTTCAACGATCGTTGAAGATTCGTCCTTTTTCTTTCTCTCTCAATCTCTCTCCCTCTCTTTTTTTTTGCCTCTTGCATTTATGTACTTTCGCACTCGCGGACTGAATTCCTTAGCAGCCTATAAACATATATATATAAATACATTCATATTTACTAACGCACACATATGCAACAATGCAAAGAAAAAAAATGAACAAATTGCTTAGCAATGAAACGGTTGCGTGTGAGCGACGTTCCCGCGCTTATTTTACTATATTAATAATTATTATTATTACAATAATTAATATTTCGAAATTCTAATTGGATATCAACAAAATAAAATCGCACCAAAATTGACCTTGATTTTGAACGACCTCGAAGATTAAAAGAAAAGAGGACAGGTCGTCGAGAATTGAATGAAAGAAGAAAAAAAAACGAAAAAGTGTGATAAAGAGAGAAAAGGACATACGTAAACACAGATGGTTAGAATCACGCCGCGCCTGAAAATTCTCCCTTTCTATAAAAGCTAAGTATGTGTGCCATTTCATTGCAGAGACCTCTTTATTATCGCGTTGAGCAAAGAAACTCGCAAAGCCGCCGAGAGCCCGAGGAAAATTCATATTACGTTTTTTTTTATCCTCTTATCTCTCTTGCTCTCTAATTCTTCCGCCCTTACTTGCTCTCTTTCTTTCTCTCTCTAATTTTCTCGCTGAATGGATATTTCTGTGTGCACTTTTGGTCTAGGTCGTTTTTATACCGCGCAGCTCTCTTATCAGCCTTTAAAATCTGCAACCAGATAAGAGATACCAGTCAAGTATTAAAAAAATATAAAAAAAATTTGGATGAGTCAAATGTCGTCCAACGAGACATTCGCGTCAATTGAACTTCCGGTTGTATCATTTCGCAATATTTTTATAAATAATGAAAAAAAAAAATTAGAAAAATCTTCAATTTTAATATCAGGTTTGTAATTTTGATTAATTAATTAATAATTCACTTATTCATTGCATGGATAATAGTAATAATAACGAAAATAATAATGGATAATCATGTTTTTTAATCTCGAATATTTCATGCGCAATAATCTGCGCAATAGACCCGAACCCGCTCGTGTTCATAGAGATACGGCTTGCTTTTTTTTTCTTTTTTTTTCTCTCGTGGAATAATCGCCACAACATCGTCCAACGATTAATGCGTCGTACAACACACGAGAACTGACGTTTTTTTTTCTCGCACGTGTGTTCGAGTTCTTCGATTCGTCACACAGACCACACGTGGGTGTCGCGCGCTTACGAATTAAATTCCTTATTATTTCGTTGAACGTGTCCGCCTCGTGTCTCTTACGCACTTTTCCATATTTGGTACTAGTAACGACACGAATAAAATGTGTGCTGTAGAACTTTCTTTCTACGATAGAAAGAAAAGCCGCTTCCGGGATTCAGGACCTAAAAAATTGTAAAAGATTGTTGCTATGGTTTTTTTTTCATCTCTCGTTTCTTAATTTCTTTTCATGAGGAAAATAAAATTACCAGCGATCAAGTGCTCGCCGCGGTGTGTCTCGTTCGACGAGAGCAAGCTCGTGTTTACACTCGAGTACCATTACGATCTCAGCCTCCCTCTCCTTTTTCCTCTTTCTCTCTATTCTCCATTCAATTCGTTGGAGCCTGACAGGACAGCTGAATATGCGTACAAAAGGCTGCTCCGGGTACGCGAAAGTAAATTCTAAAACATCTGTGTACTCTCAAGAGAATTTCTCTCTCTCTCTCTCTCTCTCTCTCCTTTTTTCCTTTCTATCTTTATCTCTTTCTTTTATGAACCCAGAAGTAGGAAAGCAGCCCATAAGAAGTGGAGAAATTCGGCACGGCTTTGCAGGTATATGGAAAGATTTTCGGAAGAATTCTCGACCTCTAAAGTTGTATGGGCTCTTCCACGTGAAATTACACTTTTTTTTTTGGTACTATATATTTCCATGTTTAGCGCGGTAATTATTAGCCAAGAATGTTTTCAAGATCTACCGGAAACTCGCTCTCATTCCCGCGTGTGAAAATTTCGCAACGCGAAAAATCTCTCTTCCCATTTTCGGAAAATGATCCGCGCATCTTGTTTCAAGTTCAAGCTGGATTGCGACTTGCGCGTATATGGCGGGAAGATTTTTTTATTTTAGACAGGGAGAGAGTCTCGGCGGAGTCTGTCGCGAGTGGAAAATCACGGAACTTGATGAATCCGGGAGAGTGTGAATCCCGAATTAGAAACGCATGGAAAACAAATATGCTCGAGGCTTTTTTCGTTATACAGGGTGTCCGAAAAGTCGATTATAAAATTCAGGGAATAAATAGAGCGCGATATTTTGACAAGAAAAGTCTATGTACGATTTTTTGTTCGACCCACGGTTGACGAGATATTCATCGATTTGTGATAGCTAATCAACGAACCGCTGGAGACAAAAATGACCAAGAACTTTTCTCTCCAGAATTCCATCCTCTACCCATTCTATATATAAAAAAAAAAGATTTTTGGGACACCCTGTATATTCACGAAATGCTATTTGTCATTATTCAATTAATATCTCTCGAACGGTGCATCAGAGAAAAAAACGAACAAGGAATTTTCTCTACGTAATTTCGTCAACTATCAAACTGTCAAATTTCCGAATTGATATTTCAAACAGTCTGTGCGGTAGGCATTCGATTTCCCGTGACTAATCTTGACACCAAATGAATCGTGTATACAAATCATGATAGGGCGATTGATTTGTGCCAGCTGGTCACGTTCCAATGAGGCATTAAATCGGCAACTCCTTATACCGATGCCCACGCGTCATACTGCGGTATTTATTCACCGGTACGTCCGGCGTCTAATTAAAAATACTGATTAATCACAAATTTCGCTCTAAACGTTCAAAGTACATTGTAAAACATTGTGTTTCAACGCAAACAAATAACAAAAAAAACCGGCGATCGATTGAGGAACGAAGAAAACGCGAACTTCTCGAACTCTTAGCGCGTGCTCTGGCGCAACGGGGCATTAAAGATGAGTGGAACTCTAAGAATAGCAAAGTCAACTTGGCGAATCCCTCCAGCTGCGAGTGAAACGCAACTGAACTGCCAACACACCGGGAGCGCGACAGAGCTCGACAAAAACAAACAAGAACAAGGAAAGGAAGACACAGAGATAGGAGAAGAAAGAGAGTGAGAGAGAAAGAAAAATTATTTCGTAAAGCAGGAATACGAGCAGGTAAAAGAGAGGACTCGTCGTGCATTCGAGTTCTGTATTACTCTCGGGAGTTCCACTTACCTCGCAACGCTGAATCCCTAACCCACAGAATGCTCGCGATCTTAATTACAAGTGATTTTTTTTATCAAGAGATTTTCGTCTCTTTCGTATTCATCTATTCGCTCGCCATGCTTGTATATTATTTTATAGTTCTTTTTTTTACTACTGTACACGTATACTTAAATACATATTACGTACATCGTAATATTGATCAGGTAAATTTAATCTTGATTGTTCCTAATGGATGTATGACGTACGCTGCGAATATGCACATCGCATCTGGCAACGTATGATATCAATAATATAAATAGAAATAATAATAATTTAGAGTCGATGCACCCGAGAAAAGTTTTAAAAACGTACGTGTAAATATGTACATACATATTTATGTTTATTCTAAAAAATCAGAAAGGAATACGATTTTTTGTTAAATTCACCGACGCTCTTTCCATTGTCAGTAATTATATCTTTAAGAATCACCTTGACTCGAGATCAGTGAGAATAATAACATAACAATTATATACATGTGTGTATATGCAAGGTTGTAACTTTAATACTAAAATGATCCCTTCCTTCGACCATCTAATTATATGTTAATTATCCGCGATCGTCCCACGAACTAAATAACCGTGGAAACGCGAGGCACAGAGACGAGGAAAAAGGAGAGGGGAAAAAATGGCTGTTTCGTTACGTAAGACGAGGAATCGAGGCTTCGCGAGCTCAGCAAAACGGAAACGGACACGATACACACGAGTCTTGGACAATTTTTTTCATTTTTTTTTTCCCAATGCGGTATTAGTATTGTGCAGCGTGGAAGGATTTCATGTGCAGTTTTAACGAAGCGTTTATACGCGATTTTTCTTAAATACAATTAACTTTTCTAATTAATGAAGTAATTTACTCATTTTTTTGTATTTCCGTCATTTTTCTGTGTTTTATTTAAATCAGATGGAACAAAATAGTTTCATCAAAATCACAAAGCAATAAATCTGAAAAAGAAACTTAATCCGGACAGTCTGGGGGGCCTCCGTTGGGTTTAGTAGTCCTAAAATGAATAAATTACTGACTACTATCAATAATTACGATCAATTTTCAATATTCATAATTTTTTATTGCCCTAACATGAATTTTTGTTTGATAGTCATTATTTTTATTAGCAAAAGATTTTTCTCTTCATTTCTCGTTTTCTCTCTTTTCACATGTCACGTGTTTATACGACGAGTCGATAAAGCGCACAGGCGAATGAGTCACGCGGAAACTGAGAGACGGGACGAGAGTCCTGTAGCCAGGATCATATCTCGACGAGACGAAAAAGAGGGGAAGAATATTATTTGCACGGCGTCGCGAAGACCGGCGACGGCGCCCCTTTTTCGTTCTATCAACGCCCCTCGTCTTTTGCGTTTGGTATATTTTTTTAATTTTCGCCCTCTCGCAGCTCTCTCCATTTCTCTTTATTTTTCATCCCTCGACTCTTTGTCTCCAGCTGTGGCTCTTGGCGCCTTCCTGCACAACGTCATTCTCTCGTCCGGGAATTCAATCGACTATGTTTCTTCTCTCTTTTTCCCTCCCACTATTCGTAAATTTACGAGGTCGTTGGAGGTCAAACGAGGTCGCAAACTCATCTATCCTTTTCTATCTATTTTCAAACTTTTATCAAGACTTCAATCTCAAATATAAATCTATAAAAAAAAAAAATAAAAATAAAAAACAGTTCATCCCTCTGTGTATACGTTTGACTACTTATAACTCGGGAATTACCTAGCGCATATCAATGAATCATGCACCGACATATAGATTATGATCCACAATAGGATTTCGGATGTATAACACTTCGATATATTGATTATTACGTAGCGGTAAAAATAAAAGTATGCAATGCGACATTAAAAAAAAAATGATTTTTAACCTAGAAAATTTGGTAAAAATCGAAAAATGGAAATGAATCGACGAACACAGCATCATCTTAAGGTAAATAGCTGGTGCAGACTAGTCAAATGAATGCTAAATTTTCAAAATACGTTTATGCAACATTCAATGCACTAATCTAATGAATTTACGATTGATTTGTATTACAGCATGTCTTATTAACCTAAAAAAATATTAATAACAATAAATTTGGAAAAGCTTCATCTGATTAATGTAAAATTCCACGATGTCATATGTTCATCGAGATTTTTCAAAGAATAATCCGTATTTTTCAACCGATTCTAATCCACCACGTCTTATTTTGTTCCTCAAGAGATCCCTCTACGAATTCACAGTGTTGATTTTGTTTTCTGAGTTTCATCGTTTTACTGTTGCAACCAATTGTTTAATTGGCTAAAAAAAATGCTCATAAACCAATTGCTGTAATTTTAATATTAACGAGTTTAGAAAAAAAATGTATGCGGTGAATTCGTAGAGGATCTCTTGAGGAACAAAGTAAGACTTTGCTCCTCAAGAGATCCGCCGCATATTTCTTGCTTTTCCATTAATCAACAAAAATTGGTGAATTATACACTTGTGACAATTTAGCTATTCCTGTATTATTATTGGTAGAACGTAATAAAACAGTAAATAATACGATAATTCTCATTTTATATTTTACAAATAATATTTAATACGACCAAGTGCAAGAAATGCAGCGTTTCCCCGCTAGTGCGTGTACAGTCGTCCATATGATTTTACATTTGACGTTATCACATCTCCCACTGAACACTTGAGCACTAACGGCGCGCGCATGCGGCGCGTGAAAACGATATGGCAACACTGTAAGGCTCAAAAGCATTGCGGCGATTCTCCGCGATGCGTGTAACGGCGTTTGGAATTCTAGCGCGTGTGACGGAGAGTTCAAATCGATTGAAAAGTGCGGATTATTCTTTGAAAAATCTCGATGAAAATATGACATCGTGGAATTTTGCAGTTATCAATTGATGATTTCGAAAATGCATCGTTATTAAATTTTTTTTAGATTCATAAGACATGCTGTAATATACATGAATCTTCAATTAATTCAATTAGTGCATGGAACTTTGCATAAATGTAGTTTGAAAATTTAGCACTCATTTGACTAGTGCGAAGCAGCCATATTACTTTAAAGGGAATTTAAATACGAATCGAATTATCACCCGATCGAGTCGTAACTTCAAATAGAAAAAGTGTAAGGGCCCAAACCGCGGATTAAAAAAAAAAATAATAATAATATTTTGCTAGCGGTTTATTTTCATGTATATTGATCCGAAAACAACGATCATTTTTTTTCTGCTCTACTAAGTGAAAAAACTAAACGCGGTTCTGAAGGGAATTCGAATACGAATCGAATGAGCATGCGGTGGAGTCTCAATTTTGCAAAAGAATAAAAATTACAACTACTTTTGAGAAGTGCCCCAAATGGTTACATTTGTTTGATTAAATTTTTTTTTTAACCACCTTATTTCGATATACTTTGATCGAAAAAACAAGAAATTGCCTATAATTTAGTTCGTAAACTCAACTTTATATAATTAACCTCAAAAAAAACGCATTTTTACCACTTTTTCGACTTTTTCTCAATAATCTCCTGACGAATTCATTGTTATGATAAATTATTGTGAAAGCTGATAGAAAACGGAAGAAAAAGCTTTTTCTTTTGTTTCGATATCTTAATTTTCAAAGGTTAAAAAAAAAAATCGGCCTCCGTCGGGATTCTTCCGGACCTGATTTTCGAAAACCCAAACATTATTGTGACAAAGTTGAAACTTGGCCCAGCTACTATAAAATATAATTTCGTATACCGTATTCACCATCGATTTAATTAAAAATGTTTATTTATAGATTTATATACGTTTTTAAATGTCGTAAAACTTGTTTTTGTTTTTTATTTTTATTTTTTTATTTTTTCGTTTATTTATACACATATCGGAATTATTAAGTCAGCACCGAAATGTACATATACGCACATAAATACATACACCCTGACGTAAATTTGCTCAAACAGCAACGGGATCGTCGGACTCGTAAATTTACGACAATTAACAAAGCAGACAGCAAACTGCCCACGCGACCTGATTAACGCAACGGACGTTAGTCCTATCAAAGTTAACAAAAAAATTCTATTTTTTTATTTCCTAACATTTTAGGTAATTGTTCAATTTTTTTAAACATAATTTTCCATTTATTATTATAGTTACGAATGTAACTATAAATGTTACTGTGATAATAATATAATAATAAAATTATGAGTAATATTTTCAATAATGTTGATGTTATTTTCGTCCAAATAGTATATTCAATTATAGTGACTTCAATAATAAAATAATTCTCAAAATAACATGTAGTTTTCCTTAAAAACACGTGGCACGAATTTTCATTCATCGAATTAATCGCCAAATATTCGAGGATCGTGCCAAAAATTTTTTATCCATCAATACAGAGTGATATCAATATTTCGAACGTATATTTTTGCCTGTGAGACAGTTTTGTTTTATTTTCAGTGTGTATACGTATGTCACGTGTTGAGAGAGGGTTAAATTGACGACTCGTTCCACTTTCGAATTTTAGACTCGTTCGCGTATCCCTTGCCCACTTTGATTCGTATTTATATCGCGACACACTCATCTCTTATTCTTATTCTCATTTCCCCACCACTCCCCTCCTTTTTGGATTTTTTTTGCAATTATTTGACCGCATCGATTTTTTTTGCCACTTTTTTAATCTACTGCCTTCATTTAACTTTTGTAATTTTTTTTTTACCACGTTTTTGGTTCATTTTTGATTTTTCTTGTGCTCACATCAATATTCTCGAAAATTCGTCACGTAGCTGGTCTCAAAAGGAGAAATAACCGTTTCATTCGTTTTCGTGAGTATCTGCAAACTGGTCACGATCTCGACCCGATACTGTCACATTTTCCCCCACTCCCTTTCCTTCTTACCCACGTACGACATTATTTTCATTACACCCTAAATACTTATATCATTAAACAGCTAGTTTATTTTTGTCATTATTAATAGTGTACTAAAAGTAACGATAAATCGAAATTTTTTCATTTTTTTTTCTTGTACCAGTGTCCGAAATTTATTTGCAGTTTTATACTACGACAATTTGTCATTTCTCTCGAATCCAAAAACTTCATTTGCGAAAAGATTCGTATTTAAATATGTTAAGAATTTGATGAATAAAAAAAAGAAAAAATCGCGAACATTCAAATTATTTTCGAAATATATTTTTATTACATTGAAAGATTGATCAAAAAATTTGGGTGAATTCGAAATCGATTAGGCAAAAAAATGTGCGATAATTTTATTGCCTCCAAATAAGAGACGAAAAATGAAAGGGTAATTTTTTTTCTTCCATATACTCGACGAGTGGTAGGAGATTACAATAGTAAATCGAACGGTCAGCGACGATATGACATTTGCAGACGCGCTTTTAGGCCGGGGCATCTCAATCGGTGATCATACAACCGTAAACAAAAAAAAAACAAAACAAAACAAAACCAAAAATACAAAGCACGAATAACAGACGCTTAGGATGAAGAGAATGAGGCGAAATTTCTCTGGCAACTTGAGCTTCGAATCGCCACTCGAAATTCTCACTCTCTCGGATGTTTGAACTGTGCACGAGGCCGTAAATAGTGCGGGTTGTTTCAACCACTCGAACGATCTCGAAACGTACACTCGAACGTTCTTCGTTTCAAAAAGAATAAAAAAACATTTCAATTTGATTCGATTTTTGACTATAAAAAATTTCGAACAATTTTCATTGATTTCCGATTTGAACAATTTAAATTTTAATTGAAATTTCAAATTTTGTTCGTTTTATTCGATATTGTTTACTATTTTTCTGTTTATTTATTTATCTGTTTGTGACAATCGTTTTGAACAGATATTTAATTAACCACTGTAATTTTAATTTTTTCAGGTGACGTCACAAATCGATCATTCTCCAGGCCTAGGAGATTTTTTTTTTCGTTCTCTCTCACGCGAATGAGAGAGTGAATTATAATTTTGGATAAAGTAACTACAAGCCTGAATCATGGATCAACCAAGAAAACAAATAGCCTCGTCGGAAATAGCAATGGCGAACGAGGTGTTCGACCTTTTCTGCAACGCCACCACCCTCAAATCCATCCTCGGGCACTTTCGACACCTGTGCGATCTCCTCAAAATGCGGCCCAACACTTTCCCACAATTTTATCCAAAGTTCAAATCGAAACTCCGCTCGTGGAAGGCCCAAGCTCTTTGGAAAAAATTCGATCAACGAGCCAATCACAAATGTTACAATCGAGGCAAAGCCTGTTCTAATTCTAGGGTTGGTCCTTATTTTCTTTCCTTAAAAAAAAAAAAAAAAAATGCAAGTTGCTTGACAAAGTAATAAATAACCATTGAAAAAAAATGGTAAATAAAATTTGAATGTTTAAGGTCCTAATAATCGGTGGTGGCCCGTGTGGCCTCAGATCAGCGATCGAGGCACAATTGCTCGGTGCTAAAGTGGTCGTCGTCGAGAAACGAGATCGGGTATCCCGCAACAACGTTCTTCATCTTTGGCCTTTCGTTATTCAGGATCTTCGTGCCCTTGGGGCTAAAAAATTTTTTGGCAAATTTTGTGCTGGCTCCATCGATCACATTAGCATTAGACAATTGCAGTGTATTTTGCTCAAAGTCGCCCTCATACTCGGGGTCGAGTTCCACGAGAATGTTAGTTTCGAGTCGTTGATACCGCCACCGGACAATCAGGAGGAGGGCAGTAAGTATTAAAATAAAAAAAATCATTTAATTTCTTTTTCCCATTTTTTGCAAAGAATTTCTCTCCTTTTTTTGGTTTATTTATTTGGTGTTCTTTTTCAATACAATTTATATATATTTTTTTCCTCCGTCGGATTCGTATTGTGTAATTATTTTTTTTTCTTTTGCGTTTGAATCGATTTTGCGTAATGGTTTCCATATTTGTTTTTGTAGAAATTGGTTGGAGAGCAAAAACATCGCCTCCGGAACATCCGGTCTCGCAGTACGAGTTCGACGTACTGGTCGGTGCTGACGGCAAACGAAACACTCTCGAAGGCTTTAAAAGAAAAGAATTTCGTGGAAAACTCGCAATCGCGATAACCGCTAATTTTATCAATAAACGTACCGAGGCCGAGGCTCGGGTCGAGGAAATAAGCGGCGTTGCTTTTATATTTAATCAAAAATTCTTCAAGGAATTGTATCAAGAGACTGGCATTGATCTTGAGAATATTGTTTATTATAAGGACGATACTCATTATTTCGTAATGACTGCCAAAAAACACAGCCTCATCGATAAGGGCGTTATTCTTCAGGTAATTTTTGTAAACCAACATAATAGTTGAAATAGAAATTAAAAAAAAAAACGATTTTTTTTAAATCTAAACTCAATTATGAATTTATTTCACTTTTTTTTGTTCATTATGAATATTAATTAAAAACTCTCCTATTAATGAATGACAATTAATTTTCAGGATCACGCCGACACGGCAAAATTATTGGCCAAGGAAAACGTTAATCGTGACGCCCTTATGCTTTACGCGAGAGAAGCGGCCGAATTTTCAACAGAGTATCAAATGATGGATATGGAATTTGCTGTCAACCATTACGGCCAACCGGACGTAGCAATGTTTGATTTTACTTCGATGTATGCAGCTGAGAACGCAAGTCGAGTTTTGGAACGTTACGGACATAGACTTCTCATGATTCTCGTTGGTGACAGTTTACTCGAGGTTTGCCAAATTCACATTTTTTCAAAATTAGACAAATCTCTTTTAATTTGTCATTTATAACTATTTATCATTTCAAAATGAGTTAATAAATAATTATTGTTTTTATTAGCCATTCTGGCCTACGGGATCAGGTTGTGCACGTGGGTTCCTCAGTTCTATGGACGCTGGATGGGCCATAAAGGGCTGGGGTGCCACGATGTTGCCTCTCGAAGTTTTGGCCGAGCGTGAATCAATTTACAGGCTCCTCGGACAAACCACCCCGGAGAATTTGAATAGGGATTATGCTGCTTATACTCTCGATCCCCACACCAGGTAATTTCATTTTCCCACCACTTGTTAATTTATTTTCAAAGAATTATAAAAAAAAAAAGTTTAACATACGAAGCCTTTAATTCTTAGATGATAATTATTTTGTAAAAGAAACAATGTCATCGGTTTTTTGAGTTTTCAGTGAAAATATAAAAAAAATCATTGATCCAATATGCGAATAAAAAAAGAAATTCTATGTATCCAGGTATCCAAATTTAAATACACGCTCAGTCTCGGCGATTCAAGTGCGAAGTCTCCTCGATACCGACGATCCGGAGAATATAAAACAACCATCGGCGATTCCGTCGGCAATCGATTTACCAAAGAAACGAAGACGCCGGGGTAATTTTGTATAATTATAAAATAATTTTTAATAATATTCGATTAATATTTGTTATTTGGGGTTTTTCAACGTAAAATATTGTTTCAGACACTCAGGTACATCCGGACACGTTGTTACACTGGCTTCAGAGACAAGTTGCCCTTTACGACGACGTTCATATCGTCGACATGGGTGCATCCTTCAAAGACGGCCTCGCTTTAAATGCCATCATTCACAGATACAGGCCTGACCTCATAGACTTTCATTCGCTCACGACTGAGGATGTAGAAAAAAATAATCAACTGGCCTTTGATATATTGGAAAAAGAATTGGGAATTTCACCGGTAAAAAACAAACATTTTCAAACTAACGAGTGAACGACTGATCGAACAGAAAAAATGTCAATGAAATTTGAAGAAAACGAAAAAATCCTAAGGAAGTCCCTAAAATGTCAAATTTTCTCTTACAACGAACCTTCCGTTTCGATTTTCTTAAGAAAAATCTAAAAATAGAACAAAAAATGATTAAAACGCAAAGAAAAATTCGAAAGAATCGAATAATCGAAAAAAACAATAATGAATAAAATTGCAGGTAATGACGGGTGAGGAAATGGCTCATTGTGACGTGCCGGACAAACTTGCGATGTTTTCATATCTGACGCAAATATACGAGGCTTTCCGCGGTGAGATACCTCACATAAAACACCCGAAATTGGTAAGTAACCAAAAACAGCAAAAAAAACCAACGAGAGTTTTTTTTTCTTACGATTTTCCAAATGTTAGAATTACGTCCGTTTGTTATTCCCAAGCGACATTTTCGACCTGTTGTACCGTGTAGTCCCAAGAACCATGTGTGTCCAATTGTAACGAGCTCTGTCCCCGTTGTTCCCGATGCTGTCACTGTTCTCGTCGTTCTAACAAACTCCTCGATCTAAACAATAATCCCGTTAAACGGGAGCGCGTTACGAGATTCGCGAGTCACTTCGAGTCGAAGATTAAATTAATGGCAGAGCGTACGAGACAGCGTCAGCCAAATTTGCCCCTGGTAAAACTATTTTTTTTATTTAATAAAATGAAAAAATTAAAAACAAAAAAATACAGTTAAAATCATTAAAACGTTTTTTTTTTTCAACTAATATTTAGCTTTTCGTTTCTCAGGAACCGGAAAACGACGAGAGACCCCTTTATTCGAAACAATTGTCCCAACTGAGTCCGGAGCAAAAGGCCCAGCTGATCGGCCGTCTCGCAAAACCGGAAACGCTGACGCGACCTCGTCATTCCCGATCTCGTCACAACAACGAAAACGTTCTTGTCCCGTTGGACAAAAAAACCGACACGGTCTCGCGACGTTCACGAAAACGTCGGAGCACCGAAAAAATGGGCGCAACGGTGGTAAGTTTTCAATTCTTATTTCGTCGGGAACATTTTATTATTTTTATTCCTTCCGGAAACCCTCTTCTACTTTCTCTACGGTCAAACAAAAATCAGAGATTAAGGGAAAAAAAAGAAAAAGCGAATAGAAAAATTGATTATTATCGGATGAGTGATTGGCCCCTCCCCTCGTTGCGATTCAGTCAACCTGGCGGATGATTCGAGCTACCGTACCCCAGGGAATATTCGTATCGCTCTTGTCCGTCTTTCTCGGACTTCTCGTCATTGTCGTACGAGGATAGAAAAAAATACAAAACAAAAAAAAAACAAAAATACCGAAAGAAAACGTCTGCGAAGATCTGGAATTGGCAATTTCCCCTCAAAAACACAAAAAAAATAATAAATTAGAATCAATGCTCGTGCATTAGAAGAAGAAAAAATAGAAAACGAAAAAAGCAACAAATTGTATCTGTGTACGTTGTAATCTCTAAAGGAGGAGAGGCAAAAGAGACTCGAAGACATTGAAAAGAATCGCGTCGAACGTATGAGGAAACGTCAGTATCTACGTAAAATGGCTACCCAACAATTCATTAAGAGCATACAAATGCTTGCGGCAAACGCGAAACGCGATAAGGACGAGCCTTTCGAGGATTACTCGATATTCTTGTATCGTCAAACCGCCCCCGACTTCAAGGATCGGGTCAAAGAACTCGAGCAGAAAATACTTTATCCAGTAAGATTATCATTTTTCCCAAATACTCTCCAACCTTTTTTTGTGTGCTGCGTGATTTCATCAATATTAAAACCATTTTAATACGTACGTATGCATCGTACCCATTTTTGGAACAATTTTCAATAGCGAATTTCTCAAATTTTTTTTTTTTACCCTCCAGTCAAAATTCAATTGAAAAAGTTTTTCAATACATGCATTCGAATTTTATTTTTAACACTCAAAATGCGATTTATATTTATTTCGACGTTGTTGAGTTTCAAAAATTAATTTTAAAGCTATTAAAAATTATTCCAATTTGCAATTGCGCATTTCATATATTTAAATTACGATTATGTGTAATTTATTTAAAAATTACGTGCAGTTTGAAAAGTTGTAATTTTTCTATATAAAATCATTGTACGTACGTAAATCTCGTAACGTCGCTTTTTTCCAAGTGTAACAACAACAAAGTATTTGTTTCTACGCAACAAACGAGTGAGAGAGAAACAGAGAGAGAGAGAGAAAGCTAGAAAATGCCACGCTAGTTTTTCATTCTCGTAGAAGGCGTTAGACCGACCCAATATTATAGTGGAATTACACCAGCTCGAGTATTAACGTGTGTGATCATTATTATTATTTTTTAAGAATAAATAATAGTTGTAACAATAATAATCAATATTTCAAGTATATTAATATTAATAATATTTTAGCCGAAACTTCGATGCGCACCGCGTTAAAATAATGCTTGTTGAAAAAACAAAAGATTTGAGCACTTTTCAAAATGACTAATAATTCGAATAAACAATTAGAACATGAAATAAATAATATCTGCATTGCTCAACGAGTTCTCTTTAGAGTCTAATCACTAACTGCTTCTTTCGCCGCTAAATAATCGTATTTTCGAACAGCCAATTTGTGAATTTTATACTTTTTTTTCCATTGTTTCATTTTTTCATGATCTTTGTCCAAAAAAATTGCGCGGAAAATAGTTCCACGACGTAGAGCCAACATTTTTGTTTTTTTAATATTTGAACATATTGTGTTGTCAATTATTTAACAAAGGCCGTTATTTCAAGGAGGGCAGTTTAATTGGATTTTTTTTAAATGTTTTCTATTAGGACAGAGAACCAAAATTACACGCGGGACATCTTCGAGGCGGCGTCGACGATGATTTTTCCGGACGAATTAAGGATATTGAGGACAAATTGAGAGGCACTGCCGCTACCGACAAGAAACCGAGAGATCTTTTACGTGCTATTGGTTTGCAAAATTCATAATTTATTAAATCTCTTATTTATTTTTTTCGATTTTAACAATCGTGCTTAACTTGAAATTCTTAAACATTTATCAAACATTCCTGATACGAACTTTTGAAAAATGTAAAAGTGAAAATAGTGCAGTTCTTCAACTGCTATATTTAATCCCTTAAAGAAATTAGATATTCCGTTGAGCTTCTTTTTTTTATTGACTTCTCGGTCGATCGATATTTATTACGTGGTTTATTGTTTTACGACATCGGAAATGAAGGAAAAATCGAGAAAACGGATTGGAACGTGAAAGAGATCGAGAAAAAAATCGAGGAAAACAAAATGGGACGAGGGACTCGACAGGAGAGGGTGGAAAAAGTGCCAAAATGGAGTCGGGAGCAGGTTGGAAATTTATTAACAATAATCGCGGCGAAATGCTCAAATTTTCTTCAGGTCTCTATATTCTTCCTTCAGTTTCTAGCTCGCCAGATCAAGATGGAAAAAAAGGGACGGGAGCCAAATGCAAAATTGGACAGTAAGTACGCCGATATTGATAACACCCTCAAGGACATTGACCGAAAAATCAAGGAGGGTAACGTTCTTGGTCACAATAAAGTTTCCGCAATGGCCGAACAATTTGCCAACAAGAGTCAGGACAACGAGCCCAAAGTTCAGAGATCGGTAAATATTTCGATTCGTAAAAAACAAAAGCGCGAAAAAAAACACAAAAACGCTGCGCGATCCAGGGGCAAAGACAAGTCAGCGAAAAAAACGAGGCAGAGAACGCGAAATCGTATTTCTTTTTTTTATTTCTCTCATTGTCGTCCAAAAGCGATCTGCATGGAGCGAAATTAAAAATTCCAACTTTTTCCTCTCCTGTCAATAATTATTCAATTTATAATGATATTATAATTTATGTTTAATACGAGATATTTTTTATTAATCGATCTAATTTTCATTGATGTTTTTCTCAATTTCTTCAAATGATGTTTTTCAAATTTATAATTCAGATTAATAGAAATTACAAAAAACAAAACTTAATGGTCCTAAAATGATAATTAGATCCAAAATAACCAATAAAAAAGTTTCAATTCCATTAAATAGAAATCCACTAGAGTGGAAACTCTATCTAAACTTTATCTGTATTAAAAACAGATGACAAATCGAATATAAATTACAATGAAATTATAATGTGTTTGCTTTAACGTCCTTGTTGCAATCGTCCATCTTTTTTTAACCGAGTGTGTGTCGTGCAGCTGATCTTGTACCCTTGAGTCTCAAACCCAAAAAAAAAAAAAATGTTCGTTTTTAAAACACCAAGAAAATACATGAACTTGACACAGTTGCTTTCACGCTTTGTTTTTTTTTTTTTTTCTAGAATTCTAAAGCAGCAATAACACTACCGACACAGGGAGGCTCGGAACTGTGCCATTTTTGTGATAAGCGAGTTTACCTAATGGAGAGAATGAGTACAGAAGGCAAATATTTCCATCGTGGTTGCTTCCGCTGTGAATATTGCTCAACATCCTTAAGAATAGGTCGGCCATATTGCAATTAACTTATTCATTAAGAAGGCTAATTAAAGTAGAGGAAAAATATCAAATATAATCCATTTTTATTTCTTCTCTTTTCAGGAAATCACACATTTGATAGAGACAAAGATGGCGGACGATTTTATTGTACACAACATTTCGGCTTACCAGGAACTATGAAGACCCGCGTGGAAAAGAAAAAATTGCCGCTTTTGAATAAAGAAAATATACCCGAGTCTTCGTTACCGAAAAAACCAGCGTTGGACAAGGTTTTTTTTAATAATTTCTTATTTATATTATTGCTTTTCAACATAATTTCTCATAAATCTGAGATTACATTTCGGAATAATAAATTAGAATGTTAGTTAAGGCTAAACATAATTATTAAGTGTAAAATAAATTTTTTTTCAAAGGTAAAAACACCGTTGGAGGGCGTAGCCGGTTTGGACCTTCTGGATCGTGGACAAACACCTGAAAGAATAGAATTTGAGAATCTCGCGGGAATGTCAGACCCCGAAGAGGCCCAAAGTCAAATGGATGAAGACGAATGGACTGACAGAAACTTCGGTGCATCCGCAGCGGAAATGGGCTCTAGCGACGACATTTCTGACATGAGGTTATTTATTTTTTCAATCTTATTTTTCGCATTTCTTCGTTTTTACCGTTTTTTTCTTCTTATTTGTTAATTTTATTGAATTTATTTATTAATCGTGTCAGTGATTCGGACGAAGAGAATGAAGTGTACGAGGAGGCGATGGATCAGCCGTTAACGACCGAGGGAACGATAGAATTAGCGAAAAATTGGACTATGCGTTATGCAAATCCGCACGAATCGACGGGTCATTCTGACACCGGGAGCAACGAATATGAGGACTCGAGCGACGAATACACGAGCGAAGGTGGGTCGAAATTTTGTCCGAAAATAGCGAGAGAGCATGTTGAAAAAAAAAGAAAGAAAAATTCAATTCAAAATCAGTACTGCAAGATTTCTCTGAATTTAAGCAACTCATTTATGAATAAAATTTTAATTTTTATTCATAAATGTCCCCGGAGTTATTTCGGAATAGAGAAATGCTGCATAAATTCGTAATACTGCTAATTCAAAATTGAAAAAAAAAAAGAAAAATTAGAAAATCTAAATTATAATTGGTTGAAAAAGACAAAAGCAACACGCTCGCGTCGAACAGTATATATTCTCAGACGAGTCTCGTACTCTTGATCTTGGGGGTGTAGCAGACTTCAGACCTTGTTAAAAATTTGCGTCTAGACGAAGAGAGTGGCACCGCAACGGAGGACGAGGAGGACGTCCGGGCGAGAGAGCTGAGGAAGCAAGAAGTCTGGCTGAAAGTTCCGCCGAGGAGTTCCGACACGGACACTGGTTCCGAGACCGAGGTGAAAAAACCACAAGACAATCAATTAGAAAGCGACCGCATAGTCAATCATATAGACATTAATTTAGAAACGACCAATAGTACGACGAGAATCTCGAATTCGGAGATCGATCAATCAATCGTGTTGCGAACGAACGAAGAGTTAAATTTGGAGGAGGTCAAATTGAATAGTAAACGCGACAGCGGTAGTTCCTCGCATTTGGAGTACGTTGATCTCGATTCAAGCACCCTTGGATCGATGTCTTCCAATGGTGAATCTCAAAATGATCCCCAGCATCCAGTTCCTGGTGACCTTGAGCCGGAATTCCTTAAGGTTGACCCAAACAGTCTGGCTGAGCCTGAAGTTGATCTCGATCAACAGGATCACCTTGAGGCTGATCTCCACCACCAGGGTGACCTTGAGATTGATGTCAATCGTCAGGCTGATTTTGAGGTTGAGCCCAAGGTCAATGGGAACGCGCCCCAGCAGTCCAGACTCGATAATGTTCCATTGAAATCCGATAATTTGCCAGATTTGATTACTTCCTCGCCGAAACTCGAAAGACATGCCCAAGAAACTCATCACAGCATTGGTCTTAATAGAAAAAATGAGGTTTTGAATATTCCGGTTATTTCCGTTTTTCCTCCCGCCTCTGAAGACCCCGAAAAATCGCAAGGTGTTTTTAGTAATTTAAAACGAGAGCTAAAGCTACGAAGGGCTAGAAAAAAAGAAGGGCTCGCCGAACTTCGACCTTTGTCGCGCGAAACCGCACGATCCAAGGTCAATGAGTACTTCAAAGTCATGAGAAATTCTATAGATCCCGAAAAATCAACGTCAGAAATAAAAAAGGAAGTGGAGCAAGCCGGAAACGAGGAATTTCCAGATATTCCCGTGATTCCCTTGGACGCCAAGTCTCAAATGTCTGACAAGGTCGAGTCCAAGGATCTCATGAAATATTTCGAGGTCAAACATTCCCTCACGCCACACCAGGCGATTAACACGCGGGAAATCAAAAGGCAAAGCTGCCCTAACCCGGTTTTAACTTCGGAAAATATCAAGGACGATCTCACCGACTTCCGGAAGTCGAACGAGGAGATTAAAGTTTTACGGGGAATTACCGATTTGACGGACTCGCGAAAAGAACCTCAATCTCTTTCTCGGGACGAAGAAACATTAATTGCCCCTAAAAATGTTGGAAAAATTGATACACTCGAAACCAAAATTCGGTCGATCGAAAAATTGAACGAAAATCCTAATTTACAAATAGAAATGCCGAAAGGTTCGTACGAAAACAAAAAAGAAATATTTGTTGTCCCAAAAAATTCGAAAACACTTGAAACCTTCAATAATTTACGTACAGAAATAAGAATTCCCGGACTCGTAGAGAAAGAAAATTCTAAATTTATCTCTCCAGAACCGATCGAAAAAATTACCGTAATCGCAAAAGAAATAATTCCTCCGAGCCCCACAATTCCAAAGAGACCGGAACGAAAACGTCACGAACCTCCGATTTCCGAGACCACTAAACCACCAACCAGTCCCGAAATTCCCAGACGACGGAAACCAGAAGAATCTCGAGCCACCGAAAAATCTCATGAAATTCACGAAGTGCAATCGCGAAAAATCGACGAAGTAATCAATTCGGAAAATAAAATGAATCGAGATTCAGTTTGCTCGAAAAAATTGACAAACGAGCCGAAAAAACTCTCGAATCCTTTGAAGTCATTGACCTTGAGAAAGACGGACGATCATAACTCTAGTAAATCCGTAGCCTCCTCTAAATTTGACAAATCCAACAAGAAAGATAAATGCGTCATATCGTAAACTCCTTTTTTTTTAAATACTCATTAAGGCAGTCGTATCCAAAAAAAAAAAACTAAAAAAATTAGTCCCATTTAAAAATTCGTTTTTATCAAATAATTTTCCATTTACCATTGAGCCGTCTCCAATTGGATTCCGATGAAAATTTGAAAAATGTACAAATTGTTTTTGTATGAAAAAGTGAATATTCATCTTCGGATTGAAATGAACGAAATTAAAAAAAAATTGTTTCTCCCTCGTCGAAGACTGCCTTGCGTATCGTACGAAAAATGAAAATGTTCGAATTTATTATAAACGTAAAAAAGAAAAAGAACGATTTAACGACGACTACGAACTCTGCGAACTCTGCACAGGTTCTCGAAAAATACATAATACCGATTCTTTTTCACTATAGCGAGAGATTGTGTGAGATATTAATTAATAAAGTATGATGAGACAATAAAAAAAAAAAGAGAAAACAGAAATAAAAATGGTTGCGATTATGTGCGCGTGAACGATCCCGAAGAAAATTAGGAAATGAGCAACAGGTAAAAGAAAAACAAAAGTGTTTTCAAGTTATGGGAATGGCGTGCTAATAATTTTCGACTAACTCGCAACACCAATTAATCAGTATGTGACGTTTTTTTTTGTCAAGTGCTCACCTCTTTTTTTTATCCACAATTTCTTCAATTTACTCACCGACGCATCATGCATTTTTTCTTAGTTTCAACAAAATTAATTATTCGTTGATTTTCAATTGCCAGCCATTTAATACCAAAAAAATACTTTATTAATGTGTCTCAAAGTTTCTCGCTCCCTCACGTTACTAATTGACGAATTGTCGTGCTCTCCATGTCGTTTTTTTATCCACAATAATTCTCGCACGAAGAATGGACAGTTTGATCGTAAAAAAAATTGTAAAACACTAGAAACGTTTTTTGACGATTTTTCAAATATTTCTCAGGTCGCTTCGGACAACTCGTCGTCGTCGGAGAGCCAGGAGAATTCAGCGACGGAGATATCGACGGATTCGGAGTTCGAGCACGACGGGACAACGCCGACACAGCATGAAATCCCGGAGATAACAATCAACGACGCGCACGTCAAGAAAAATCGTGGTCAGACGAGCGAGCCGAAAAAGGTGCAAATTAAAAGTCGCGTTATATCGTCGATCAACGGGAATTTGAAACAGACGAAAGAGCCAGGTGTTAAATTACAATTTTCCAAATTATCAGCGACGAAGGAAGAAAAAACGGTTGAAAAAATGGTCGCAAAATCGGGGGAGATCCCGGTGAGAATAAATAAGGAAAAAATGCCTAGTCCTTTGGTGAATCCTCGTAAAGGCGATTATTTGTTAAATCGTACACACTCGACCGAGGGAATCGCCTCGAAATTGTCTCTAGAATTGAAAAAACGTTATTTGCTGGGCGGATCGGTATTGGCCGGTTCCGTCGTCAAATCGGGTTCAACCTCGAATGTGGACACGAGATTAAGAAATTTATCTGACGCAATATCGCAGCATCAAAAACTACTGATGAATCCAGCTCCGGAGCCGAGTCCAACGATGCAAGCATTTCTTCAGGGCACGAACAAGCTTCGAGCGAGCGGTGCGGGTGCGAATGCTCAAATATCGCCGATTTCGCCGACGGCGATTTTCACCGGATCGCCACTCAAGACTTTCCGATCTGGGGAAATATCCACGATCACGAAAAACTCGACCGATCCAAAAGTTGCCGGTAAAGAGACGAAAATTCAATTGCCGGATTTAGTGAAGGAAACAAACATTCTAAAGTCGAAAACCGAGCCGAACATACCGCGGATGAAAGAAAAAAGTGAAGAAAAAAAAGAAATCGTGGAATCGACGATAGCGGAAAAACCGGCAGGTCCGGTGGAGATCGTGACGGAAGAGAGCGACGTTTGCAGGCCGCGGAGTCCGTTGCACGAGACGTCGATCCTCGTGCCCCAGGTGGATTGGAACAAAAACGTAAAGGGTGAAGGAACGCGGAGTCACGAGAGTTCGGAAGATTCGGAGATTGACAGCGACTCGTTGTCATCGAGCGAGAGCGACGATTCCGAAGAGGCTAAAAGACCTAAAGAGCCGAATCTCTCGCCTCCGAGACTGCAAATTCAAACGATTGACGGTGATTTGCTTTTGGACGTTGGAGGCGATCGGGAGGAGGCAGAGAACGACGAAGAAATCGCCGCGAGCTTCGAACCCGATTCCATCGAATTTATCGATCTACGGGAGGATGAAAACGAGGCGGAAACTCCGCGTGTCACCGTTGAGCTCGAGGCGGTAAATAACACTTTGAAAAAATTGCAACTGATCGAGAGTAACAACGGTAAAAGCAATTGCAGCAGTCCAGCTTCGAGTGCGTCATTGAAACACGACGATTCCATGGAGAACGATGTGACAACCGCGGCGCTAACGGAGACAGAATTTTCCGAATGGGCTCGTGACGGCGAGGTCGTCGTCGCTGACGATATGCGTGACGTCGAATTTGACATCAATCCTGAATTCATAACGATACGAAAAAATCGGGGAAATCGGGAGAAAAAAATGGCCGGAATTCCGGCAAGAATCGCGAAAGAAGAAGATCTCACGGATATCGAGCTCGATTCCATACTATTCGATCATCCGATCAACGCTCCGAGCAACGACACGTCCAAGCTCTTGGTTAACGGAGAAAATATCGATTACATGGACACCGATAACGAGTCTCTTCTCGACGACAGCCTACGGGACGCGACCAACGTTTCACTGCTTAAAAATCGTGGCTACGTCGAATTTGTAAACGTTACGAGTTCTTCGAGCCCGGAAAAACCGGAAATGAAGCCACTGGACGCGCCAATCGCTCGGGACGAGATGGAAAACGATTTTTGCTCGGAGGACGAACGTTACAACGACGAGAACGTGATCGAGATTAATCCTGTCACGATGGATGACATTAAGGACAGATTGAATGGAAAATTATTCGAAAAGAGCGATAAATCGGTTGAGATCGGTATAAGAAATTTCGAGAGGAGAGAAGAATTGAACGAAGCTGTGAATCGCGAGCTTTTTGGCTCGATGGAAGAGGATAGTTTGTTGGTCGTTGAGCCGACCGAGGATACGACGACGAGCGAGATCATAACCATTCTTGCGAGCCCCGTGAATCCACAAATCGATCTTGCGACCGACCTGTCAACCGAACCTCCTCGCAATCAAGTAAACATTCCGGAGGCTCGACCCGCGACGAACGACCAAAAATCCATCAACGACGTGAATAATCCGGACTATCTGGAGTACGTAAAACGCCTTCAATCTCGTATTGCCGAGTTCAGCAACGCCAAAGACTCGATAGATGTTAGAAAATCAAAGAGAAAAAATTCCAAGAGCTCCTCGCCTCAATTAAAGACCGAAAATATCGTCGAAGAAACAAGAAACCAGCAGGAAATAAATCCCGAGGCATTTAACTCTCCCGCAACTTCGAGGAAACTCGAGGAGCTAACGCGCGAGAGAACCAAACAGAAAACTCTCATCCAGGATCTCTTGATGGACAAAATGGAAGCTCACAAACAAAAATCGGCAGAGAAAAAGGCCAAGAGAGCCGCGAGAACTTCCTCGTTCGGGACGACCACAACTTTGTTTTCCAGCGTTCCCAGCCCCGTTCCGGCTACCACTCCCATTTCTTTCGTTCCAACCTCGCTGACAACTCCTGCCAATAGTCCAGTGAGGACAACTTTTGCCGAAGCCAAGAAAAGTTTCCAGGAATCGTCGCCCTCTTCGACATTGACACGAAATTCCAGTAATCCGAGCCTTTTCTCCAGTCTTTCCAGTCAACATTGCGAAACCGAGCTAACTTCTTTGGCCTCCTCTCGACCTCAAAGTTGCGAGGATCCTCGCGACTTTAAAACTCCCGTTGCTCCGCCCAGACTGAAACACGAGGAAGCTCGAAAAACCGCCGAGAAAGCAAAGCAGGAAGCTCGTGAACGTGCGCGTCTCAAAAGCGACAAAGACCTCGGTCTCAGCCCCGAGGACAGGCTCAAAGAACTCAGGCTCAAAATCCCCCGCAGACAATTGTCCATGGAGGACAAACGAGCAAACGAGGAACTTGCTAACAGCCAAGAAAGCAAAACTCGACATCTCAGCTTCACCCTCGATAAAACATTGAACAAACTGCAAACCAGTAAAAGCACCGATAATTTTAAAGCTCTCGCGAAAAAAAATCAAACCGATACACTGCCCAACAACAACGCCAAATCCATGGACGAATTAAACGCTACCAACTCACCCACCAAATCCGACAATGACAATCTCGTCATCAAAAGGGACAAAAAGAAATCACCGAAAGATCCTGAAAGACGAAAAAGCATCATCAAAGCTGTCTCCGATTTTTTCAAGAAAAAAGACAACACTCCATCCTCACCCAACAACCAGAAGGATAAGGGCTCCATGTTTCGACTGACCTCCAAAAATAAGGATAAACCAAAGGTAGGGCGATACAACTTTTTACTGGCTATTCCTTCTTTAACAATTATTTACTAATTACTTAATCAAATAATTTTTTCCAATACTCGATACATTATTTTTGGGAGAACTCATTTTTATTGCGCCTCGAGTAATTATTTATGAATTTTGGAATTTCTTCAAAGATTTCGAGGACCTTGGTATTTAACAGGCTGTATTTTTTTCTTCCAAATGTTTCAGTTGTATAAATCATATTCGGAAGGTTCAGATGTAAGCAAAATTCGTACTAATTAGTTTGCAAATTTTATCGTTACTTTTTATTTAATAATAAAAAAATTAAAATGTATCTAATAGATACATTTTAATTTTTTTTCTCTGTTGTCATTTAATTTTATACTAATTTCAGTTTTTATTTTGGCTTCTAGAAAATCGGCAAAAAAAATTTCGCTGTTCAAGTTATCGCAGTGTATACGTTTTTTTTTACGCTATTTTTTTCTGGCCTGGACGTTTTTTTTAGTCATATTAATTTTATTAGCAGTGTACTAATTTTATTTTCTAGCTGGGCATCAATGTTTTCAGCCTCTCTAGCGTGGATTTTTCTTTTCATAGATTTATTACGATAAAAGAAAAGTTTGTTTACAAAACGTTTTTGTTTTTAGTTGAACAAAGTCGCGAGTCCGAGTAAAACGGAGACGAGACCGAGAAGCGTTTGCGAGGGAATGTTGGTTGGAAATTTCCTGACGGAAAACTTGCCTCCCGTTCCTCCGCCACCGATAAATTACAATCTCACCGCCCCTCACGTCTCGGGTAAGAAAAACATGATTTGAAAATTGTACTTTCGTTTCATTGAAAAAGAGGGGAAAAATTCCACGTTGCGGTTAAGGGTGGTTTTGCATATGAGAAAAAAAAAGGAAAATATTTTGCATCGTATAGATGACAGTCTGTCGGAAGAGGACTCGAAAACGACAGCTCTATCGACCTCCCAAATCAACAAAACGAACCGCGGTGATGGTTCCTGCAGTAGTATACCTCGAAAAACTAAATCTGCTAAAAGAGCTGCCAGGCAAACTCAACTAAAAAGGTAAATTCCATCAAAACAAATACGCAGACCATAATGAGACATTTGCAAGAATTTTTAGGTCTTGTTATTCATTGCCCAAAAAATAATACTTTTTTTGTTTTTAGAAAATATCACCAAATATTTACCAAAAACGTTTACAGAGAACTAGAGATATATATTTTTTCCTCAATTGTTCATTTTCATGATAATTAGTTTTTCACTAATTTTTCATCATCTCAAATGACCGTTATGAAAT
This sequence comes from Rhimphoctona megacephalus, assembly GCA_963989365.1. Taxonomy (NCBI): domain Eukaryota; kingdom Metazoa; phylum Arthropoda; class Insecta; order Hymenoptera; family Ichneumonidae; genus Rhimphoctona; species Rhimphoctona megacephalus. The sequence continues at coordinate 29,912,354 of OZ022418.1, forward strand.
TATGAAATTCATTCGAGAATGGAAAATAATAATTGGTTTTTTTTTTCTACAAATTTATACCTTTTGTAGTGGTTAGTGAATTATTTTTGGCAATAAATTTTAGACAAGATATTCACGTTTTAATTGATGTTTATTTGTGGTAAATCAGGCTACGAATGGCTCAAGAAATACAAAGAAAACTAGAGGAAACGGAAGTGAAGCAAAGAGAGCTTGAGAGCAGAGGCGTCAGCGTAGAAAAAGCTCTTAGGGGTGAAGGAGGTAAATAAAAAAAGAAGAAAGTTATTGACATTATTGATTAAAATTAAAATCGAATAAATCAATAAAACTTTCTTCTCAGAATGTTCGGATCGTGAAGAGGCAGATTTATTACGAGAATGGTTCGATTTGATGAGAGAACGAACGGAATTGCGGAGATACGAGAAGGAATTATTGGTGAGAGCACAGGAAGTCCAACTTGAGGATCGGCACGAGAGATTGGAGCAGGAATTGCGCGAGAGATTGGCTGATGATGGTAAAAATTTTCATTGCTTATAACAAAATGATTTTACACGCGGAATAGTATTTTTTACAATTTTGAAATGAAATTAAATACGAAAAAATATCGAAGAAATATAAGTTTTTCTTTTTGAGTATAATATTCTCGTTTTATAGATGACAAAAAGACGAGGGCCGACGTGAAAAAAGAAGGCGAGATCTTGACTGAAATGTTGGAAATAGTTGCAAAGCGTGACTCCCTGATAGCACTGCTGGAAGAGGAGCGACAAAGGTGGCGTAGATCCTCGTGCCCGTCACTCAGTGCACTCAAAACTCAACCCGCCAATTCGTCCCATTCGTTTACCGCTGATTATCCGATATCCACAACCACATCCGACACCTCGTCCATGCTTTTTGCACTTTTCGCTATTTTCATTGCGTATCTTATTTCCCTACAAATTACTAATTATCTTCTGGCTTTGAGGAACGAGATTTCTGCGCTTTTCAATCGGGACTGAATGCGTGCACAGATTAGCAAAAAAAAATTCCTCAACGCGTTTTTGTGCAATGCAACAATTATTATTTTTCTAAAATTAAGCTCCCTCTTATTCGAACGAAACTTGAATGAATTTTCGCATGATTTTACACAATTTTTAGCCTTTTTTTGCATCTTGCTTGGCTCGATTCTCTTTCTTTTCGTTGCGCTATTCGCATGTGAGATTATTGTTTTTTTTTTTTTTTGACTGTTTTTAGGCCGCATCGATCAACGTGATTGTTTATTTTAATACATTGTTTAATAATTAATGAAATAATTCAGGAATGTTTCCTGATTCGCTTGGTCTAGATGTAATTAAGCAATGGGCTCTTCTTGCTCCCCCCCATAACAGCTCGACATTAGTTAACAACAAACGAGAATCAGTCCATCATGAAAAAACACACGAAGACTCTAATTCTGCCGAATATATCCCAGAAAAAAACTTAAACTATTAAAAGAAAAGAAACGAAAATTAAAAAAGAAACATTGGGCAAGAGGTTAATAGGATCACAGCACGGCTTCGCTTAATTATGCACAACTCTGCGCACAGTTGACTCTCGAAAAATCCGAACTGGGTAAGGACTGCGCTCACTTTAAAAACACTCGACTTAACGACCCAAAAAATAAAAAAAATAAAAAAACAAGCGAAAATGACTGCGACGCGAAGAGCAAATGAATGTTTTTTTATCCCACTGTGCGAGAAACCCAGTTTAATATTTAACAATCAAAATGACCTCTGTGTTTAATTGATATTGCATTAATTAATATTTTTTGCACGCGTGTGTGCTCGAATTAAAATTCTCGTGGTGTATTAATTTTTTAATAATTTTTTATCGACTTTCGTTGAGGATAGCGTTATTGATAAAAATAAAATTGTAACAATTTGATTGCAGGTACAGAAGCGAAGACCGGGACCTCGAGGCAAGAATGCTCGCTAAAGGCCTGAGATTGACGCCCATCAACAAATCAGGCCCGAAATATTCTGTATAAATACGCAATTGATCCACGAGAAATTCATTTTTACGAATTTAATTAGGCGATATTGGCTGTTTAATATTTTCTCGAATTTTTCGAGTATGAAAGAAAAAAACGAGAAAATGAAGGAAAAAATATAACACAGGGCGAACTCTGGAAGTTTTGATGAGCGGAAAAAAGCCGAGATAAGAAATTTAATCGGATTTCTAAAGGATTTGAGAATCGTGCATTTTTTTAACGATAATAAAAAGAAAGAAGGAAAATTGTGTTCTTTGCAAGTTGCAATTTTACAATTGAATAATTGTAATGAAAAATTTAAGCGCTTTCGAATCAAAATCGAGGCGTCGAGAAAATAAAACAGAAAGAGAAAAAAATATTTTTCAAATAAACGTTTTTGAGGGAGAAAGAAAAGTTAAAAAAGAAAAGAAAACAAAAATGAAGAGACAAAGATGCGTGATATGTATATTTTATAAAACTGATAAAGCGTGGATGTACCAAACTATTTTTTACGCTTGCCAGAGCGAGCAAATAATCTGATTTCCAGGGGAAACAAAAAAAACAAGAAGTGATATGCGTTGAAATCGCCCATACGAAAAAAGGAAAAAACCAGCGATCAATTGAATTCTGTACAGACAATTTTTTTTTTTTAGTATTATACCTGAAAGAATATCGAATCGAGCAATCATTGGCAATTAATTTAAGCGCGGAAGTTCATTTTGCAGGCAAATCACGAGTTCGAAGCAAAGAAAATTTAAAAATACAAAATTTATCATTGAAAACAGCTCTTCGATCGGTCTATCATCGTACGTGCCTAAAAAAAAAAAAAAGACAAAAAAGAGAAAACTCGGAATTGAGATTCGAGGTCAAACGACGATTTTTTTTTCTCCTAATTTACCACCTCGCCGAGAATTTATTAATGCTGCAATTTTTTAATTATAAAATAGGCGAAAAAAAACTAGTCCTCAGACAAGGGAGATTTGTTTCGATATACTTCTGCCCGTAATAATTAATGATAAATCGTAAATAGCGAATAATTCATAATTAATAATCATTGCATACGTTTTATTGATCGTTAAGATTAAAGCGATTTGTTTCACACGATTATATTTCAAACGCTACGTCTTTTACACTCAAGTATATTTCTTACTCGAGCCAAAGCACAGTTTATCATTGGAATAATTACGAAACGATTCAATTCATTGAATTCTTAACGAACTGCGGAAACTAATAGAACATTTATATACATATATATGCATAAATATTTATTTCATTTATACATATATATGGATATATTGATACTTTGTATAATCATGTACATATATCGATATGTAGAGAAAATTAAAAGTGATATATATACGTAAAATCGTAAGAGCAAATAGCGTTCAAACATTAGGCTAAACACCCCCGTGGCGCTTTTGTTGCCTCATTATTTCGCTGAATTTAATAAACGCTTTGATAATACACGGATTACAAATATATATATATGTATGTTTTTTTTGTTATTTTCATAATTATTTGTACTCTGAATACGCAATATAATTACGCATGTTATAATTACAATTTCCCATTTTTAATTTCCGACTGCCGAAAAATGTACAACCAACATAAAATTAAAAATGTTATAATTATAATCGAATTCAATTGTGTTCGGGAGACGTCTCTTTTCTTATTCAATGACTTAGAGACGTCTCCCGACCACAATTGAATTCGATTATAATTATAACATTTTTAATTTTATGTTGGTTGTACATTTTTTTCAGTTCCCACATTTTTCGTACATTCATTTAACTTTTGATTATTACTTTTTGATTTTTAATTTTCGCATGTAAGTTACTTGTCCTAATCATTTTCACTGGTACTGGTATAAGTGTCAATAACAAAAAATATATTTGTTACCAATATATATATAAAGTAACATTAAGTTCATAAAATGTATTCTCTACTTATAGCTACAAAAGTCATAAGATCATTTCGGAAAGCAAATGTTACATGCGGTAGAAATTTTGAATTGAAATTGCACGACCAGTCAAAATGACTGGTCTGGTAAATCTAGTGTTAACATTGACCAGAAAAATTGAATCTCGAGGGAGTTGCACTTACCAATCGAATGATTTTTTATTTATCTGTGTTATTTTGAATCTATTTTTATTTCACACTTTTTCAAGTTCACTACTATTTCTCGTGGGGAGTTTTTATTTAATTTATTTTCTAAACATTACATTGTTTTTTGAAATATTTTTTAAACAATATATTTTTATAGAGTTATACTATTTTAGCAGTTGGGAGTTTTTTTGTTTTTTAAAACAATTTTTCACTTCTTTACTTGTAATGTTTTCACGGTATACATCATATTTTTTTTATTGATATATTTTTTTCGATTCACAGTTTTTAGACTTTTTTGAATTTATTTTTATAAGATCTCTTCGAATACAATTTTTTTGTTTCAATATTTTTAATATCATTAATTTCAATGCATTTTCCTATAATTTTTCCCTTTATTTTTTAAATTCTTCGAAAAATATATCTATAACGAAACTTCGAGAGATCAGTTTTTCGTACCTTATTTATAATTGCCTTAGCTATTGAAAAAATGATTTTTGTTTTTTAATTCTCGGAAAATTGCGTGATGATTGAAAAAGAGTGAGGCAAGGTTTATTCTGGTTGATTTTTATTTGCTATTGATTATCAAACTGCCAATGCACAGAAACGATCAAAACTGTTGATTAATATTTTCTGAAGACATGATTACGGGATCATCACCAAAAGTACCGTTGCAATCGAACGCTACGGATTGCGGTTTTTACATTTTACAGTACGTCGACAGCTTTTTTCAGGCAAGTTTCCACTTTTCCTCCTCTTTTCTAAATTAACTGAAAAACGTTTTTTTGTAACAAAATTATTTGTTTTTTTTAAATATTTTTATTGTAGAGTCCGATAAGAAGTTTAGAGAAGTTAGATAAATAATTGTCACGAATAAACGGGAGCAACTGGTTAAATTATTCGTTAGGCTAATGAACAAAACGAAAGGTGATGCAACAATAACACTACGGGAGCTGCAATTATCGACCCATGACGCGGGAAGGTTATGCCAAAACGTTCATCCAGAATTAGAAATATAAAACACCAGCAAGCGAAACGGCAGTAAAAAAAAAGTGTAATTTTAGTTGCTTTTTTATGTAAATGATCGAATATTATGTGAACGATGATATGATTTTATTTATGTGAACGATTTGTATGTGTTATAATCGCACATCTCCGCGGCAATTTATTAATCTCGGCAAAGAAAATAAAATGTGTAACCGAAAAATTGACGATCCCAAAAAACCCTGCTATTTTGTTGAAAATTTGAGAACAATTTTTTGAATGCTGCTGACCAAGTTTTCATAATTTTGTCAGTCGAGGGGTCCGCTTTGAAATTATATAAGCGATTTTCGACTGCTTTCGGATTTTTTCTACGAGAATTTATATGCGACATTTTTTCTAATGGATGACTTGCTTATTCCTGATACTCTTCAATTTCTAAAATGTCAATTTCTAAACGTGTTAGCGTTAAAATTTAAATTTCATTTTTTACCGTTTATCGCCAGACGCTACCCAGGTAGCAATTTTCAAAAAGTTATCCGAAAGTTATCTTAAGGATATCTTATGTCCGTCCGAAAGGCATCTGAAAGTTATCAGTCGTCCGAAAGTTATCTTTCGGATAGGTTGTTAACTTTTGGATGCCTTTCGGACGGATATTAGATATCCTTAAGGGATGGATGAGTCACCTAACTTCACCTCGAATTTTCGAAGTTGAAATTCTTCGATACGGTTTGACCGATTACAAAAAAGCTCTGTCAGCCCACGCAGGACGGTGGCAAAAATGGGCTGACAGGGCCTTTTTGTAATCAGTCAAACCGTGTCGAAGAATTTCACTTTCGAAATTTGCAGCTATCTCTCTCGCACTCATGGCGGCTCAGTCGGTATTAGCCTTAAGACAAAACTTTCGGATAACTTTTTGTAAATTGCTACCTGGGTACGAGGACGCACGCAGACCGGAAGAAGCGTACAGAGGCACTGCAGCGCCACTTACGAGGCTTTACGAGAAACCTTTCCCCTTTGCTCCTTTCGCATTTTCACCCCGTTGCCGTCACTATTAACAGAACAGTATTAACGTCCCAGGGAGCGTCATGCAGAGACGCGACATTTGCTTATAACTCGTTTTTGTGCTTCGCTGATACAATGGAAACTATTCTGGAGCAACAACGACGTTATCACGAGGAGAGAGAACGCCTCGTTGACGCAATGGTCAAAGAGATGCTGCACAAAAAGCCCGGACACCGGGAAAACATAAACTCCGAACACCGACTGAAAATGCTACTCGATCAGTTTATGGACAGTACAGCACATTTACAAGATTTGTACGAAGACAAGGATGGGCAGAGGAAGGAAGAGGTGAGTTTTGTTTTATAAATTTGGTTAAGCTTTCTCTGTTTTAACCTCACTGATTTCGTGATTGATTTTAACCTTAATTTTCTTCCTAAACTGTTTCTAACCTCCAAATCGTTGTTTTAATTAAATTTAACCTCAAATACATTTTTTCAAATTGAATCGAACCCCAAATTCTTTTTTTTGAATTCGTTCCGACCTCAAATGGGTAATTTGGTATTTTTTCTATCCTTAAATATTTTTCTCTCGAATGGATTCTAACCTTAAATTCGCACTCTCAAAACGACTGTAATCTTGAATTCATCCTTAAATTGAGTTTTAACCTCAAATGGATGTTCACATCATGAAATTTCACCCCAATCGATTAACCTCCAAAAAACTACTCCCAAATTGTTTACAATCTTTCAAAATATTTTCCAACACGTTTACATCAATTTTAGCATGAAAAAATACTGAAATACTGTTTTTATAAGAGAATAATCTTCTGCAAGCATTTTTGCAATCTCGAAACTTGCTTTCCCATCTAATAAGTCTGAAATCCTCAGGTGCAAGCACTGTCCGGTCCCAACGAGTTTTCCGAGTTCTACTCGCGTCTAAAATCCATCAAAGAATTTTACCGCAGACATCCGAACGAGATAAGTGTTCCAATGTCTGTGGAATTCGAGGAATTGGCGAAGATGCGAGAGAATCCTACAGAAGAATTGGCCAATTTAGTGGAGTTCACGGATGAGGAGGGTTATGGAAAGTATTTGGATCTGCACGAGTGTTACGAGAAGTACATAAATCTGAAGGGCATCGAAAAGATCGATTATATAACGTATTTGTCCACGTTCGATCATTTGTTCGATATACAGAGGGAAAGAAAGAACGCAGAATACAGACGTTACGTAGAGGCGTTATTGACTTACTTGACGGAATATCTGACAAGGGTAAAACCTCTGCACGACCTCAGCTTGGAGGTCGACGAAGCTCACAGGCAGTTCGAAGGCCAGTGGGAAAGTAGCACTTTTCCCGGCTGGCCCAAAGAAACGGGAAGCGCTATGACCCACGTCGGCGCCCATTTGGAGCTGAGCGCCTTCTCGTCGTGGGAAGAATTGGCTTCGCTCGGGTTGGACAGGTTAAAATCTGCGCTGATGGCTCTTGGCATGAAATGCGGCGGAACCTTGGAGGAAAGAGCCCAACGATTATTCAGTACCAAAGGTGAAGCATCCCTCGATCCAAATTTGTTGGCGAAAAGCAAAAAAAGAGGGCACACAAAAAGCAAAGACATCGCTAAACAAAAAGATATCGCGAAGCTTGAAGCGCAGGTTTACAAGCTCGCAGAATTGGTTTCTAGTCAAAGAGTTGCTACAAAAGAAAATGTGCAGCGAAAACAAGCGAGAACCGAAGGAGAACGAGGAGATTCGGACGCCGAAGCCAGTGCCAGCGAGTCCGAGGAAGAGGATGACAACGAGGTTCCTTATAATCCCAAAAATTTGCCCCTCGGATGGGACGGCAAACCCATCCCCTATTGGCTCTATAAACTCCACGGTTTAAACATCAGTTATAATTGTGAAATTTGTGGTAATTTCACGTACAAAGGACCCAAAGCCTTTCAACGACATTTCGCCGAATGGCGACACGCCCATGGTATGCGCTGTCTCGGCATTCCAAACACCGCACATTTCGCCAACGTCACACAGATCGAGGACGCACTCGCTCTTTGGGAAAAATTGAAATCCCAAAAACAAGCCGAACGATGGCAACCCGAACAGGAGGAAGAATTTGAAGATTCTCTCGGCAACGTCGTCAATCGGAAAACTTACGAAGATCTCAAACGCCAGGGTCTCCTTTGAAACTTTTCCAACCGGAAATATCTATTTTATTTTCTATAAACGGATGTTTACAATTATTTGAAATTATTATTCAAAATGAATATTCGTAAAATTCTGAAAAAAAGGCTCGTTTTGTTAAACTCCGTGTATCGTCGAAATTCCCATCGAATCAAGTTTTTCGCTGGGATTCAGGGTGTAAAGCAGACTCAGAAATTTGTATTTCCACGGAAGTGAGAAAAAAACGTGTGTATTTCGAAAACGGTCATTATTCCGGAACAATTAATTCTTATCACAGTTAAGTTCTTTATATTTATACGGTAATGACAATATATGTTGGATTTACATACAAGAGTATATTGGTTCGCTCGTTCTTCTTATTTTGTATTCGGAGATTGATTTGTTTTTGGTCTTTGTTCACAAAGAAAAAAAACGATTGTGTTTTTTGGGGTAAATAAATGGCGTGGAGTTTCTTGTGTGACAAAAGTTCCGATTTGTTTTCATTACGAGTATTTTATGTACTTATATATATATATATATATATATAAAAAGAGAAGAGAGAAGTTTTTCTTAAATAAGGAAAAATTGGCGTTTCGCCGCGAGAGCTACGCCCTCGAATCTTTTGAGGTCGTTGCACATTTACATTCTACGTTTATATCGCGATTTCCTGATCAATGAATTTGCGGATACAATCAGGTCGATTCTTCGTTTTTTAGCCCTTGGCCTCGATGAAAAAGATATACAAAAAATAACAACTAGGCTTTCTTTGTTTTTTTTTTTTTTTTAATTTGGAAAATGATGAATCTCGTATGAAATTTTTTCTTGCTTTTTTACGCGCGATTATGATATTTTACCGACTCAAACCGGCGGCAAATATTGACTGGAACCCGCTGGCAAAAGCTCGTGACCGTCGCAATCGCAAGGCACGTTCGGGCCGTGGCTATGCACGAATTGGTTCTGTCCACTGCTCATTGGTGAAAAATGCTCGTTTGGGTACTTGGGCGGGTTTGCCATCATGTTCTCGATCCATCGAGTCGGAATTGTAGAGAAAGTCGTTACCTTTAAGGGGGAGAAATCATTTTTATTATTGCCACGTATTAACAATTATTTTTTGGATTTATTTTGATTTTTATTTGTTAATTTATCGCACCTCAAGTTCCGAAAAAAATTAATTGACGAAATTCACTCCTAAATAAATTTTTCATTGAAGAAGCTCCTAATTTTTTTTTTTTTTTTTTTAACTTGCCCCAATTGATTTGACCAAGCTCCAAAAAATAAAAGAAAGCCAAAAAACGTAAAAGCCTCGAAACTAGAAACCCCCAATTTTTGTTTTATCAATTTACCTGGTTCGTCGGCAAGCATCCCGTATCCTGGTTGTAAATTCCAGCGAGCTCGTAGAAGCCATCGCCCCTGTCGCAAGCCAAAGGACCGCCAAAGTCCACTTGGCACATGTTGTTATTTCTCCTGTGAGCTTTACCGCAGAACAGATTGTCGTCTAAGGGAATTTGATTCTCTGCGCCCGAAATTCTCTCGAGACACTGTTCCTTGCCCAATACGTCTACGTCGATGCCGTGCATTAAAGCACCGGCGACGTTCACTGCAAAAAATCGATAAAAAACTTCATTTAACATACCTCGATATTGAATCATTTTTTTGTCTAATTAAAAAACCGTTCGATCGAAGATAAAAGTTACAATTATAGTGGGGAAAACATCCTGGTAAAGAAGAAACTGGAAAAAACAATCGAAAGACAAAGAATTATTGAAAAATAATCGTTCGTTGTATTTTCTTTCGTTCAAAGCTGGTGAGTTTTTTTTTTTGTACTGTAGTAGTAAATTTTACCTTCAACCCGATTGTTTTGTATTGCATTATCACCAAATTCACGAATGACTTAAAAAAATATTCAACATTTGTTGCTTTTTCTTTTCACGAGATTTTTCGTTCTGTTTTTCTTTTTTTTTGTTACTATATCTATTTTATTACCTTGAAGGATTGTTTTTCCCCAACCGGTAGCGATGCATTTTCTTCCCGGTTGTGGTGGTTGTGGCCGACCTTCGGGCAAACACAGAGCACCTACGTGTTGGTCAAATTTCATGTCGTGTTCGAGAAACAGTATCGCGATGTTGTTGGCAGGATTTCCCGTTGAGAAGGCCGAGTAAGGAGCGATCGAGGCGACGTTTATTATTTCGAAGGGCAAAGGTTCCTCGTGCTTAAGCTCGTAACCCAATTTCCATTCGCCCGATTTTATCGACACTTGTCTAGGGTTTAATCTAAACATTTTACAAAAAACAGTCAACTTTTTTCTCTTCTCAACGTGTCGTGTATCCCTAAAACGTCTCTAAATTCCTTGGGTCAATTTTTCTCTATAAAAACCGATCGATTAGACAAATTGTCAGAGAAAATTAAAACAAAAATATTACCAAGGGATTTTGAACGTTTTTATATTTTGGATATTGTTTGTTTTGGTAAATTTTGTGTATTTACCCTTCGACGCAACGAGCCGCGGTGACTACAGCATTTGGCGCGACAATTGCTCCGGAGCAGAGGAGTTTTCTGTCAGTGTTGGAGAGAACCATCGCTTGCCATGGGATTTCGCCGAAGGCGACGTCGACGTCGGTCAAACCGTTGGGTCGTTGGACCTTTTTTTCAAAAAGAATGCACGCTAGAATCGTTTGTATTCGGAAAAGCGATTTTTCGGTTATAAATCAGTGAAAAACATTCGATTTTTTCAAACTTACCACATTTCTTCTTCCGCATTGACTTCCGGGAGCATGGGAGGCGATAGTTATCGGATTTTGTTTGGTCGATGATACGGAGTAACGGCTCTTGACGTAAGGTTTTTGGGGTTGTTGAGGCTGGACGAAAGCCTGCTGAGGTTGCTGCTGCGGAACGAAAGGCTGCTGAGGTTGCTGCTGCGGAACGAAAGGCTGCTGAGGTTGTTGCTGCGGAACGAAGGGCTGCTGTGGTTGCTGCTGCGGAACGAAAGGCCGCTGAGGTTGCTGCTGCGGAACGGAAGGCTGCTGAGGTTGGTGCTGCGGGACGAAAGGTTGCGGAGCTGGTTGTGGGACGAAAGGTTGGGGGGCTGGTTGAGGATAATTGTTTTGGACGAATACGGATGGCGATGGTCTCGGAGCTGTTTTTACTCCAACAGGCGACGTAAAACTCGTTTTTATTGCCGGCCTAGGGCCATTTACAGCTCCACCGTTATTAGGACGTTTTTTCGTTGTTCGAGATTTGGAGAGATTCAAAATTGTTGGAAATCCTTGCTCGTCAAAGCCTCCGGAATAATTCGCTGGCAAATTACCTGCCGGCCAGGGATCAACGTAATTCGGATCGCGACAACACTTGCCGATTATTCCGTTATCAGGGTTTTTACAGCTCTGCAAAAATTTGAACGTGTTAAAATTGAAAAAATCTATTCTGTTTAGATGAAAATTGATTTTATAAGGGAAAGATAAAAAATATTTACACTCAAAGGCACGCGTCTGATGAGTTGCTCGCTCGAAAACGCTTGTGGTTTCGTCGATATCACACCTTCCAACGTACAGAATTGTTCTTCGACGCAAAGCAATGCCGCTGCGCAACCGATTTGAGGTGGCGGCGACGCCGGGGGTGGAAAAATGTTGACGGGTGAATTCGATGCCCCTGTTTTAGAAAAAAAAATTCGTCAGTTGATTTCTCACTCCGAATTTAACGCCCGATTCCATCGACGAAAATCACTTGCCACAAATTTCTTACCGCTTATATCTTGTTCCGGCTCTTTCGGGAGGTTCGTGAATGCCGGCACCTGGTCGGAGGATGAACCTCCGATCGGTGGCAAATAACCATTTGACTCGGCTCCAGCAGCGCTAGCGACTCCGCCGGCATTGCCAATATTTCCTGTTGATAAATCGAGCTGTTGTTGTTTATTTCTGTTTCCTGAACCAAAAATTCCGCCGCTGGAAGAACCTGCGCTCGCTTGATCCGCTGGTTTGATCGTACAGCAAGCCTCTTGGTTAAGATCGCATTGTTGAGGCTGAAAATTTTCGAAATAAACGTTAAGATTCATTAACTAATAGAAAAATTAATGTACCGGTTCAATTTCAATTCGTATTTCGTCTTGAAAAGACATAAAAAAAGAATCAAATTAAAATTCTCTTGCGTAGCTTCCCAATCGCGAGTGCGCGTTCTTCAAAAGTCCCCAAAATTTCTAAATTAATTTAATTTGACAGGTCCTCAATTATATTACAACGACACGATCGCAGTTAATTCATTTTGAAATTCTCCTTGATTAATTGAGTCGATAACCTCGATTCATCACGAGTTCCCTTGAATTCGCCTCTTTCGAAACGTAATTCCAACTTTTTGGTCATTTTCTCAATCCCTCAAACGCGTAATCGTTGATTTTCCACCACACCGAAAGAAAAACAAAAACAAAAATCAAAAATTTCATCAACTTTGCGTTCTCCGCTGATGTTTTTTTCCCTCCATCTTCTAACGGACTCCGTATCTCGTCCATAAAATAAAAAGCGAGAGCTTGGAAAAGCGTTAAATTTCTCCCATTTCTAAATCCTCGCGGTGATGCTCTTAAACGACCTCTTGAAAATTTATTTTACGAGCCAAGTAACGACGTTAGCGTCACGAGCGTATTTTATAACACGCACTGTGAGATTTTTTTTTTTGTATTTCACATTTTTTCTCCCTTTTCAACGCAAAGAGAAAAACACACAAAAAATAGAATGGAGCGCGCGCGTTTATACAACGTGGCTCTGAATTTTATTGTGGCCGAAGAAGGCGGAATTATCGACTCGGCCTCTCGCGAGCATCAGCAAACGTAACGAAATTTCGCGATGACATAACGTTCTTGCGCGCGCTTTCGCCGATCTATCACACTTTGCATAAATATAAAGAAATTAAGACTCTGCTACGGGGAGCAGATCACCTATGACCTCCCTTACCTCTCATTCGTTAAATAAATCTGTGCGATAAAACGTATTACGAATAAATGAATCAATATAGAAGCAGATGTAACAATTATGAGAATATCATTTCATAATGGATTAATTAATACATTATATCATATTTTTGTATACGTATAAAATGTACGTGGCAACAAACGCAGCATCCGTGACATCAATTTACCTTAATGGACCTCGTCAGAGTTACGCATTTCGTGTTTCAATAAGCGATTGTGTCAGGATTTAAAAATTTCTCATTTTTTGCTCCCCCGCCGTTGAGATACAAGCACACGCGTATGTATATGGGGCACTCCAGGCCACGAAACGAATTTTTTTTAAATGATTTTTTTTTTTTTTTCAAATTAAGAAAAAAAATATAAGGAAAAATCTGCCCACGATGAGACTGGTCTCAAAAATCATACAATTGGTCAAAGTTTTTGTGTGAATTTTTTGAAAAAAATCAAAATGGGCAAACATCTTGGAACCAATGTTTTTTTGCTTTAAATTGAGAAAAAATACGGAATACAAATATTAATTGTTCTTTCGTATTTTTTTTCTAACATTACGTTGAAAAACCGACGTTTCTAAAAAAAAGAAGTTCGTTTTGATCGATTTTTGAGAGAGTTACAGTTATTTGAAGAAAAAAACGTCGAAATAAAAAAAAAAAATCACATCTCACAAGTGCATGGACAAAAAAATGTGAAAAAAATCAAAAGAGCTTCTTTCAATTCAATCAACATATAAAATTTTCAGCCAAATCAAAAAATGGAAGGGTCTGAGGTAGGTCGATTTCGCGTCGAATGCCCCATATGTACTTTCGCTCGAAAAGAGCCAGCGGGGATTTTTTTTGGACTGACGTGCAAACAAACATTATTATATTTCTCTATGTTTGCGCGAGGCTGTTAAAAATGTCTTTTTATCGGGCCTCGAACGAAGGAATATACCCAAGGGGACAGAGAGTTCCCTCCGGTTCGATTATAACCCGCGAGGTTTTACCGGGTGTTACAATGCCCCGCGGGACCGTCCACAAGGTCGTAATCTTCTCCCGCGAGTGCTTTATTATTTTGCGGCACAATGATTGAGAGGATGGATAAAAAAAGAAAAAAAAAGAGAGAGAAAAAAACGATGTTGCTACACGCGTAAGTGAATTTATACGTATATTTAAATAGCACGCGCAAATTTATATATATATATATATATATATATATATATATATATATATACGTTTATGCGATGGTAAACAAAAAGGTGTAACCCACTTCAATTTAATTGATAAATGATAAATTGTTATTATTTTTTTTTCTTCGTTCTCTTGTGTCTTCTCATCGTTTTCTTCTCGCGTTTCCGCCTCTTTGTTTCTTCATATTTTTCTCTCTTTTCTTTGCAACAACCCCGCGCGCATTCAACATACAACGAGGAGCGAATCGTGTATGTTAATATATGCAAAATAGGCTTGCGCATGAAGTTAGTGTCCTTCTTTCTCATTCTTTCTTTCGAACTCGAGCGTCCGCGCGCGTAATCGTTAAATATTTAATTGGTATCATCGGGAGGATGGACGATGGACCAAACCCATGGACAAGAGACCGAGAGGGAATCAAGGAGATGGTTTAGCCGGACCGTCTCGAGAGGAACAGAAGACCGTTCACTTTCAGCGGTTACGAGCCGACTTTCCAAATTAGGAAACGACTGTATACTCTCCACCGACGTGTTTTTCCGCTTTTATTTCTCGTCTCATTTTTATATTACTATCGATCTTTCTCATTTATCATTATTATTATTATTATTATTGTTTCTTTTAATTATCATTATTATTCGTCTCGATAATTTACGGGAAACGGAGATAACCCACTGAATTTTGACTCTACTTTTTTCTTTTCTCCTTGTGCTTTTTTTGTCTTGTTTCTTTCTCACACTCGCGCGTTTTATCATGACGATAATCAAGAGCCCCGTTCTCGCGATCGGAGAAAAACACTCAGCACCGTAAATTACTCGAACCGCCGCGTCCCTCTCGAGCTTATTTCGGCGTATCTTGAGTTTTTTGAGACTTCTTTTTTTTTTTTGCCAATGACGCACTGCGGTTACGCGATCACGAGTTCCGTCCGTCCGAACGATACACGAGAAATTCCTCACTCTCAACGGAGACCCCTCTAATTAACGTATATGCTATTTTTTTATTGAGGAAAACTGCAAAAAAGGACATTTAAAAATCGGGCCTGGTAATTGTACAATTTTCGGATTTAATTTTCTGTGCGGAATATATTACGTAATTTTTCTTGATTTTTTGCTGATTAACGAGGAGTAACGAAAAATTCATGCAATTTTTACGCAACGCGAATTCTTCATCCATTTTTAGGCACACGATCAACCCATAAATACCAACTCGCTGGTCGGTAATTAATAATTTATGCTTTATGAGAAATCGAGGATGCGAGTATATATACACTGATTGTGAGAGAAGAATTTTCTTGAGTCAATCGAAATTTGCATGCAAAATGAATGGCACAGTGAAATACGATGAACATAACATTTTGTTTATTTTAGAACATCATATAGTAAAGTTTGAATCATCGATTTATCTACTTTACTGAATTATGCATATGTCCGAATGATTTGTTTTTTTTGTTTTTTATTCTACCAAATGGAGCCTTAGTTACAAACACGAAACTGGATACGTGCACAAAATAAATTTAGTTGAATGGTTTTGTTGAATCAATCAACTTTTCCCAGTGTAAAATTAAAAAAAAGTGGACAAGTGCGAGTCGGACTCGCGCACCAAGGGTTCCGTACCATTATCTATAAAAACGTATAAAAACCCCCTTAAATATTTATTTTATTCTGTTTTTTAGTATTTGTCGTTATAGCGGCAACAGAAATACATCATCTGTGAAAATTTCAACTGTCTAACTATCACGGTTCATGAGATACAGCCTGGTGACAGACGGACAGCGAGGTCTTGGTCATAGGGTTCCGTTTTACCCTTTGGGTACGGAACCCTAAAAAATGAAAAAAATGTTCTTCGCGAAGAAACAATCATTTGGACTTACCCCTGTTCGTACTTGAAAGATTCCCTCGCCAGTGACGAAGCCGTCGTACGAGCAAAGATGGAACGGTACGCAAATTTGATTTTGGCCGCTGCAGGTTACCTTGAAACGGCCGCCGACTTCGTCATTCCGTTGAGGAATCGGAACCGGTGCATCCGGGAATCCTGAGATCTGAGTAAGCTGGGGCACTTGTTGCGGGAAGAAAGGATTTCCGGCGCCATTAGAAATTTGTTGCGCTTGACCGTAATCCGAAGAGCCTCCCGAAACTTGATTCGATTGAGCATTGGCAGCCGAACCGTAATTGTTCGACGAACCTCCATTTAAAAACGGATTTTTCGGTGCACCGTAGGCTGTTCCTTGTTGCAACGAATTAGCCGATGCTCCTAAATGGCTCGAGGCGAACGCCGAAGATCCAGAACCGTGCAAAAATGGATTTGATTGGAATTTGGCCTCTTGGCGACCGCCTGCGCTGTGCACGCTAGATTGATAACTCGTTGACGCCAAGCAACCGTTCGACGTGCAACCACCCGACGGAGCTTTTCCTCCAGATGAGAAAGGACTTTCCGATCCCATCCACCAATATGGCAACGCTCGCTTGCCGCCTGAACTAACCTGAGCCTGGAATTGACCCGATGAAGCACCCTGCGCTCCGTTCGACGCACCACCCGAAACTAATCCAACCGGGACCGTTCCGCCAACCGATGCTGACGAATAACGCGAGCTTGCGCTGAGACTATCGGCACTTTTGCTGTAAGCCGATGCATGACTGTAACTGCTGCTTTGCGCACTCGCGGACGATTTTTGCGATACATAACCATCCCCGAATTGCACGCTGTCCGAGATTTTCGAGTAGGGGATCGCGTTTGCCGCCCCTAACGCCACCGCGCAAAGCAGCGGCAACGCCAACGATAATCTACTCATCTTGGAAAAACCTGTGATTGGAAAGATAAAACAATAATTAAATTAAACAGCCTAAGACAAAAGCAATGGGATGCCGTTCAGTAGAAATATCTGTCAGGGCATTTGTAGCCAATTTTTCTTCCAGAAGCAACCGCGGCGCCTCGATGTGTTCTCTAGTTTATTTTCTATCTACGTCCGAATCTTTCGTCGCCGAATATTCTCATCCCACAAAAATCAATACAATTGCAAATATAGATTTTCAAGTTGTTCTCGTCATAAAAATTCTTATGTCGGTTCGTTTTATAGGACCCGATTGATTAGCAGAGTAATTAAAAAAAAAAAAGAAATGAGCCGCATCAAATGTGTCCGTGGGTAATCCCGAGAATCGTTGACATCTACAACTCGAAGCGAGACTCCCAAAAAAAGCACGTGTCATTATTTGGGAATCAAGATTTTTAATACCGTCATTTTTTGGCGAGTCTCGACAAAATCGTGTACGCGTTTACATGTTGCACAAAACGATCGTTTCGATCGTTAGATTCTTGCGGTAATGTTTCTCTTTTGTTTTTTTGTTTTTTTTTCTTTTAACTTTTATTAATGATGTAACGAGTCATGCATCGCTGATTTATCCGTCGCGGTAATTGCGAGAATGCGGTTTGTCCGCTTGTCTATATACGAAGATAAAATCGCGAGAAGCCTTGAACTTGAACGTTCGCCTTCCCCTTGCAACGAGACAAACAGCAGGGACACCATAACGATAAAAATAACATTTTTTATCGTATTTCCTCACTCGGAGCCGCGTTCGTAAAGATAAAAATAAAAAAAAAAAAAAAAACAACAACACCCGCGAATCTTCGATATTGAATTCCCTTTCGTTATTCCGGTACGAATACTACGACACTATTTAATCCCTTCACGATGGAAATCACGCACAACGTAGCACCAACCGCGCGTTTTCGGAATCGTACTCGAAAAAAATTTGGATTTCGGCGATCGATCGGCAAAAGGAAATCGCCGATTTTTTTGGGCGTCCGTTGAGGTCGGAACGATCTTAATCGTCGGTAAACTGAAAAAAAAAAAAAAAAAAAAAAAAATAACTATACTCACCCAACGATACGTGTGTCCCGTGAACGAGAACAAACAAACGAAAAAATACGGGTATGTGGCTACGCTAAAAGAAAGTTAGTGTGACTGACGAAGCCACCATATCCTGCCTTCTCTTATACCATTTCTGGTCCTGCTCCCCTCTTCCCCCTCGATCTCCCGGTCCTCTCCCACCTTGTAAGATGCTCATCTCGTCGAAAACCGTGCGCAAAACCGTCTCCTATACCGTCCTTCGGACGCACATCCTATTCCGCCCGTATAGACCCCCCTTTGTCCACCTTGTTGCCCCAACCCACGGGGGCGCGGGGGAATTCTCCGTAGAGTCGCTCAGGTTCTGTAATAAGCGGCGTTCCTCGATGCCCCAGACTCTTCGTATCTTCTTCATCGCAGCTTCTCTTCCATGTTACGCGGCTCTCGCCCCGAGCAAACACTCTCGAAACACTTTTCTTCTTATTTTCGCCTCCTCTTCTTTACACCGACTATTTTTCATTTTTATTTATTTTCTTATCGATCCACACATCACGAAGAGCCTTACGATCGTAACCCGACCGTATCATCATCATTAATATCATCGGCGTCATCGTCTTCTGACCCTCATTAAAGTCGAGGAACTCGCGCGTTCCCTCTCGACATCCAGTGAACCTTGACTCCTCGGAAATAATATTATATTGTCTACACGGATCCCCTTCCCCCGGAGGGGTTTATTGTGCAAACCTACTAAAACCCCCGGAGGGATTTGTTCTCTCGAAGAAATTGCGCCTAATTAGCCGGTCAACGCGTTACGTCCTTGACCTTTTTTGTCATACATTCAACTCTTCAACATTCTTTCCCGGTAGCCATATTATCGTCGTGACGCTAATCTCGTATTCTCCCCGATGAGGAGCCTTGACGCTAATTCATTTTCTTTTTTTTTTTTTTCAAATTTATCTCACATCAGAAATTCTGCGAAATTTTCTTCCATCTTATTCGTTACTGGAACCAATTGTTTACATGGAAAATCGGTTTTGTCATTTTTTTTGAGGGAGGGTCTACAGTACAGTTCTCAAGGACGAATAACTCGTTTGTAGATTTTATATGTCATGGCTGTGCGACATACAATTGGGCGGTAACGAGTCAATAAATCACAATTTCCACTCGGTTTGTTTGGATTGCGTCGCGTGAAGAAAAAAAATCGGCAACCCGACCCGCCCCGTGCTCCCACTCGCGCCACCAAGATGCAGAGATCGTAAAATCGGCCGGATTCTTGAGAAAAGCATCGCATTAAAAAAAAAAAAAAAAAAGAAATACGAGTTTATCTCGCGGAAATATCTGAATGTAATCCGGAATCCTCTCGATGTGGCATTTGCTTTGGAAATGTACACTAATTTTATATACATTTATAATGATGCTCGAAAAACGGCCCCGGGCCCCGTACGACCTCTTGACGATCTATCCATCATCCTCGACCGATTGCCCTTACTCTCCCGTATTTCGTGAGCATTTTTTCTTATTACCAATGCAAATTTCACGCGGGAATTCGTGAGAGTGTTCCATCATCGCGGAAGTTTCGGAGAACGATCCCGCGGTTCACTCCGGACGAATTATTAAAGCATTTATACGACACCGAAAGTTATACGGTCGTTCAAATATATGGCGAGTCAAGGACAGCCACGAGATCGAAAACAATGCGATCGGTGATCTCGGAGCCCAAAAATAAATAATCTTCGGAATAAATTAAGAAGAATTTATTACCATATTCGTTCGAATGTCTGATTCTATCGAGATTTTGGGCCCGATGATGACCTTTCCCCAGGAAAAATCGGCAACGAAAACAGACCTCAACGTCTTTCTCGATCTTTTGTCACTCCGCGCGCACGTTTTATTATTCTCCGGAGCATCGAAGCATTGTTACGAATCACGGAATGCAAGAGTGTGGGCCGTCAAGGAACCCGTGAATCCTTGACGGTATACCCACGTACCCTGGATTACATGTACCGATGTGATTCATAATCCATGACATACCGGTATGATGTCATTGTCGGGTGTCACACGCATCGCGTATTTAGGCTATCTTTGCGACAACACCATTTTTTCCTTCGCTCCCGCCCTTTGCGTTAATAAACTCCGGAGTCGCGTCACGACGAGATCGGTATCCGTTAATGAGATTTTTCTCTTCGGCAATTCGTCTCGAGGTATCGATATTTTTCTCATTTTATCCACGATGCTCTTCGTACTGAACCGTTTTTGACTCGTTGAAAGCGAAATCGGCAAGACTTTTTAGGAAATCGTAGAAGGTTTCAGTAAAGAAGCAGAAATTTCGAAAAATGAGCAAAAGTTTTCAAACGCTCGGTACTCTTGTAACCGATTGCCCCTTTTTTTTCATAACAATGAGAAATTACCTATCGCGTCATTCGTGAACAATGCGTGTTTAATTGCACATCGCGGAAATCGGTAGTCCGAAAGACGCGGGAACACGTTGATGGAATCTCAAACTCGAGATCTGAGGAGTGTTTCCTTCTTTCAACAACTCACGTGTCTCAATCGAAACGTGTTCAAGGATGGTTTGCCTCTTACATAGAGAGATTGTTGCTCGCATTAATCATCGGTGAGCGCATTACCGATCACCGATTCATCAATCTTTGCCTGCCGATTTCCGTCTCTTCTTTATTTATTTATTTATTTTTGTCGCGTTATACGCGAACAGTCCGGCGGTTGTTCAATTGACTTTTGCATCGGTTAGAAGTTACGAAATATCGGCCAATCGGAGCAAAATTAATGGAACAAAAGAGCAGCTGCGAGAATCGACTGAAACTCGCTATATTTTGTCCTTTTTTTTTCTTATTTTTTGCTCATCGATACCAATCTTGCCTCTCGTTCCCGTGTGCAACTTTTGAGTAAAAAGTGAATCGAAGTGAGACTCTCTCGGGAGAAGGATCACGCGTTATGCGCATTGGCGCGCGCGCGACTCGATCCCGCGGTCACTTTCTCCGTGAATTCCGATCTTCTCTTCGCCATGTCATATTATAGTTTATATATCTACATGCTCGCGCGAACGCGTGTACCTGTGGACGGATGGATCAATAAATTATTATTATTATGAAGGGGCGACCAAGTAAACGCGCATTTACGATCGTCGTTGCGTATTTTTTCTCCTTTCTTTCGGAATACAATATATATATATAAAATTCTCTCTCCGTATACTCTCTCGATGCGAAATTTCCCTGGAATAATTCACGGAAAGACGCGTAGAAAATTCCTCCATCAAAATGACTACCCCTTATCGCGATCTTCCATAATCTCTGTAGATAACACTCCTCTTTATCTGCGTTTGCCCAACGAGGAAATTATTCGACCATATATCGTAATTAAAAAACGAAGCGACGAGAATCTTCGAACATATCCACGATGTAACTGTTATGCATCAGTTATGAAACGGAGGAAAGTTTTTTTTCTTTCTTTCTTTCTTTCTTTCTTTCTTTTATCGTTTCGCGATGTATGGCGGGAGAATATCTCATCGATTATTCACAAATTTTTAATATTTCACACACGACCTTTTCATCTTCGATTTTAATGGGCACTGTCAAAGAAAGTGTTACTTTTACGGAAAAAGGGTTATTTTTCGCGAATTCAGTTAAAAAAATAAATAAAATAAAGCAACGAAGGAAATCGTGGCGTCCAATTCCTCGTAAATGTTCGTCGCGTGCGTTGTCCTTGCGATCCTCGTGTAATTGTCATGTATTCAATATATATTTATATAATTCTATAGATATAAAATATATATGTATACAAGGAAGAGGTTAAAAGGAATGAAAAATGATGCAGGGAACGCGGCAGCATCAATTTCGTGTATGTATATATATATATATATATAGTGCTACCTTTTATTGAGTCATCGGCACGCGAGGGCAGATCTACCCAGCCCCCTTTTACTTTATCACATTTCGCGGGCTCAATGCTTTTAAGATATATATTATCCCTCTTTTATATCTCTATACCTGTATACGTTTATATATGATATATGAATTCAAATATTGCTGAAAAGTGTATAAAATTGTAACAAATTATCATCTCATTTAAATAGGGTTTGTGCAATGATTTTCGTAACTTTTTTACCAATCGATTTCACGAATACGTATTAGATTTTAGAAAAAAAAAAGAAAGAACAACAATATTTCCATCTAACTTATATATTTTTTCATTACTAACGCAGAAAATAAATTTTACGCTATTTTGAAAGTTTTTTCGTAACAAGTCTGGTGTAAAAAGATTTGCTAAAAATTCGATACCGATCTATATTCGAGGAGTAAAAAATTTCGATTGATTTAAACTCTTTTTCAGAGCGACCTTTTGACTCCTGAATACGAAATAAAATACCTCGGGAATATTTTTTAATCGATATGTATAAAATATACAAATGTATGTGTGTGTGTACGTGATTACGAAGAGGATCTGCACGTAACCGATTTATTATGTTGATACTCGAAACGGCTGCCCAATACGCGCGTGAGCTACTCCCAATAAACACTCATCGCGATCCGATAAAATCGAATCTGTCACTTTTGAAAAAGTAACGCCGAGGATTTTTGCACCACGCGGTGAAAGAATATCTGGCGAGAGTTCGAGAATAGGAAATCGATTGGCGCCGTCAACGAGTCCTGGATATTTCATATGTATACATACATATACCTATATATATATATTTGTCCCGATCGGTGAAAGACGCCCGCTGGCCTTTCAAAATCCCAAATCACATCTATAAAAACGTTTCTCGCGAAATTTGCCATTTCCTCACCACCCTACTGACCCCTCGGACCAGAGCAGCCTCCACCAAAAATTACACGTTCGCTATTTTACTCTACCGATTGCGCTTTTGATAATCATTCTAAAGAAATTTCCATAGAAATCGATTTTCTCTTGCGGAATTTTTGACTCGTTTGTCGCTATTTTCTATTGCGTGCTGTCATTAAAAGATAGAGACGTCGATTTTATTTTCATTGCTTACTGACTGAGCTCATCAATACATCGGTTTTTTATTACGACGCGTTCAAGCGATTTTCGTAACAAATTCGCCGCCGGAAAGATAAGAAGCCAATCTTTTTTCATTGTTTGTCATTCCTTATAAATCGGGATGAACGATATTACAGTAAAAATCAGTTGGTTTCGTATTCAATTTACGAAATTGGGAGGGATATAATTTATTTCAGCGATAACGACCTCCCCGGCCCGGTATAATAATCTCGTGGAAAACACCTTTCAGAAATCCATGGAATTCAAAAATCATCGTTTGACACGGGTACGCGTCATCGACCACGTACCTCCGTCCCGGGCAAAGATTCGCGCATCAAATATTTCTCCCGGATCCAAATTATATTTTAATATACATCTCGAACAGGGGAAAACCCAAATTTTTCATTATGATTCATCGGCTCATTAAAATTCTTGCCTACGAGGCGATATTGACGCGTTGCCTTTTTGTGATTTTTTTGCAAGCGAGATCCGATTCTGTTGTGGGAAATTATACGAGGCGATATTTCTTTCGACGTTTTGTTTCTTCTTCATTTTCGAGATAATTTTTTACTCGAGCTCCTCCCGTATTGAAATAAGTCAACGATTTTCCGATCATTGCGTCACAGGAATCGCGCGTCAAGACGCATTTTTAATATCCAACAGCGACGAATGGAAATACCCAGATCGTTAAATATTGAATTAAACACACATCAGATATATTCGTCATTCTTATTTACTTGCCGATATACTAGATCCGCCTAGCGCTGATGTGCTTCCTTGAAATCAATGATTCGCCGATTCGCGTTATCGACGCCGCACAGCCGCAATCGACTTTCCGAGGAGTCTCTCCGAATCGAATAATCGTACAAATTAAATGAATGAAATGTTATCCTTCGTGTTATTGTGCTCGAAACCTTGCCCTACTTTCGATTTCGATGTCACCTTTGTTACCGACTTTTGTTCTCTTCTTTGTCCTCTGCCTCTCTTTATCTCTATTCGTTCGCCGTACCGATCTTTCTCCGATCGGGACGAGCGATATATCGGGCTTTTGTACCTCGAATACACAGGGCGAGTCATCTCTCTCCCTCGAAATTTGGTCGATCGTATTGAAATCGGCGAATCGGGACGACGTTAAAGTGCCCGATTCGACATGTAATATCTCTCGTTTCTCCGAGACACCGGCGCCGATTTCTCCCATCGCGAGGGGGAGGGCGAAAAAATTTCGAAATTTCGGATGTACCCGGGCCTGAATTTGCCACGGAGATTCACCGTCCAATGAAATATGACGCTCAAGAATCCAGTCAAGTTGCAACATATTGCCGATCGTCGCACTTGGTTTACCGATCTCTTGCATCTTTTTGCACGCGCTTTTACGTCCGAGCTATTTCGGGAGACGCGCGCAATTTTTTCAGCTTCTCTTGCTCTCAAAGCCACCTTTGAACTGCAGTAACAACGAGAATGAAAAAGAAAAAAAAAAAAAAACACGCGTTTACTCCTCGACCCGAGAGTTCGAGAGTATAAAAGTCTTTCAATCCCAATTTTATTCGCGTACGAAGGTACGCGTTGTTGTTGCAACCCGAGAGACAGCACTTTGACGTTTTGCCTCTTACCATTCGTACCGCAAATGCGCCCCGTCATTCTCGTTCCTCATTCAGTTTTTTTTTTTTTAACTACACTTTCCGGTGCGCGAAACCCCATGAAACATTTAATTTAATTTCATTTTAATCTTATTTTTCATTACGTAATACAATCGCCATTGAAATTACCTCTTTGTTCAACTATTCAAAAGAATGCCAAAATTTCAATCGTCCGTGAAAATTAAATTAAAATCGATAAAATGGCAAAATCGAAAAAGCCCGAAGACAGGTTTACGTGTTTACGCAAAACAAAAATCGAAACGAAAAAATGGAAAACTATTTTTTTTTGCATTTTCTCAAAGTACATCTTAAGAACGTTTTCACAAAATATTATAAGTATCTGAGAGCACTAGAACGAATATATTTATGCGCGCTACCTGAGAGTGCGAGTCTCCGAACGCAGCGATCGACGACTTTAAACGTGATTATCTCGAAATCATGTTTTTTTTTTAAAGTGCTGTTACGGTGAGTACGATATCTCGAAAGCAATTTTACCGATCGATTTGCATCTTTCACGAGCTTCGTTCTAATTATAACGGCTTATTCGTGAACGAAGAAATTTTCATTTGGACCAAAATTTATATTTTTTTGGGTCAAAAAACCTAATTTTTGGAGCTTCAAAAATCGAACTTTTCGGAAAAGTCGATGAGATTTTTCTAAAAATCAAAATTTCGATAAACCCTTTATTCACGAAGAGCGTATAGCATTATACTAATGAAATCTTTTTAGTTTTTTTTTTATTTCAAATGAGCCGTTCCAGAGATATCATGCTCACCGCGGGTGATGTTTAAAAAAAGGTGTTTTAGGATAACGACCATATTTCCTCCAGTAGTGAAAATTTTTTCATAAAAAAATGTATATAAGTACCTCAAAATACGTAGTAATTGATACTGTATAGTGTATTTTAACAAAATGATTTTAACATTGCTAAAAAAAATCATGAAAATCCCTTAATTTTGCCGAGCACAACTAGATAACCCGGTAAAAGGGATCAGGGTTCCGGAATGAAAATTTTTCGTAAAATATCTCACATATATGTATTTATACGTACATATATTTGCTATGTACGGAATGATGAAGTTGTTTGTCACCAACGAGTAATGGACCACCGAGAAGTTGACCCGTTCTTTTCTGGTATTTTTATCGATGCTCTTGCCATTTTTGAAGATCGTAAACTATCTGCGAGAACAATAATAGTGGGACATTCAAGAGAGAAAGATTGTCGAGAAAAAAAGGAATGTTTATGAGTTAGGGGCAGGAGAGCGAGGGGAAAGGCGTGAAAAATTCGTTAACTCACGACATATGTTACGTTTCGACGATTGGGCAACGCTAATTACGATTTGGAAAAGAAAGTGAGTCTTAAAAAACATCTTTATACATATAAAGATGTACGCATATCTTTTTTTTTTTAACGTACAGACGCGTTTTATGTTCAAAAGTAAAAAAATCTAAGAAAGCTCTTTAAACACACACAAAGACACCATAGAAAGTGGATCAATGGATTCTATGTGCAAATAGACAAAGCGCCGAGAAAACCAACATGCCCGGGTTATTCAAACACATTCGAACGTATACATTTATTCCAAGTTTGCCGCGAGAGAAAGATCGCTATCTGACGCGACCGTAAGCGATTGCTTCGACCAGAATAAATTATACAGCCCGCGTTTAATTTTCTACGCACACACTAAAAAAAAAATAAATAAATAAATAAAGTACTGCCAACTGCGCGATGAGGTTGGACGAATTTCGTTGTGCCAACGTTTACGTTTAGTTAATTACCCAGTGGTTGATCCATCGAAAGTCATGCCGTTGAGACAAGTACGCCACGATTTTGCCACTAAATTTTAATTTGTTTGTGTTGAGTCTATTTCATGTAATACAACCACAATAAATAGTTACATTGAAAAAAAAAAACAATACTTTAAACACAGAATCGATTGAATTTAAAATAAACATACGGAGGTTGAGTTGTACACGGTTTGTCCATGACTTGATAAAATATCGAGAATCGAGAATTAAATTCAATGACACCATAGATCAACGGAATATAATTTGGGATTAAGCTAATTACCTAGTAGTAATATGAATGAAATCTTTTGTTACTATTCAAACAAATAAACCTATTGCTAAAGTTACTAAAATTTCGTTGAGCAAACAATAAGTTTTGTTTAACATGAATTATATTTATTGTAACCGGAGAGCCTTATTCACTGGCTGAATTTCTGGTGTGGCAGAAATCCGTTAGAGGGCCACGGGCGGAGCGCTCTCGCGTGAGCGTCGCATCGCTCGGGTACCCATAAAGCTCCGACATTAAATCATTAAATAACGATCACTGCGACCGATGGTCGTCGAGAAAACTCGAATCCTTGTTTTACGAGATAAACAGGTCTAAGGCCTTTATCGTACAATTAAAGTACGCTGATATAAAAAGGTTTTGCCACCCAATTATGTCAGGATAAGGCGCTCTTATGAGAAAGTAAAAAATCGATTAATGGTATTTACTGTTGAGTCGGAAATATAAAATCAAAAGTATCGAATAAAAAATATTCCAAAATATGTATGTATCAAAAAAAATTTCAAATATTTCTTAGTCATTTCAAAATCGTAATTGTTCGATACAATTATTGTATGTTTTAATTACACAATACAATTCATTTAATCCAAACAAGATTGATACAATTGACTGAAATACTTCTCCCCATTTCCCGAGCAATTCGATGATACTATTTCAAATATTTATTGAGTTTTATTGAAAATATGTTTTGGTTCTATTGAATATTTAAAGTTTTATCTCAAATTTCGGGCGTAGTTGGCTTAATAAAATAAGTTCAACTACGCGGTTGCGTCAACTACGCCATTGGTTTCGCCGTATCCACCCTCAGGACGTAGTTGAGCCAACTACGCCTCCGTTCTCAACACTATGCCTTTTTTTCAGTGCACATGTCAAAAAAAGACGCGTATCAGGTTACAGATTATTTTTCTCATTATATCAATAATAAGAAGCCTGATATATTGCTTTTACTATATATTTCAAAAATCCTTCCGAAAGGTGAATCAATTATTCATTTTTTAATTTCCTTCCTTTTAATTTTTTAATTCCTTCCTTTTAATTAATAATTTAATAAATTTATTAATTTAATTTAATTTAATTTAATTTAAGGAATTTAAATTTCTTCGATTAGACTCGGGACAACTTTTTTTTTTAAATACTCAGCTGAGAGACTTTTATTTCTACGGTAACGATCAACAATGACGTTTTTACTATTTTTTGCTTTCGTTTTCGCACATCGTATCGAGCGAACGGAAGATTTGGCAATTTTCAGAATGTGATAGTGGAAAGGGTGAGGGAGGGGGGGGGGGGGGGGGGGAGAAAAATACGAGTTGTGAATACGACGAGAATAATGACACAAGGAATTTTAATCGATGACGTTGTCGTCATCGATTAAATTCGATTTATCAACTGCGCCAGGGGATAAAACAGAGGCTGGACCGGGCCCAACTTCCATCCTTTTTCTCTCCGCGTGACCGAGATGTGTTTATTTTTTTCCGTTCTTTTTCATATTTTTTTTTGTTGACGTCTCGATGAGCGTACGTGGATCTCAATTTCGAAACCTAGCATATTGCCCTCTTACCAATAATCTACCCAACGCGTCGTGACATTTACGAGAAAGAGTGAGTGAAAAAAACGCGAGAGAGAAAGAAGACTGCGTTGATTATTCGGATATTATCCGAGGTTGAAACATCTCGAGAAACTTCAAGGTCGCCCAAGGTTGTTACGCGCGCCTATATTTACTATGTGTCATGTGGTTTTTTTATCTTCTTAATAATATCCCCCTCCCCTGCCTCCTCTCCTGTTCTCTCTATTTTTTTGAGAATTCTACGCAGCCTTGCGCTAAGGAAATGATACATCGTTTATCCTCCGTCTACGAAGCGATTTATGCAAGTGGATCATCGCGAATTTCGATCATGTCGAATCAACAGAGTCATCCACTTAGTGTTTGGTGAAGTTGAAAAAAGCGCAGAAAAAAAATTAATCAGCATTTTTATGTTTGTATTAATGACTCGGTAATTTTTTTTATTATATAATATTTCGATTTTTTCAATTTTTTTGATTCATCAAGACTTTTTAAAATTGTGGTTATTTATTTTTTATAGGAGACCGTGATTTACGTAATTTTCTTAATTAATTTGAAGTATTATTAAGGCTGTTAATTCTAATATTTATATTTATTACCGCGGACACGTAAAATTATGAACTGCCCTAAATTGATTTTTCGACATTTTTTTTTCATTCGTTTTATTTTCCATTTAATTTGATTCTCATTAAAAAAAATTCTGCACGCTGAACCATCGAATTTCTTTCGTGACGATTTGAATATTTAAATGTGATTGATTGAGTAATAGTTCGGATACTTTTTTATTCTGAAAATAGTGTTGTTCTCCACGAAAAATAGGCCACGCGGGATTAAAATATTCATGCGGCCTTCGTAGTGTGTGTGTAAAGTAGAAAAAAGGATTGAAATATTCGAATCAACGGATCATTACAAAATTTGTTCAACCTTTTTATTCACATTATTAAATACGAGACGTCACATGCAGAGCAAAAAAAAACACTTTTTTCATCAGCAACTACTGATTTATTTAAATAACGGTTTTATGTTCTTTATCCTTCATTTTTGATCGATCAACCTTCGGTGTACGATAAAAATTTGAATATTTTCATTTGAGCAATACGACAAACGGAGAATTTCAAAATGTTGAATCTTTTTCTTTGCTTCGCGTTATTCGAGTTCATAAAAAAAATACCAACTTCACGTATCGAGAAAGAAAAAACTTCCGTAAGATTTGATGAATATTAACGCGTTTTTTAAGGCAGAGAATCTCCTCGGCATTTGATTCAACTCGTTCGAGTACCAATCCTTGAGAAATTGTACATTTTTTTCGAAATACTGACGCAAACCACGTGCGAGCCACTCCACAATGAAAAAAAAAAATGTGAGGAAACGCGTAATTATAATTACGAGAATAATAAACAAGGAACCCTATCTTCATACGGCCAATAAAGGCCCTCGGTTCAACGGCTTTTCTTCTTTTTTTAACTCGTGAAATCGAAAGTTTCTATTATCTCACGTTTTTCAATACAAATCGGTGTAATTACGATGATTTGGCTATTGTTGCGCCATTAAAAAAGGCCCCAAAGATAATACGCGTCGACAGCCCGAGTTTCAATTTAACAACGTGGATGTTACGATGAAAGTAAAAAAAAAAAAAACGGCCTTGTCGGTCGGGAGAAATTTCGGGCCGCCAAAATGTCGAAAATCGGTCGAATTTTAGTCCTCATTTTCCCCTCCTAATTCACCATCAATAAATGATGAAATTTGGGACTTATTCGCGAAAGAAAAACTAAATATTAAAAAATAAAATATTTTGCAAAGAAATTCCTTGCGAGTCACGCTCGACATCGAATTGACTGTCAACAACGTTTAGAATTTGAGCGCCGTTGGCGTAGGTCGATCGGTGCCATGGGGGCGCCAACTATGACGTCAGTTTCCGAGGTCGTTTATGACGCCCCGAACTGTAAAGAACGTTCCTTTGACGCGCGATGTATGGGCGAATGGACCCGAATTCTATATTCATTAAAAAGAAAAAAAAACAACAACGTAAAAAAGAAACAAAAAAAATTACCGTTAGTGCTTTAAATCGTTGGAGAACCCGAGATACAAAAATCTCCAGCTTACAAGATACACCTTTGCCAACATTTTTATTAGTTCTGTTTTCGAAGCATCCTGATTCTGGTGCAACCGGATAAAATCCTGTTGCTCGGAGGTATTAGTACCTCGTAGGATGAGCTCTCGTACGTCATCGTTTTACGATCGAAGCTACAGGTCTCGATACCGGTTTTAACATCGCTATTATCATTTAATGTCCATTTTCTTTCTTTGTCTTTTTTTTCTACCCGATCGCTCGAGATTCTTTTACTTTAATTTGCATCGAACGGTTTAAGTATTTAATATTTACATATAACAAAATATACGCGGATTTTAATATTGTAAATAATAAAGGAATTTCACGCTAATTTATGTTCCGAAACCCTGATTCACACCCCAGTAAACAAAACGTACAATTGCGTACCAGTTCGTATGATATTAGTATAGGCAAAATACGGTGTACTCTGATTGTACTAGTACCGTATGCCGTTTGATTATCTGAGCCTCCTTTTGATTCCCGCGAATTTTTCCGTATTTTTCTAAACAAGAAATAAGCAAACCGATATTTTTGGTTTTGGATTCAGGTAACAATAACTTGGAAATCATTAGTTCTACAACAAAAATAACTAACAACGATTTTACACATTTTTATGTATTGAAAAAAAGTTTTCTTTTCACCTCAAAATTGAATGTTAGTAAAAATAGTGATTAACTAATTACATTTTATTATCATTACGGAACTCGAAATAAAAATATTCACTAAAATCTCATTATTGTGTAAGAGCGCAACAATCTTTGAGTTCTCACCATCCATTGCGGCTAATTTCCATTCAAGTTTTTACTATTTTTTTCAATACTTACTTGGTGTTGCCATGTTTTTTCATGTCGTAGGTTTTTTGGGGCAAACAAAAAATTGCAAAGGACTTGACGCATGGAAAAATTCCTTGATGCACGGATTTTTTATTACAACTTTGTTATATTAATTTCTTAGTTTTTATAAGTATAATTTGTACAATTAAACTACGATAGTTTTTTTTGTTATTTATATTTTTTTTTTTTCGAAATAACAGAACCTGAGGTAATTTTTCTAAACTTTGACAAATTCGACGACTTTTTCTTGTTTGCCCGTTTTGATTGGATGGTCATCTCGTAGTCGTTCGCGCGTAGCAGAAAATATCTGGCCCATGTTGAATTTTTGGGTTGCCCAGCGCTGGCGACACACGACGAACCAACCCAGGGTAACGCAGCTGAAGATTCCCATCATAGAGTGAGACGCCAATCGCGGTTTACTCGTAAACAGAAAAACCACCAATCCACCACCCAAACCACTCCCGACGCCGTAAAGCAAACTGTCCCTGAAGCACGGAATTTTTCGAATGTCTCGCCCAAACAGCATCACAGGCCGATCCAGCTCGTTCTCCTCGTCTGCCATAACGTCGATTTATTTTCTTTTTTTATTTAATTATTGTCAGTTTTTCAGTTGCGAGTCGAGCTCCACTTGTTGTTACAGACTCTGGAACGATTAACCTCAAATTTTATAGTAGCAGAGGTTATGTTCGAGGACGTGATCTGTTTTTAACTTTTTTAACAGAAATGTATCGCGATCGCAGCGTCGCTTTTGCGGAACTAACGTCCGCGCGCATGCGTCCGGATATTAGTTCGCGTTAGCGCCCCAGGCGCCTAATGTTTGAATTTGAAAAAGTAGTTTTCCAAAAAGAGCAGGAATCAAGTATGAAAAGCGACTAAATAGCAGATTTTTCAGGATAACCCGAGTTTCGACAATAAATAATGTTTTTAGGCTTGTTGGGTTGAAATCATCAAAAAAAACTACTCAAAAAAATATTGAAAATCACCAATATTGTCTTTTCATGGAAATGGTTCTGACTCAACTCTTACTTAGAATTTCAACTTAAGCATCATTCGCTTCGACTTGAATTCTCTTTAAAATGACCTTTCATTCGTCTCTTGGCAAATTTTTGAATTACACAATCGATTTTCACAATTTTTTCAAGATCCTATTTTCTAAAATAGAATCGTTTGAGACATCAGTTTCAACCTATCGGTTTTCTTTAAATCTTCATCTCAATTTTGTAGTGAGATAGGACTATATGAAATTTCAGAATTTATCAATTTTCGAAAATTGCATCCAAAAGTGGCGATTTTTCGAAAAAAAAAAAAAAAAAAAAAAAATAGACAACAGAATAAACATTTGTTTAGGCTCCTGTTGAAATTCTACATTCGATTCGTAATGAAGTAATGAATATGTTTATTGGTTATTACTTCATGATAATTTACTTAATTATAACGAATATGAAATGTATTTCAAAGTTTTTTATTACCATTATTACTTCATCAAAATTTGATGAAAAAAAAAAAATATACTGTAATAATTTTTATCAAAGTCTTTATTCGTCAAACATACAAAAAGAATAGATATTCTCTTTTAGGACACGAAGAACGATCTACGTTGCGTGAAACGTGTTGGTATAATGTAGCACGATTTAATCGAGCAATTTAATTGTCATAAGGAATCCTCAATATCCGTGGTGTTACTGGGATGACTTTCAGTAGTTTATAGAGATTATAGAGTGTGCGTGTTCGCAGAGATAATTTCATGGGAGATTCTTTCCTCGAGAATGTGCGGAAAATTATTCTTGCAGCTTGTAAATCCTGGTGCAAACGATGTCGTCGACTTTCATTGTCTGAAATTACCCAATTTATTATTAATTCAAATTTAAAAGTAATAACTGACCGCAAATTTGTGAAACCTTGAATTTTGTTTATCTTTTTTCTTTTTTTCAGGCTTTCGTCCAGATACTAGAAACTACAAGGTCATAACATTTACAGTTTTCAAGATAAAGAGATAAAATTTGGTATGCAAATACATTTGATTAACCCACAGACAGACGTAACATGAAAAACAAAAAAAAGATACGACATATCGCTCCCTTAATTTTTTAGGAGAATCAAAACAACTCATTGTGCATACGCCTTTTTAAACCGTGCTATTTAAAGAGACGATCCAACTCGCGCTTAAAAATATTTTTTTTTTGAATATTTTTTCAAGAAATTCGAAAAAATAGAACAAAAACCATTTTTTACGTTTTTTCAAATAAGTTTTATATTCTTCGAATATTTATAAATAATAGATAAATAAAGAAATAATATTTCGTAGCTGGATTCTGGCTCGCTTTAAATTTGATCTCACCACACACGTCGGGGAATTGAATCCAACACCGAGGTACTCGCAATTGGCGGTACGTTTGATCAATCACTCGCGATTGTATGGCTTGTTAGCGCGTAAACGTGTGTTAGGTACGTAAACGTGTGTACGTGGGCAGTCTAAAAGTACGTGGGACCGAGCGAGATATTCCCGCGCTAAGAAACTTACGAAGAGTCATTTCGTCTTTCGGTAATTGATAATTAAATCTGAATTTAAAATCGTCCTCGGTTACAATAATTATCATAATTTAGATGAATATTATTGGTTTGATAATTAATAGGATGTTGAAGGAGTATTATTTAATTAAGTTTTTCGTTCCAATTATTCGATTAGATCTGAATTGAATTGTAACAAATAATTGATCTGATATTGAATAATATTTGCTGAATTAAAATATTAATAATGACGATTAATATTCAATAAAATTTAAAGGGCACCAATATTTAATTGGATATTAAAAAATAAATAAAATATTAATTCAGATTAGCATCGTTAATTTATTGTAAATCATAATAATATGATTAAATCAAATTGGTGATAAAAATGAACCATAAATTATATAAATTGATATAATAAATTGAGCTCGTGTAAATGAGGGCTTATCAAATGAATACTTACGGCCTTCATTTCCGTGGGACCGTATTCTCGCTCGATCACTGTCTCCTTGTCGCCCTTTTGAACGTGAATCATTTTGTTACCGTCGATCGTGATGCTGCTCTTTACTTTACGACCGTCTGGTGTTTCCTCGTCGAATTCCTCGCCGAGTTTGAATTTTATTTCTGAATTTTTGAAGGTGCTGCTCGTTTTCAGGGTATATTGACCCTCGTTTTCCAAAAGCTCCACCGTGGGGCTCACACTTGCTCCCATTTTTCGGGTCACCAGGCCTACGCCTGATTTTGAAGAGAAAAAAAATGATAATTTTTTTTTGTAACAAAATCAAAATTAGTTAGATTTTTTCTTTTATTTGGAGTTTGGGGACTTTAACCATTATTGTCCCCACTCACCTAGAGCTTTCATCGCCTCATCGAATTTATCACTACTCGAGAGCTTATACTGCTTTCCCAAAAAACTTTTCAATGCACTCGTCATTGTTTTTTTTAAACTCATAAAATTGCGAAGATAGTTATTTTTTTTTTGAGTAAATAAATATTGAATTCGTTATTACTTTTTTTTTCAATGAAAATCGTGAAATTGTTATTGTCTCGTTGAAAAACGACTGAACTTAAACTGCTCCCTCGCAGCTTATTTATTCGCGGGGAATTATCGACGTTAGATTATTGATGCACCTCACCCCGAAGTGGGGCAAACTCGGTTGGACATTGTCCACCCAACAGTATATTACGAAAGAACGAGGGAGGGAGGGAGGGGGAGGGGGGGGGGGGGGAGAGAAATGTACAGCGTGTATTTAATGCGAAAAAATGACCTTTGAACTTTGAACCTGCCTCGAATTGACTTTAGCGAAACTGTGCAAATTAATGGGAAAAATCGAGGCGATGGGTGCACACAAAGAAATTTAAATAGTGATTTTCAGTCTCGAGTCAATATTATGGAACTCAAGTATGCCCCCTGAATACAAACCATACTCCTGGATTTTTCTGTAACTAACCATTCCGAATACAAGCCATGCAATCTGGATTACAATTGAATCAAAAATAATAGTTTTCAAAATTTTGAAAAATTGCTTCGGATGATTTAACCCATGATCTCAAAACTTCATTGAAGTTTTCTTTTTATTGGGAGTAAAAAAAAATTGAAATTCAAAAAAAATATTTCGAAAGCCTAAATCCGCAATTTCTGACAGGAGACTTGGCGCGTGGCGACATCTTTCAGAAGTATTTTGCAACCAGAACGAGTCCCAATATAATTATCGAAATTTTTGCACCACGTGTTAAATTTTCTCTTTCGGATTTTTAAATTAATTAATGAGATTATAAACTACGATGAATGAAATTTTACGCTCAAAATGAGCTGCATATATTTTTGGGGTTATCGTTATATTTTTTCCCTTATTCATACATCGGTGAATTTGCGAGGCATCTGTCATATTATCTGCGAATTTACGACTCATTTATGCCGAGTACAGGAGTGATTGTACGAGCAAATATCAAGAAGAAGAAAAAGAAGAAGCCGTATCGCGTTGTCTACTCGTATTACAAACCTACAGTAGAATCCTCATGTTTTTTCGCAAAGGAAAACGTGGAGAATTCGCCTCTTAAGGTGATCTATCAGCCGTACGGTCGGTGAAAATCCTGCTGTACGTTTTTTTCGGAGGCTTGATATTTCAAGAAAAAATAAAAGTTACACGTTGTTCTCCTTTTATCAGAGAATAAGGTGAAACTTTTCTTTTTTCCGAAATATCAAGCATGCTCGAAAAAAACGTGTATCTACTTTTTAGTTATCTCTCTCGTACTCACGCAACTGATAAAGCGCTTTAAATATGTAAATCATCAAGCATTTTTTTTACTTTATCCACAAACGAGCTGTGGAGAAGTTTTTTTTTATTTCCCGTTTTATTCGTATGTTGATTGAATACATTTTTTTCTGATGTTGCTACATGTGACCGCGACATATGTATAAATTTTCAGCCATGTTGAATGCGTATTTTTTGGTATACCAAGTAAATAAGCAGGAAGTGAATTTTTGTCTCCGGGAATTGTTTCATTTTTTCTTTACTGTCGCTAGTCGCTGATTACACTTCGTAATAATTGTAGAATAATAGTAAAAAAAAAATGCTTAGTAATTTAGTATTGAGGCCAGGCACTTTACAAATTGGAGAAAAATTGTCCACACGCAAACGAAAAAATCGATCGAAAAGGAACTGGTCGTCCAATTTCAAGGGGCGATATTTTGTAGCAGTTTTTATCGACTATACCGGAAACGTTTGTTATGATTGTCATGACGTTGTTGTGCACTGCGTATTGCGAGTCGTGCAATTTGTTGGACGTTTGATCGATCACCATAATGCATTGGAAACGCAGGTTTTCTTCGTGTACAAACATGATCAAAAATGCGTAGATATTTACCTTTTCGATTTTTTTTCAAAAGGGTCAAATCATTAAAAAAAACAGGAAATTTCAAAATTTCGAAAAAAAAAGAATATTAGAGGAAAAAACTTGAATATTCGGAAGAAAAAATTTGATCATTGCTCCCTTGAACGAGTGATCGTTGAAACGATTTTGCAACAACGAATTCGCTCGTTAATTATCATAAGAACTGAATGATGTTCGTAAAATCCAAAAAAGCCGAATTTTTCCACATTTTATTGATAAATTGAGCACCAAAAATCGGATTGAACGAAATTTTTGGGTGTGTCTGTACACGAGCGAAGCGTTCGGAAAAGATCGCGTGTTCTTAGAACGAGCCCAGGTGTGCCGGGGGATCCTTTGGGGCGTCGCGCGGGTTAATCACGAATGCGCGCTGTCCCGAAAATGTGCAGAGTGTGTATTTGACTTACCAAGAGCCTTCATCATCTCGTCAAATTTATCGCTGCTCGCGAGTTTGTATTTCTTTCCATAAAAATCGGCGAGCGACATTTTGAGTTTGTTTTTTTCTTTTTTATTTATAATTCCGTTTGTGTTTAACGATTATTAGCCGGCTTGTGGCAGTTTTTATTTTATGCTCGGAGAGATCCTTTCGTTCTTAGAGCCGGACGAATACTGAAACGAGGCGGTAACTTGCCAACGTATACGTGGGCGACGACGCCGGGACGCACCACGTTTCTTCTTCGTGCAGTATATACATATATATATATATATATTTTTTTTATGATTTCCTGCTCCTTACTATGTATTTGTATCGAATTCTATGTGTGCATATACGCGCGCATACATAAATGTATGTGTTGAGATCGAATGAACTTTAAGCGCAGGATACCGCCTGTTAGTCTATATATTCGGCTCGGGCTTCATCGCCTCAGCATCGATTCTCAGTCCTGCGCCTAGAAAAGCCAGGGCCACGCGCCATCGATTTATTTCGTTCGTCCCAAAAGTCCTTCATTTCTCCGTCAAAATACAAAAACTACTCATTGCCATTGTCCCCTTGTTTATTTTATTTTTTTTTTACTGAAAGAGATTCTTAGAATTCGTAAGTATCGAGATATTTTTATCAGGAAGAATAATTGCAACGCGATGCTCCGGTGTACGTTCCTGCACCACAGCAGCTTCTCTCGTACGACCCGCAGAACTCTCCCACTTTTTTGCTTTCGAGAATCTCTCGATCCATGCGTCGTTCACACCCGGCGAGCCTTCGACAGTTCTATGGCGATCGAAAGTCCTCGATTCTTCTTCTCTTTTATTTCTTGATCCGACTGTCGTGATGCGTAAAGTAGAGGGGAGTACGCCGACCTACGATGAGGACAAATGCTCTTCCGCATCATCTCCGTACCGAAGAAGCGCTGATATTAACGAACTTTGATCCGGATCCTTAAGGGCTCTGGGAAAGTGAGCAAAACCGATTCCGATAATAATAGCGACACAATTATTTTTATCCGTCGTTCACAATTAAACAGAGAAATTGAAGATTTCCATTATTTGCATGTATTTCTGCGGGTTTTCGGTATTTTAGGGATTTGAACCGCTCGATATTTAAGCGATTTAATCCGCTCAACGAAGCGAGCTGGAATGCCAGAGCTTCTGTGGCTCGAAATCCAACGTTGCCGGGCATCTTCTCGCGTGCGTCAATTCCGCACCACCCCCTCGCGCCACCACCGCCACGTCCAATGCCGCAGAGCCCGTATACCGCGTGTTTCCGTTGTTCACGGCGCTCAAAACGGCTACGTGTACACGACGCGGAACGAGACGCGGCCAACGATTTTCTCCGCACATACAGCGCGCGCAGTGCTACGCTCGCTGGCGTTTCGTAACGTTCAAGCGTTTCTCCACTCGATATTGTCTAATCTAATATTTACCGAGTTATAAAAACAATGAAATAAACAACGCGCATTCCTCCTCGCTTTTATTATCTCCGTGCGTATAACCTAAAATGGCGGGCCCGATGTTCGACACAGAAAAATTCATAAACCAAATTAAAAAGCATCCGGCTATATACGACGTGAATTGCCTGCAATACATCGATCGCTCAGCCAAGAGTAACGCTTGGTTCGAGGTGTGTACAGCGATGACACCGGACTGGAACCATCTGACGGACGAGGAAAGAGCGATCGAAGGTATACAAACGCGTCTTTGCTTCAGAACCTTTCCTCGCTTTTGTCTCCCCTGTTCTTCGCAACTAACCGTCCTATAGAAACGCGATAAAAATAACTCACTTTGCCAATCTGACCCTTATTCGTTGCGATATTTCAGATAAATGTTTGCGCAACAAGTGGCGAAATATTCGGGACTATTTCATGAAGGAAGTTAAATCACAGAAAAAAGTCGGTGGACGTGGACGAAAACGCAAAAGATCCTCGTACTACAATCATCTTCTATTTCTTATTCCGAGTGTCAAGAAACGGTAAGTCCTCGTTCGATGCCCTTGAACCTTCAATTGATCACGACAAACAAGCTGCTCCCAATTTATTTCTTGTGATGATCTATTTTTGACTTTTCATTCCGCGCCCACTATCGATGGCGTCTTTAACTAATGAATCTCAACTTAACTATTTACGTTTGGGTTCGACGTTAAAGTATTTTTGCTTTGTTTGGCCGCCAGAGGTCGCAAAACGAAAGCGCTATATGTGGTAGATGAAAAACAAATATTGATTTCGTTTTTAAACAGATTTACGCGTGTATTTTAAACGTGTAAATAATTATAATTGCTGATATTTTTATGAATTTGTTATAAATTTTGAGATTTTTACTTGTAATCCGAAGAAAGGTACGCACTGCCCTGGCGGATCCGGCGACGGTAAGAAAGCGGAAATTTCCGTTGTCTTTTTCATTACCGTTACTTCAGACATTAAAAGTAATACTGACATTGCCTTTAGAGTCTGACCTTATAAAAAGGACAACGGAATTACTCGTTGTCTTTTTTACAAGGTCCCGTCATCATCGTCACCGGATCCGCCAGGGCGGTGATGAAGCCGTAAAAAAAAACATTTCTTTCTGCTTCACGGCCTTCTGCTTGAGTTATGAAAATCGCGAAGGGAAACAGTCAAATTTCACCAAAAAATATCGCTCCTTAGTAACGAGTTTGTAAAGAAAAATCAGTTTCGGCTTGAGGGGTTGTGAAAATTACGAGGCCAGGAAAACTTGTTTTCCAGGATATTTTTTCACTGTCTTATAATTGGTGTCACAATGGAATATCCTTTGACACAATATCCGCGGTTAAAATATCCACGACCGATTATCCTGTTTTAAAAAATTCTAGTGGTTAGTTTGAATTGTATATGTGTAAAAACAATATACAATTCAAACCAAGGGGATGCTCCTAAAAAATCTGGAAAGTACTATTTGCATGTCGTCATTATACCGAATGTGTACGTGCGTTTATGAGAGAGAGAGCGATATATATATATATATATATATATATTGCCATACGAACATATTCTAATAAGCTAGCAATTCGGAGAAAGATGGGGATTATTTTTTTCACCCGAATTCCGACCAGTAGGAGCTAGGTATTTAACATCACGTGGTACCAGCAGAACGAAATTATATTGGTAATTTTTCGAAAATTTTCCTGCTGTTGCTACGTAACAAACAAAAAATCTCAATAGCTTGTAACCTACGTGAGTGTCAGGAACATCAAAGTTATCGAGATTATTATTTCGTCCTGCTGGTACCACACTGATGTTAAATATCCAAACACCTATTGGTTGAAATTCGAGTGAAAAAAATAATCCGCCGAATACCCCTCGAGCTTGGAAATTAATAAGGTATTTCCCTCTCAAGCTTTCCTGCCTAGCGACATGCGCGTATAGTTTGGCACAAAATCCCTTTGTTGCTAGGCAACAAAGCTATCGGGAAATACCTGATAATTTCCAAGCTCTCGGGGTATTATAACCGATAATCTCTGTAATGTTTGAAATCGCGGATTTATTGTATTCGGTATCTTCTATTTTTTTCCGCTATTCATTCGCCAGTTGTAAGTAACAGAAGAAGTTTCTACTGTATGTCGTATCTTGTTTAGACGTGAATATTATTATTTAGACGTTATATTGCTATCGGAATATGATCCGAACAAAATATTGTTATTTTTATCTAATGTTGCTAACACATTGTCTATGTGCAGAAGCAAATAAGAATCAATAATGAAATTATGGGGATATGAGATGTGTGAGTATGTATGTTTACCAACAATACATGTATGATGATATGATGGCATGAGGTAGTCATGTGTGTAATGACAATAAATTATGTGCTTGACGTAAATTCAGCAATTCAATAGTTTCTTCCTACAATTTTCCCGCGGATATTCTGTCACGGATATTGTGTCATAGGATATTCTGTTACAGGACCTTATAATTAGATTTTGTACGGCAATATTGGTGTTCGTGATGTTCAA
Source organism: Rhimphoctona megacephalus (assembly GCA_963989365.1). Lineage (NCBI taxonomy): Eukaryota > Metazoa > Arthropoda > Insecta > Hymenoptera > Ichneumonidae > Rhimphoctona > Rhimphoctona megacephalus. The sequence goes on from OZ022418.1 coordinate 29,953,556, forward strand.
TATGTTTCGAGATGTTCAAGAATAATCCATATTTTTTTGGGGCCAATTGGCGTGATAGTGTTACCTTTTTGGCAACCATTTAAAAACAGCAGGGGTCATTAATACCATGGGTGACCAACGCGGAACTTTGATGATACGTAACCAGGTTAATCAAACAATTCATAAAAAAATTGTCGTTCAAAAATGGCTTTTTCTCACGTGTAACAAGTTTGCAAAATTCAAAGTAAATCGATGCAGTAATTTTCGAGATATTTTGGTTTTGATTTTGAAAATGCAGTTTCGGGACAAACGTGTTTAAAGTTTCTATGCCTGCCCCATTTGGTTGTGGCGTAAACTTTCATTGGCCATAACTTAGTCAATTTCTATCTGATGTCCTCAAAATTTGCAGGCGCTATTTTATTCTGTAATTATGCACTCAAGGAAATATTTAACCCGTCCGCGGTCGCGCTACTGACTTTGGAACTTGGAAATAATTTTGCCATAGTAATTGTGACTTTTTAACTGTGATATTTATTTCATAAGGGTATGAATCATCACCCCGCCCACTTCGGATGTTCGAAAGTGAAATTTTTCCACATCGTTCGTCCAATCGGAATAAAAAAAGTTTTAGCCCACGCAGAATAAAGGTAAAAATGGGCTGAAACTTTTTTATTTCGATCGGACGAACGGTGTAGAAAAATTTCCAGTTCGAAACTTGCAGCTATCCCTGGGTGGGGGTTAATATGTAGAATAACCAAATTGTAGAACGGTTAATTTTTCGAATTTTTAGTATTCATAACATTCGATTAACGAAAAATAAGAAATCCGAAGTTTATATTTTCGATAGTATATTAAGTTGAATGCGTATTTGATGTAATATTTTTTCTTTGATCGCGCATTTATTCGAAAATATATATTCAGATTGTCTATACTTCAAATGCAGATAATATAGATTGTTCTAATGTAAGAAGTTTATATTTTCTAAATTCGAAATGGAGAGCAATTCTTTTATTGAGAGACCAAAATATATAGTATGAATAATTCGAAAGTGAATTTTTCGAATGACTAAAAATTAGAAGTACAGAATAGCGAACGTTGTGAAGCACGAAGAATGACAAGCAATACTTTACAGCCCAGAGGCTCTCGCTATTTCGACCGTTCGACTTTCTGGTGTTTCGCTATTTTGACTACATTAATATTTTGTCTTTCGTTAAAATATATTTGAAATTGTGAATATTCATAATATTGCCGATTTCAGTATTTGACGACTCGAATGCGTAATAGTCGAACTTTTGTAAAATCGCTATTCCAGCCTTCGTCATTTGGGCTACTGTTATATTTTGTTTTTGACGTAAATGTACTTCGAACTCTTTAATTTCTCATTTTTATTATTTCCAGCATAAAGGCTATATATAATTAATCTGTCTATATACTACTATTTTTCAATTTTAAAATTCGCAGTTTTAGCCGTTCGAAGTTTTAATCATTCGAAAATCTTACTCCCACCCGCTATCCCTCTCGCACTCATACGACTGACTCTTAAAAACCATAAATACAACGATAATGAAATAATAAAAAAATACACAAAAAAAATTTTAATTGAAAAAACAAATTTTTTTAACTCTTCTATCATACAGAAGAATGCATTTGGAGAATATAGACAAAAATTCAAATGCTTATGCCGTTTGAAATTTTCGAGTTATTATCGTTTTAATAGAAGTGTGAGAAATAGTCTCGTAGCGTGACCAACGAGTCGTGGTTCCCATTTTGTCCACCAGATGTAGCGCTTTCACTCAAGTTTTTAGCCCGACTGCCTCGCAACTTGGCAATCGTAAGAATTTCGGCAAGAAAATGAACTTTCTTTTCCAGAGGAGTCAAAGGAAATAAAAACGCTAAAACCCATCAGATGAAAGACGAAATACTGATAACGGACGAGATAGAGATCGTGACGACGCCTGAAGTCGACGAGTACACGTTGTCCGGTGTGCCTCTCGGATCGCACGACGAGCAAGGCGGTGATCCTTATCAGCACCAATCGGCGATTTGCGAAGCTTCGATAGCGTCTTTTGAGACGGAAATGGCGGTAGATGTTTTGAATACATCGCAAACGAACCAAAGCAGAGGTTTTACCGTTGACGACGATTACGACAAAATGTTTCTACTCTCGTTGCTACCCTCTCTACGACAAATACCTGAACACATGAAACTCCACGTGAGGATACAGATGCAACAGATTCTCGCTTCGGCATATCACGCTAACAGTCATCACGCCGGTCAATAATTATGGCACATAAATGTACATAAATTATATACACATAAATTATGTGTATATTTATTAACTTGTTTGGCAGGAGTTGAAGATAAACATGCTCGTTTTTAATTCGACGTGAATGGATCATTTTTATAAAACCCCCGTCTCTGTATGGTACTTAATTTAAGAGAAAAAGTAACAATCGACGTCTCTAGCGAATTTAACAATGATTCATTTTGTAAACAGTTACGTAAATGTTATTAAAATTTTTAAACGAAACGTGTATGTCTATTTATTAATGTTGTTATCATCTCGATGCTGCGATTATTGTATTAGTAAGAAAAATAAGCCAAAATGATACAAAAAATGGGGTGGGGGTAAAATTTTCGAATGACGAAATGTGAGCAGCACAACCTTCATGTAATTCATCGGTCAGGAAATTTCCATCTAAGTGAATTTGGCTCCCCGACTTTGACTTTTTGAATTTTTTCTAATTCTCATCATCTGCGAGTCGTTAATGAGTTATTGCTAAAACAAATCAAACGTTGGTTAGACGAGTTTATCGTTGGAAAATGAAAATGAGCGTCAAGTTAGCTCCTCCGATTTTTACTTCAAATGCTTGATGAGTTTGATATTAGGTCAATCGATGCGAAATTGTTTGTAGAAGACGAATATCACATTTAAAACGTTTGTCATATGCTTGTTTATATAAAAAAATTAAAAAACAAAATTTGGGTAAATTTTCCAGAACCGGTTATACCTATTACCCGCGAAAGTTACCGACAAAAAATTGAATCTCATGATTTTTCTAGCGACGAGCGGTTTAGACAAAGCAAAATCACTTTTTAGTATAGTTTATGTTTACCGGTTAAACAACACTCGTATCGGCTACCAAGTCTTTCCAATATATCCTTCATTATTTATATTTTATTGTACGAAGTCCTTTATTTACTGGAGATTTTAAGCCGAAGTCAGCCTTCGACGAAACCGGGGGATCTAAAGTTTTGGCTACAAGAGCTCCGAGTCGGGATTGATCATATTTTGCGATTTGATAATTATATGGATAGAAAGACGAAAACTACGGAGATCCTCCAATCAGAGAGCGGTATTCATAGTCCATTCTTAAGTAACGAATACCGCGTGCATTCGTAAAGGCAAGTTGTAGTGGAGGGGGAACTATGATTAAACTGAATTGCAAAATTTAAATCCAAATTCAACGAACGAACACAGTTTTTGACCAATCCCATTGAAGTCTACTTTATTTATTTAATTTGTTTTATTCAAATTACATGAATTAAATGAATCTTTATTAACTAAATATATGAATGAATTTTGATGAACTAAATGAATGTAAATTCATTCATTTAATTCAAATTACCCTTATTAAATGAATTTTAATATCGAGTTTATTCACAGCCTGATGAAAATAAAAATAATCAAGAGCCGCAGTGGCAGTTCGACGCCAATCATTAAAAAACGCCAGCGCGAGCCCTGCCGCACTCTTGTATACTCGAATATGCTGGTTTTCGGGCTTTTTATACTTTACTTTGTTTTTCAATATATCGAAATTCAACAATTTGGAGTGAATTTATGTAAATCGTCCGCTTTGATTACTTTCTTTCTTTCTTTCTCTTCTTTCTGGCTATTTCCCTTGACGTGGGGAATGTCCCACTACTTGTTTACTTCTTTTTTCCTTGTTGATTGGGCCCTCGAGTGTGCGATTTGCAGTTGTGTGTGGGTATTCCAATCTGGCCACCAGTCAAAACGTTTCGGCCAAGACTCGATTTAGCGTTTTTTAAAATTATTATTGTTTTTTTTGGCTTTTAACACTAGGTGGCGTTCGTCATCTTTTCTTGTTTTTATGCGCATGCGCATGTGTTTGGAAGGTCGGTCGGTTTAAATTGCGTTTCATCCTTCAGTTTATTTTGACTTATTTATTATATTATTTTATATTATATTATATTGTGTTTTTGCTCTTTGCTTATTTCTTTGTGCTTGTTTTGTTTTCCCTCTCTTTTTCTTATCTACTTTGTTTCTTTTTTTTTAAATTTAATTAATTTTTGTATAAGTAATAAAATTAATACTTATCTATTCTTGGGCGGTATCGTATTATGCGACAAATATTCTCTTAGGTTGTACTTTCTTTTTTAGGGTTTCGTACGTCCAAATGAAAAAAAAACGGAACCCTTATAGGATCACTCGTGGGTCTGTCTGTCTGTCCGTCTGTCAGCCAATTTGCTCCGAATCTACTGGACCGATTAGGTTGAAATTTGGTACACATATGAATTTCTGTGACCCAAACACGGACGTGTAACATAAATAAATGAATTTTGAATATGGGGGTCACTTTTGAGGGGCAAATTAGAAAATTAAAAAAAAAGTTTTGCAAACTGTACCGTGCGACATATCAAATGAAAGGGCTTGTTGTGAGGGTCTCAAATATATTTTTCTATAATTTTAAAATAAACAGTTTTGAAGTTATTTAAGAAAATAGATGAAAATTGACCACCCCCCCCCCCCCCCCCTTATCTCCGAAACTACCGAACCTAAAATTTTGAAAAAAATACAGAAAATATTTCCTTACTTATAGATTACAGGAAAACCTATAAGCAGTTTATGGTCTTAAAATTTTTAGTTACCACAAAAAAAATATGTTAGATAACATATTCATCGTACGGAACCCTCTTCACGCGAGTTCAACTCGCCCGCTTTATTTTTTAACTATTGGCTAGCCGTTATTTGTAAATTACGGCCAGCTAATAGTTGTGTGTATAAATATGTATATTTAAATGTCTTTCCAATTTTTTGAGGAGTCTTATTTATAATATCCCAGCATTTATTTATTTTTTTTTCCTTGCTTATCTTATCGGCATTATTATAGGTTTCAATTGAGTCGTAATAGGAAGATCAGTACTTGTTAACGTTTTACGCTCTTTCGTGTGCTTGACGCGACCGAGCGCGCTCCGTAGTGGGGGGTGTTAGCCGGACCGTCGAGCCACAGGGACGAAGCGGGACTGGCGGGGCGGGTGGGGAAGGCGCTGCAGAGAAAGGCGAGCGGGACTAGTGGGAGAGCGCGCCAAGTTTATTCAGTCCACTGAACTATAAGCTATACTGGAATGCACATTCCTATAGGTCCTAATCGGCAAGGCCCGCGCCGAGAGGGAGAGTCTCAAAAGGGGCTTCAATCGCTTTTTTGTGTCTGCGCATATCTCTGCGCATGCGCATTCCATATTGTACAGTCCGAACAGAAAATCGTTTCCTGGCGTCCACACCACGGTTTTACATACAGGCCTTCAAACGACGGTAATGGGGGAAGGTTCGCTTAGCGTCCAGTTTTTATAGCTTCAATTTTCGGCCGCATGGTGCGCATCAGAAAAAGCATGGAAAAAGCATGTTGTGTGCAAAAGAGACAACAATATTATGTCTTTGTCTTTCAAACAGCGCATGCGCTTTAGCCTGAAGTTGTTTGGTACACATTTTTTTATTTATTTTTCGTAAGAAATGTTCAGTTCACGGAAATTAAATTACAAAAGCAGGTATTTGCATGCTAAAATGAATAAATCGATACATACACGCTCGAAAATATAACCAAACCTACATTAACCGCGTGCAAGACTCAAGTGGCCATGATAAAATTGATTCATATTTTGTTCAATTTCATGTAATAGTAATTTTGCTGAATGGTTCGATTGCATATACTCGAAACCACATAGTTGTCGATCAAGTCTCCTCAAGGTGTCTTTTTTTCTCGTTATCAATATAGTATTTGAGATAAGAACTTCAGTGTCGCTAGTTATATAACAAGTAAACACTGTCTAATTTTTTATTTTATTACTTCAATTCATGTTTATAACCGAATTTATGTTATTAATATATAAATTGAAATTTTATTTATGATATTGATGATTTTAATTTATTAACTCGATTTTTATTGAATTGATAATCAAGTTGGTCAAATTTTTAATTTTGATTTATTGATTGAGTGGAATTGAGGGTTTTATAATACTGATAACAATACTTATAAAATTAGTCCAAATTTACTCATATTAATATTAATACTTATGCATAAAACGATATTCCCCTAATATCATTGGTATTATGAATGAGACATAGGACCAGGATTGAGCAGAAACATGTTAGGTTAGAAAAAAAAACAAGAAACTCTGGTTGAAGTATTGAAACTGCTTTTAATGTTTAGTCAGAGTCTTAACAATTTTTTCTTGGCCGCAGACTCTTTCATAAATTGTAAAGTCGTAAGTTGACAAAACTTCGTCAACCGTGCTGTCAAAAATATTTTGTGTAGTCGCATATTTAGCAAAGCATGATTCAATGAAACGAACAAGAATAAAAAACTTTAAATTAGCGTGAATCAATCCACCTCGAAATTTTAGTTCGACTAATTGGGATACCGGAGACGAGCATGGAGAATCAAGTCGCACAGCTCGTTCGCAAATCGCACGTACAATTTGAGGACTTGTTTGCATAAGTAACCTGTGAAACAATATAAACACATTAGCTAATAGTGTGTTGGATAGCACAACGTTTCCCACGTGAAAAGGAATGATGAGTTCTACAATATCAACATGTTTAAATAGCGCATGCAATCTGAGCAAACAGTATGCAGCCATATAAGCGGTAATTGTTAGTATAATACGAAGAAACCTACGGTCTGTTAAAAATATTTCGATAAATTGCCGGAAAAAGTAGGGTCCAGTATCCATATATATTCGACGATTGCTGTGGTGATTAAGGGAGCTTTCCAGTGTGACAGCCCGAAAAATCGCTGTTTTTCGCGATTTTTTTTTTTAAAGAAAAAATAATCTAATCGGTCTGGTTTTTTTTTGTATATTAATTGGGTATTGAAGAATACAAAACAATTTTTTAAAGATCGATTTATTTATTAATTAATATCTATAAAAATGATGAAACAATTGTTGCAGAAAATGCACTTGGATGTGGTGTCCACGTTGGGGGTCACAATTTTGATCTGAAACAAAAAACACAGAAAGATTATTGATCGGTATATAATTGGCTTTCGTGCTATGGAGGCTTTTTTTTTTTTTTGCAAAAATGGCGCCGGTTTGAACAAAAAGTATCGATTTTTGCATTTTTTTTGGCAGTTTTTTTTACAAAAAAAAAGGAAGATGTCAAAAAAAAAAAAAACTTCCATAGCACGATAAACAATGACGTTAAGAATATTGTGTAAAAAATTCAACTCGATAGCTTTAAAACTCTGCCCTCCAAGTTGGACACCGTTTTGAAAAATGCTGTTTCGAGAAAAACGCGTTCAAAGTTTCAAGTGAGGAAATTTTAGGTAAATCGTTTACTTACGGTCAATCAGCGATGCCAGGTCCATACAATATCCTTTCTGCTTCTTTGAAAAGATCGCGCTCAATGGATTGTTCAGTCCGACGAGCTGTCCTCGCCTCTTTGCTATCCAGGGACGCCCGGCGGTTTGCTTGGGTGATGCGCGCATTCTTCATGCGGACTTCAAACTCTGGACTCTTTTTCAAGATTTTTGCTACCGAAGTGCTCGCAAACGTTAGATCCGTTTCGATATCGTGTCGATTTGTTCCCTTGAAACCCGCGGATCTTTTTCGTTCATTTCGCGGATGTCCGCTTCTCGAGCCTTTTCTATCCTGCCACGCACATTTCTCTTTCGTAGATCTATCCATTTTGAATGTCGAAACCGAACTGAAAGACGAACCGGACTCACGTTGGAAGGTACACGAGCAGGTAGGGAACGAGACAATAGAAATAACGGTCGCACGGGCAGACGGCCGACGCGGCAGCTGTAGCGCTCCGTTGCCTTCTTCCAAGAAATGCTGTACAGTAACCGAAATAATCTGAATTTCGACATGAAAATTTCAGGGAATATTCGGAAGAGTGTATACTATTCGATAAAGCAAAAAAAAATCGATTTTTTGAAAATTTCACACTGGAAAGCTCCCTTAATATGATGAATGAAGTAAGTTCGGTTTTGCTAAGCGTCTGGTTTCAGATTGGTCACCGCAGCATTTATGGAGTATAAATGGACTTGTAGCTTCAGAGTTAACATGAAAAACCTGTAACGTAATATATGATCCAATCGAGCGTATCGGAGAAAACGTAATCATAATCGCTAGTGTATTCTATAATGTCATCCGCCTCCCAATCCTGGTATCGTAAGATCTCGTATAGCTTTTCTCGAAGTTTTTGGCGAACCCTGAAAGTTTTGCTCTCAGACTTTGTCTCATAAATATCTTGAAGCTCTTGTAGAGAAATGAGAATTTGCGGCGAAGTGTGTTCGGAAACGGTACAATTTCCATACTTGGAGGCGTTTTAGTATGCTATACACGGACAAATATTTTACATAATTGTAGGAATGTAGGACAGCTTGGATGATCATTACAATCGGCAGCTTGGCGAATTGTTCCAAAGAATTTCTGGAATAACTATATACATACAGTATATTAACACATATATTTTTTTTTGTTTATGCTGTCTTGAGAACTAACTTGTTATTGGCTTACCGCCACACATACAACATTTAATGTTATATGTATTCTGTTTATATTTTATATATTGGTAAGTATATAGTAATCCATGAATAGTGTATTAATTTCAAATTCACTCTCAATTTTGTTTGATTGTAGAGCCGATTTCGAATATTTTTTACGACGTGTGGTACATCGGAAAACACAAACACTTTCCGGTCATCATCGGTAGGATGTGAAAACCATGTTTGGTGCTTTCCATTGCCCCGAAGATACCTAGTAGCGACCACATTTTGGCATTTGTTGGCGCACCATCCGCGATAACGCTGTGAATTTTTGCTCCACTTCTCTCCAAATACGCAATCGTACTGATCACTAGCTTCGCAAGTTCTTCCCCGTTGACTGGATTTTTTGACGCAAATACAGCAATCGGTTGCGTATATGAAGCTGCAAGCGGCTGAAACATGAGAACCAACCCATGTGTGACTTGATCCTGGATATCTGTAGACTGCAGACCATCTTCACCGAGATCCGTTAATCCAACGTATGTCAAGTTTTTGGAGCAAATTGCCACCGATCGTCTCAAATTGATTTCATCCAACAAAAGGATGCCATGTCGCTGTAACCGAGCTTTACTGACAAAATGTTTTACCACTGATTTCTCAAATTATTCGTCGAACCCACATATTTCATGTTTATAAGCGAAAAGTAACTTCGAATTGTTCTCTTACAGGGTAGCGGTAAAACATTATTCTTCAGTAAGAAGTCGTAATATCCCGGAGAACGTACATTCAACACCATGCACATCATATAATCCATTCCTCGGAATAATGTCGATTTTTTGAGTTTTTTCTCGATGTGGCAGACACAATTTCTCGAAGCGCTGTTTGCTGTATAGCTGGGACTTCCAGTTTCAGAAAATTTTCTTCACTGAAAACCCAATTTTGTTGAAATATTAAAATATTTTGTTGGACGTATCCAACAAAATTATTTTGTTCAGGCAACAAAATTTGGAATGTTTCAACAAAACTTCGTTATACTGAAACGAAACTTTGTTGAAACAATAAAAATTTTGTTGCCTGGACGAAATATTTTTGTTGAACGTATCCAACAAAATATTTTACTGTTTCAACAGAATTGGGTTTGCAGTGTTCCAAAATTTCTGCTTTAATAGCAGCTATTTCGGCGCCCTTTTGTCTGAGCGATTGTCTTAGCAACTGTACGCGAAGTTTTGCTGTATTTCTCGCGCCTTTTTCACGCCGATTTTTCTTACACAACGCAATAACTTTTTTCTTGGTCCAAGGGATTTGATGCACGAAGAATCCGTTTAAATGTGTGAGTTTCTTTTAATCTTGTTTCCCTCTTCATCATTCGTTGTCTAATCTTCATGCAGCTGTCGAATCGTTTCCGTTTCTTAACCATTGAACAGTGATTATCGTGTCAACGCTCAGTGCAATCTTTAAATACTAAATGAACAGACAAATAATTAATGTTTACATCACCGAGGCCACTGCACACATTGATATTTTCAAATTGCTCGAAGATAGTCAATAGCAGTGTCATATTTTATAAAACGGAAGGGAGTTGACACTTCTCCGGATTCACTGGACGTCCATAAACACTGTATTGAAGTGCTCTGTTTTTGTCAATGGTGATACACTTTTCTGATACTGGTACCTTGATATCGTTTTCTTTTTTCTTAATGAAATGCGAGAAAACGATACATTGGCCTTTTTCATCCGCAAATTCTGTAACGGCTCGCGATTTTGGTACAGTTAGATGCGCAGTTGCAATAATATCATTGCTGGTAGGTAACTCAGTATCGCTGATCGTGACATTCGATATTAGAAAATGTTTGTTCCAGACTGTCGATGTTTCGGATGGCGGAATTACATTCATCGCAGAGTTAATGTTTTCCAATGGCGCAATCGATTTACCTTCGATTGAAATTCTTGGTAAGCTAGCATCTAACTCTGTCGTTTGATTGTGGATAGTTTCCATTGGTGGAATTGCGTCATTTTAACCAGAAACACTTGGTAAGCTATTTTCATATTCGATTACTTGATTTGTATCGAACACTGTTTCAGGAATGCAATGCTCCACAGACATCGCACAATCCATCATTTCCATCGACAAAACTGTTTCGTCTTGAGCTAGAAGTCTTGATGAGTTAGCCTCACATACAGTCTCCTCGTTCTGTGGATGGTACACCGGCTCGGAATCATTTGGTACAACAGGGGTTGAACTATAGAATATAGCCAGTATCGCAGCTTCGGCTAAACGTGGATGTACATATGGAGCCTATAAACAATATAGAACCGAATGCAATGATGTTAGAATAAATCAAACTAAATAGAATATTTAATAGACGTCAAGATGGTTGGCCGGAAGCATTAAAAAAAAAATTATTTTACCTGAGCAATGGTCCGACCCTCAGCGTTTTATCCATTCTCTGAGGATACATTTTTTTCAAAATGTTTTTCACAAATGTACTGCGATGGTTTTACTTAGTTCCACTCCGGGGATCGCTGCTTGTCACTTTTTTAATTGTTCAGTATTTTTTGGCACTTTAAAAATGGAACATTTTGTTTATTCGATTTGTACCCCGTTTTATACTGAAGTACCGCACAGACTTTCATCATTTTAACGTTATTAAATTGTTATTAACACTTATTTTTGCATATTCAACTTTTTTTTTACACACGTGGACGATTTTTAACTGAATATACGATTGTACGTGAAAACAACAATTTTTGCTCGGTTTAAGTTAACATCTATAGCGTTTGTTTACTATAATTATATTTTGTTCGAGGAGGGAATAAATATTTCACACGTATTTTTTGTATTGAATGTGACAACAATATTTTATTGAGGATAATAATGCAGGGAAACGCGTTCTTGTTTTAGAATCTTTTTCACGCGTGCAGGAAGGCGTCTTGCCAAGAATAATAAAATGTAAGATAAGAAAAATGGGCTATCAATTTTGTCACGGCGCTTCGAGCGCTCAAAATGTAGGAGTGGGGGGTATCAAGACCGCCACATCTACTCTCCCCTCCTCCCCAGAGTTTCGAAACTTTTATGTATTTATTATTATTTATTAAAATTTAACTGTTTTTTTTTATTTGGATAAGATTTTTTTGAATATGTTTTTAGAGGCTTGTCCATTGTGCTTTGCTGATGAGGTAAGATGATGTCTTCTGGCTGGATGACATGGTCACTCGTTGAGTCTTCTTTCGCCAAGAAAGCTGGTTTGAGCCGTTCAATCGAAATTGTCTTTTCTTCACCATCGACGATGATAGCGAAACGTCTGTCGTCCAATCTTTTCTTTTATTTCGTGAGGTCCCTAGTACGGTGGTTTCAAGGGAGGTTTTACTTCGTCGAATCGCAAAAATACATGCGTACACGTGTGAAGTTCTTGTTGGACGAATATTTTTGCTTTAATGTAATGAGACGTTGTACTCGGACGAATTGCTTTCATGTATTCGCGATGTTTCTCGAGAAAAATTTCCGGTTCCGCTGGAAGTTCAGCATCATCGAAGAAGTCGCCGGGAATTCTAAGTGTCGTGCCAAAAATCATTACCGCTGGTGAAGCTTTGATGTCCTCTTTATATACCGTTCGAAGTCCGAGAAGCACTGTTGGTAGAAGGTCAGGCCAAGGAATGTTTGGATTGCACATTAGCGCAGTTTTCAGAATCCTGTGCCATTGCTCAATTATGTCATTCGAAACTGAGTGATATGCCGTGGTTCGAATACGTTTAGCGCTGATTGTTTTCGCCGAAGCACTAAATAATGCGCTTTCAAATTGAGAGCCTTGATCTGTTGTGATAGATAAAGGTGTACCAAATAGACATACCCAGTTGTTGAAGAAGGCTGAAGCTACAGTGGGCGCTGTGATGTCCTTGAGCGGAATGGTCATTGGAAATCTCGAAAATCTGTCTATTATTGTGAGACAGTATTTGAATCCCTTTACTTCCGGAAGATGAATTAGGTCGAGATGAACGTGGTTAAATCTTGAGTCAGGTTCGTTGATTTTTTCGGGTAATACTTTGTTGTGACGTTGAATCTTTGCACGTTGACAAGCAATGCACTCGCGAGACCACTGTAGAGCATCTTTTTTAATTCCAGGCCAAGTGTATTTTTCGCGCATTTGATGACATGTCACACGACCGCTTGGATGAGCGAGACCGTGAACCGTGTTAAATGCTTCGCGTCGTAACGCCTTAGGAATGAAAGGTCGAACAATTGCCGATGAAGTATCACAGTAAATGTTTACGTTTGGTTCGATGACTAGATTTTGTAATCTAAGTGAAGTTTTGTTGTTGAGCAAAACTGGCAGTTCGTCGTCATCTCATTGCGCTTCTTGAATGGCTTGAGGACTGAGCACCGTTGGCTTTCCTATGGAATTAATCCGCGACAGTGCATCAGCAACGACGTTGTCTTCACCTTTGACGTATATGATCTCCATAGAGAATTGTGAAATAAAATCGAGTTGTCTAAGTTGTCTGGGAGAAGTCTTGTCCGATCGTTGAGTAAAAGCATGAGTGAGAAGTTTGTGATCTGTTTTAATAATGAAATGGCGACTCTCGAGAATATGTCGAAAATACTTTATTGCTGCGAAGATCGCAAGAAGTTCTCGATTGTAGGTGGAATATTTTTTTTCAGTTGGGCTGAGTTTCCGAGAGAAAAAACCAATCGGTTTCCAAACGTCGCGTTGTTGTTGTTCGATAACTGCTCCAATTGCTGTGTCCGAGGCATCAGTGGTAAGTATAATCAAATCCGAAGGAGAAATGAAGGTCGTAAACGCTGTTGAAGAAATAGTTCGTTTACAGTCGTCGAATGCCCTGGTTGCTTCTTCAGTCCAGACGATGCGTGTTTTATCATTATTTTTTGATTCTTTTAGGTAGGAATTCAATGGAGTCTGCAGGTGTACTGCGTGTGGAATATAACAACGATAGTAATTGATCATGCCCAAGAAACGTCGGATTTCACAAATTGTTTCCGGTTTGGGATAATCAACGATTGCTTGGATTCGATTTGCAGGTGATTTGTATCCCTCTTCGTTTATTTCATATCCGAGAAACTCAATTTCTTTTTTTCCAAGGATGCATTTGGAAATGTTGATTGTGAGTCCGTGATGCTGTAGACGACTGAAAACGGTTCGGAGGTGTGATTCGTGATCGCTCGGAGATTCTGACATAATGATTATATCGTCGATGTAGCAGAAAATGTAGTCGAGATCTCGGAAAATGGAATTGATGTACCGTTGACAAGTTTGAGAGGCGTTTGGAAGGCCGAATGGCATGACTAGGTACTCATCGCCGTTTTTTTCACATCTTCAGGCGCCATAGGAATTTGGTGATACGCTTTTGTTAAATCTAAAGTAGAAAATACAGTTTTATTACTCAGTCTTTCAAATAAGTCTTGAATAAAAGGTGGTGGATACTGATCAGGAATAGTTTGACTATTTAGTTTTTGATAATCCCCACACATTCTCCAGCCACGGGTCTTTTTTTTACTAAATGTATTGGACTAGACCATGGGCTTTTGGATGGTCTGGTTACTCCACTGTCGAGTTAGTTTTGTATTTCAGTCTTCGCTGCGGAAAGTTTTTCCCCTGATAATTTCCTCGATCTTTCAGCGACGGGTTGTCTGGTTGTCAAAATCCGATGAGAAATAGAACACTTCAATTCCGATATTCGGTGAGAGCGTTCCTTCGTGATGTCAATAAATTCAGTGAGTATACCGTTGAAATCCAGATTTGAGTTGATTGTTGAAATTCCGAATACGCTAGCAACTTGAAGATTGCCCATCGCGTAAAGTCAGGTATTGGAATCGATTAGTTTTTTGTTTTTCAGGTCGATTAATAGGCCGTAATGAACTAAGAAATCAGCTCCAATGATAGGGTTTGCGACGTCAGCAATGATGAAGTCCCACTTAAGTGCACGCCGAAGGCCAAAATCTATTTTCATGTGTTTTTGTCCGCAAGTGTCGATCACCGTGTTGTTCGCAGCCTAGAGATTGTAATCGCTTTTTTTAATGTTGGGATGTACATACTGCTTCGATATGACAGATACCGCTGAACCTGAATCAATAAGGAATTTTATTTTAGTAATTCGGTCAAAAAGATGAAGACGAATTTCAGATGAGGCGTTTTTAGTGTCGCTGTCGCTGGTCGCCTGTACAGACAACAGCGGTGTTAGTTTTCCTGGTTAGTTGGATTGACCCAAGTGCATGGCATAGTGCATCGGATAGATTTAACGCCAAATCTTTTGTGATCAAAGCAAATGCCGGAACGATTAAGTGTCGCAGATCTGCTTCAGCGGTTTTGCTGATTTTGTCGAGAACCATTATTGTTAGAATCTTTCATCCAGTTGGATTTCAAGAGTTCGCAAACATTTGCTTGAGCTCTTTCATTTCTGCCGAAAGCTGTGTACAAGAAGTGCAGGAATTATCTTCTTTTTGTTTGTGCATGCTCGTTGCCATGACATGAGAGTAACTTGTTGTGCCAAAGATTCTGTCGGCTATTTCTGCAAGACCGTCAAGCTCAATATTATTTGTTTTTACGAGTAAAGGCTGAATATGTGGAAGCATGCGGTTGAACCACATCGGATACGGAACGTCATCGGCAACACCGCCAGCAGTGAGGTCTCTCATTTCACGCAAAAGTTGTGATGGTTTTTTGTCAGCGAGTGCTAGCTCGTTAAGAAGCGTAAAAATCTGATTTTCTCTGGATTGCGAGAGTCGCTGAATAAGTATTTGTTTTAAATGACCGTACTTATCTTGTTCTGGTGTGTTGGATATGACATCAGTGATCTGTGAAAGAGTCTTTCAGTTCAGAGCTGTTAGTACTGCACTGTACTTTGGCTTGATCGTCGATCAACGCGTGATGATTGAAATTCGGATTCGACGACATAGAACCAAATGTCAGGTCTGTCAGGTATGAAAGCTGGAAGCTGTACCTTTCGCATCCGTGAAAATAAGTCGTCTTGAAGGAAATTGGCAAACGCAAATTTTTGACCTTGCGCGGTTCCATTGTTTCCCAATTGCTGCGAGGACGACGGCTTTGAGTCGACGGGACCACCTGTTCCACCACCGTTGGTTGGTGTGTTTTCACTACCGCGAGTAGTCATATTAGGCTTGGGTTTTGGGTCTCCCGTCTTTGTGTCTCCCGCCATTATGATAATGTGCTTCGAGGTTAAAAATATTTATCCGTTTGAATCACTGAGGGGTCACCAATATTATAGCGTTTGTTTACTATAATTATATTTTGTTCGAGGAGGGAATAAATATTTCACACGTATTTTTTGTATTGAATGTGACAACAATATTTTATTGAGGATAATAATGCAGGGAAACACGTTCTTGTTTTAAAACCTTTTTCACGTGCGTAGAAAGGCGTCTTGCCAAGAATAATAAAATGTAAAATAAGAAAAAAGGGTTATAAATTTTGTCACGGCGCTTCGAGCGCTCAAAATGTAGGAGTGAGGGTATCAAGACCGCCACACATCCCTTAATAACAGCGCCACATGGTGGCAGCGGAGAAAAAAAAAAATTTGTACGCTAAGCGGCCCCCGCGACGCCTATCAAATTTGACCGTCGTTTCAAGACCTGCCACGACAAAATTTTTTGATGGACGGTACGAACAGAGATAGCAACCCCATTTTGAGACCTCTCTCTCGGCGCAGCTAGTGGAATGAGAGTGCACGTTCCAGTATTACAAAAGAAACACGTTCTATAGTTCAGTGATTCAGTCGGGTGCCGATCGGCGGGAAGGAGCCGTCTGACCATCGGACGATCAATTTAACGCGCTCCGTTTTATCGTTCGTCGATGTCGATGAAATTGACTGAAGTGTCCTATGGGATCAGCAGGATTCTTCTTCATCTTCAATGAATAAACAAAATACATTATAAACTTTCCTTATGGATCAATTGTTTTTTTAATCGAATAAAAATAAAATAGTAATGATAAATAATAAACTATTATATTAAATAAATAAATAAAAATGAATTACTATTTGAAACTCTTATTTTTTTTTATTTATTTTAACCATTCTTGCCCGATGGGCTAAAGAATTTACATTTATACATTTTACGCTTGCAACTATTGATCTCACTGTTCTTTGACATCTTGCATCTATTGTCATTAAATTTCTAAGCTTTCTCTCACCCTTCACTCACATGCCTCATCTGACTCTTGTTTTGCATCTCACTCATTCCTCTCCTTAGCCGCTTGCTCAAACGCTCTTACATAGTTACATCAAATTTGCTTTATCTCTCCTTTTCATAGTCTATTCCATCCATTCGTCTCTTTCGCACTCTTTTTTAAATAATTCATCAACTTTTTCGTTTACATTCTCTTCCATCAGAATTTTGAAAACCTGGCACCTCCTTATGTGTTTCAAACTTTTCTTTTTTAACCCACACAGCCGACATCTTTCGTCATTGAATCCTTTACTTCTTTCCCTTCCTATATTACCACAACGCATCCTTGCACATTGTTCTTTATCCCGACCTTTAATTCTTTTTTCCACCCAATATTTCATCGCTTCTACTCTGTCTATTCGGAATTTATATTCTGGACAATATTTGAACTTTTCAATATCTGCCCAGTCCCTTTGAATTTGCTAATCTTTTACGATTTGCAATGCCTCCATCATTTTTTTCTCCAATTTTGCCCAGTCCCTGCTCCCCTTGATTATTTGGGTTGATTCAGCATCCCCTACTCTCCTGAAAGCATTCTCCATTTTCTTTCCCCACCTCGACGCGTTTCCATTAGCCCAATTCCTCATCTCTTCTTTTAGACATAATTTCGGCCATCTATGCTCTACCATTTTCAGTATACTTATAATATATCTACACGCCTTTTTCCTCGCTCTATTACAATCTTGTCTCTTCCCGCTTCCATTCTCCATCCCGGCGTGTTTGTGTTCAGCCCTATCGATATCTTCATATACCGTCCCACAGTTTTTTCGATGTCCTGTCTTTTGCTCCAGCCCCATATGTTAGAATCGTCCTTACCATGGTGTCCAGCAGGTAACTCCTTTTGAACCCACTCACTCCGGATCTCTTCATTGTATGCCAGGCTGCATTGGACGCTAGCTGGGCCCTGGCTGCTAACTTCTTCGTGTATTTGGTGTGCGTATTCTTCGGCGTGAATCAAAAGCCGATATATTTGTAGCTTTTTACTTCTTCTACTTCCCCATCTCAAAATTTTCATTCTTCTTTTTCTTTTCTTTTTCTCCCTCTTCGGAAAACCATTATTTTTGTTTTTGCAACATTAACCTTCATCCTGTTCCTCTCCACGTATCTAGAAAGACTCCTGAGCATAGATTTTAGCCCCTTAGCATCGTCCGTTACGATCGCTATGTCATTTGCAAACTTGACAGCAAAGATTTTGGTCTTCCCTAATATCGCTCCTGCCTCGTTCCGTCTCTCCCATTCTATATCCAAGTCGTCCAGAAAAATATTGAAGAGTGTAGGGCTCAATAGGCATCCTTGTCTCACCCCCCTGATTGTTTCAAATTTATCCGTACACATTGCGCCGATATTACTTGGTTCTCTGTCTTCATGTAAATGTTCTTGATCATTTCCCACATTCGATCCGTTACCCCCATTCTTTTCAATTTTTCTATTAATAGCTCTCTATCCACCATATCAAATACCGCCTTGAAGTTGATGAACGCCACATAGAGATGTCCCCCTTTGTTCTCCTTTCAGTTTATTCCCTGTTAAGGATATATAACACGAATATGTGGTCCCTCGTTGATCTCTTTGATCTAAAACCGTTCTGACTCTCGTTCAATTTTCTAAACTTCTCTAGTCAGTCCTTCAATTTTTTCGCCATAATTACTGTTAAAATCTTATATCCAACGTTTAACAAGGAGACCCCTCCAAAATTTGCCGCCTCATTCTCGTCACCTGCTTTAAAAATTGGATAGATTTTTGCCACTCGCCAATTTTCCGCTATCTTTGCATCCTTCTACATATCCTTCAAAATCCCATGCGACAATTCCATCATTTCCATAGGCATTCCCCTTAGAAACTCTAAGCTAATCCCGTCCTCCCCCCGCTGCTTTTCTCTTTTTCATTCTATTCATTGTCTTTCCTATTTTCTTTGCCTCGACATTCCGATTCAGTTCTCTTGGTTCATCCAGCTCGTTTTCTGTCCTTCCTCTCCATCCATCTCTGTTTTCTGCCCTTTCCGCCTCCTCCCCTCACCTAATAGTGTTTTAAAATGTGCTAGCCAAGCCTCCTTTTTTATTCCTTTTCCCTCCCGTTTTTTCCTAGGCCTATATGCTCTCAACGTCTCCCAAAACTCATTTATATTTTTGCTTTGTTCAACCGTTTTCCATTTCATTTTTTCCCACTTCCTTCTTTTTTGCTTGTAAAGCATTTTCAGTCCCCTCTTCTCCTTATCCATCCTGTGTTTATCGCTTGTCTTTTTTGTTCTAAGATATTTATTCAATGCTTCCCATACTCGTCTTTTTTTCGTTTTACACTCTTCGTCGAACCAACTTCTTGATTTGTCTTTTTTCCGTCCTTGTCATCCCTACCTTCTTCACTATCTCCTGAATACTACTCACTATCCTCTCCAATTTTTCCTCTATCATACCCCTATTCATTTCTAAGTTCCATTCTTCTACCAGTCTGACTCTGTTCTCGGTAAAACTTCAACCGACTCTATCAATGTAATGCTCTCTTCTTACTTCAAAATCACGTAATCGACAATTGAGCTTCCTCTTCGCTCAATGTACGTAATTTTCCCTTCCATGTCCCCTTTAATTGTACCATTTAAAATTGCCAATCCATGTTCTGCGTACATTTCTAATAGTTTCCTTCCCTCCCCATTGACCTTCCCATCTTCTGAATTTCTTATCCCTATTTGTTCGTGAATTCGTAGAGAATCTCTTGAGGAACAAAATAAGATGTGATACATTAAAATCGGTTAAAAAATACAGATTATTCTTTGAAAAGTCCCAATGAAAATGTGTCATAATGGAAATTTTCCACTATCAGTTAATGGTTTTGTAAATGTATCGTTATTAATATTTTTCTAAATTAATTAGACATGCCATCTTACAAATTCATCTTCACTATGTATAATTAGTGCATTAAATTTGGGGTGTCGCCCTGAATAACTTCTGCCAAAACATATAAAAAAAAACTCAGCCGAAATGTCCCAAGTGAAAATATCCCCTTGCAATAATATCTCAGTTCAATAATATCCCCTTGCCATAATATCCCAGTGCCAAAATATCCCAGTAAATAAAATCCCATAATATCTCATAAAAAATTATATATATTTCTTACTATTATTTTTACATATCCAACTATTTGTACATATCCAACGATTTTAAACGCATATTATTTGATGCTTTCACACACACACACACACACGCACTTGTGAGTGGTGTGTCTATATTTGTGATTTGTCGTCACCTGACGAATTTACGTGTACATATAATAGCTGGGTTATTTTCTCAGTCGAGACAATAGCTATAGCGATTATGTCGATGATACGACAGTTGCCAATCATATTTATACGGAGAAACAACGTTATTACAGATGTGTGCTTCAAATTTTATTGGATAATTTGTTGACAATTGTGATATAATAATGATGATGATGATTATGTTATGATAATGCGTTTATCAGGAATTAAAAATATATTTTTGATGTTCATGGGTTTTTTTCGTTGGGGATATTAAATTTTGGGGATATTTTGGGTGGGGCCATTTCGGACATGGGAGATTTTGGCTGAGGGATATTATGGGTGGGGATATTTTGGGTGGGGTTAATTTGACTGGGATAATAACGTTTAGACCCTTAAATTTGGTATAAAAACATTGTGAAGTTTTAGCACTCATTTGACTAGCATGCAGTACAGTATTTACCTTAAACGACGAAGGCAAGTCGCGCCCTGTATCTATACTCGAGATTTGGCTGTTTTTAAGAGGATGGATCAGTCACTTAACCTCATCTCGAATTTTCGAAATTGAAATTCTTCGATACGGTGGTTTGACCGATTACGAAAAAGCTCTGTCAGCCTACGCAGGACGATGGCAAAAATGGGCTGACGGGGCCTTTTTGTAATTAGTCAAACCGTGTCGAAGAATTTCACTTTCCAAATGTGCAACTATCTCTCCCGCACTCACGGTGGCAAGATACCGACTGACCCATACCCTTAATACTACGCTGTAGGCAGCTAGATTCGCATTAAGAGTCGCGGTAGCGACTCGAGACAAGTACATTTATATATAGATATACCTAGCAAAGACGAGATCGCTACAAGATTGTATACATTCGTTTCGAAGACGCGCACGCAACAACCGCATGAAAAAACGCGGCTGCTGCAACGCTCGCCTACGCACGCATGCAACGCACGTCTGCAAGCACCTATGTTAAGCTAACGCTAACAATAGTAGGCTACCACGCAAGCACACGTGGCATCCACGTGAGCACAATTGACTTTCCACGAAGATGTGATACAGGTGTCGTTATACTGTCTGTCACTTAACATCGGTCTATATTCAATCAGTTTCGTGCAAAACTAATTTTTTAGTATAAACAGAAAAGGTTTTTTGAGTTACACAAATAGAAAAATGTCGGTCTGTAATTCTTTTTTAGTTTTCAACTGCGCAAAAGTTCGTTTGTCACAGAAGACACTTTTATACAATATAAATAGAACGAACCATTAATGTTAAATGAATTTTACATTCAAATGAACTTGACCGTACTTTTCCGCAGTTATCTCACGGATCTTTCACTTTATGGAAAAATGAGCTCAGCACCCGTATTTAACAAATCGTACCTTGCTTCCATCGATTGTAGTTTTTTTTTTATAAGTACTCCGTGAATTACTCGACGATAAAAGAAAAAATAAATACGATCGGAGTGCCCTAAGCTCAGCGTTCGGACTGAAGATTTTAATTCGTTCTTCCGGCAAATCTTCATTATCTCTCGTATAATCGCGGAAATCTACCTCTATTCTCATTGTTTTAATACGGTAATCGAAAAATAAGGTTTATGATGCGGGTCGTGATAAATATATACATATATATATATATGCTAATTAGCCAGATAAATCAAGAACCAATGCACAAGACGAATTAAGTCATTCATGCGGAATTGACATTGAACAAATATTGAACTATCGTTTTTAATTTCGGACTCAAACTTATTAAATCGAAGAAAACAAGTGAAAAGCGTGTGAAAAGCGAGTGTCCTGTACCAGGAGTGGATCTGAACTATGAAGTTCTGGAACAGTTTTGCCACTTGCGAGGAATGCATAATCGACTATTGAGATATGTGGAATAAGACATCGAAAAGTGAGTAATTCGATCTTGTTTATTGCATTAATTTTTGTACAGCGATTTTGAATATCGTAATGTTGAGCATTATTGGATTTTCACTATTTCGCAACACGAAGGGATGCCATCGTATTTACTTATGTTTTGAATGGTTAATGATGCGGTGTTCGATTAGTCGCTCGTACGAAATTTTCAACGGGCGAATTAATCGCGGATTTGTCCTACCATAATCTTCTTTGATTTAAAAGTTTTTCGTGATTAAAAATTTACATTTCATGAAATGTCCGAATTTTTCTTTAATTGAGAAAATATGATACACTATTGTGATATCCTTTTGTGAAGAAACAATTAAAAAAATTGATACCACAAATATTTCGAAACTCACTCGACGGATTTTAATTTTACGTGCCTATGCCGTACATATCGATTTATCGTTTATCGTGGACTTTTTTTTGTATGTATCCTATTATTTATGTTGTTGGCCAAAAAAGAACAAATTTTATGTCGAAGTCGCTATTTTTTTTTTTCTAATAAGTTCGATATTTTGTGAAGAATTAATAATTTAAAAAGCTGCTACATGACAAACATATTTGTACGTATTTGTAAGATTTCAGTTCATTTTTTGTTGATTTTCCATTTGTTTCCCTCTGCACGCCCCCTACTAAGCTTAGGAACTACTATTTACACTTGGTCAGAGCATAATTTACACAAGAAAATATTTTTTTTATTAAAAATTGCTAGGTTTGTGGTCGTGATAGCACTTTGTCTAAACCGTTCGTCACTAGAAAAATCATATGATTGAATTTTTTGTTGGTAACTTTCACGGGTTATATAACCGGTTCGGGAAAATTTACCAAACTTTTGTCTTTTTGCTTTTTTTCGAATAAACAAGTATCTGACAAACGTTTCAATTGTAATAATTGTCTTCTATATACGATTTCGCATCGATCGACCTACAATTAAACTCATCAAGCAGTTTAAATAAAATCGGGGGAGTCAACTTGGCGCTCATTTTTATTTTTCATTTTCCAACGATAAACTTATTTAACAAGCGTTTAATTTATTCTAACAATAACTTACTAACGACTCTCAGACGAATAGAATTTAGAAAAAAAATGAAAAGTCAAAGTCGAGCAGCAAAGTTCATTTATTTGTAAAGACAAATCCAATTAGTCAGTCGGTGAAAAACCTGGCTCAGTTGCCGTCAGTCGGTAATAAAGAAATTTTTTAAAATTGTTTTTCGTAGTTTAGAATGCAGTAGCACTGATGGCGCTGACCAATATTTTGTGCTTCCATTTTTTTCATACAGTTACTCCGAAAGGTCACAGAAAAAAATGGAACAACGGTTTAGCATTAGAAAATTTATATTTTTATTCATACAATTCAAACTATTCGCACAATAAATAAAAATAAACAAAGCAATAAACACTGGTTTTGCGAAAAGAAATAATATCAGGGAATTTTTGGGGACGAGGATTTTCTACTAAGCTCACTTGTCGGAGTTTTATCACCACGTCCACTGTAACGTTATTTCAATGATCGATTGACAGTTTGAAAAAGGCTTCTTCTGACTTTAAATATGAATGACTTTGAATGATTTTATATGATGATTGCTTTCCAATATTGCACGGGTTTCAAACTGTCATCGATAATTGAAGGCGATTTTCAAACAAATCGTATGAATGATCGATTGGCTCGCTAGCATAACATTTTTTATATGTATGCAGGAAATCGATGTTTTATGGGCATAAATATTGATGCAAAAATATTTTTTTAAATTATTTTCCTGCAAAGACACATTTTTTTCTAGAATAGATGAAAAAATAGTCCTTCGGTTTTGTTCTCTGTTTTTGAGAAAAAACGTATGAGAAAATGAGAAAAAAAAATGTTTGTGCATCAATCTAAATAAATATATTTATTGAATATCTATAGCCTAGGATACCAAACAGTTAGCGATCTCTTCAAATAACAGGAATACGAGGATTCAAATTTGGGCGGATCCGCGCCAGGCCGAGTCGAAACCACAAGCTCCGTCCGAGTCGGAATCGTTATTTTGACGTATAATCGTCGAAGGTCCGAGCGCCATTGCCGGTACTACCGAACTCGTCGATGACGGTCTTCTCGCGCCAAGATTTTCACGCGCTTGCGGCAACGGCGTACTCGGTTGACTCGCCGCGTGCGTCTGCGGACCTCGTGAACCTCCACTGCCCCCGAAATCCTGAGCTCTACGACTCCTTCGCTTCTTGATCGGTGCGTATTTCGGCGGTGGCATGCTTTTACCCTCCTGTAATGATTTTTAACCATTTTTCAATGATACTTTACCGATTTCTCATGATTTTCATTATTTTGTCGATTTTCTGTTGAATTTGATTAATTAAAAAAAAAAAATCCAATTTTTGCTGATTTTTTACTGTTTTCCACCAATGTTCATACATTTTCTTACTATTTCTGAACATTTTGTCAATTTATAACCGATTTTTGCCGATTTCAAACGATACAACACTTTATTGCTCCCAATACAAAGACACATTCCTTTTCTTAGGAGGCATAGACTAACCTGTACATTGTCCGCCGATCCCCAAGTCTTGTGAATTTTTTCATTACTAGATGCGCTCGTAGCTACACCCAAAAATTGGCTGAACGCCTCCGTCGTACGTTTCACGCGAACGTTCAACGAGCCAATTCGTAGGAAACCAAGATCTCTCTCTGAATGAAAAAAAAAAAAATATATAAAATGATCGTAAAAAGTAAATACAATTTTAGAAAAAAATTAACATATTATATTTTAATCAATCGTTTAGTTTCCGACTGGCAGCTCACCTGTGTGTTTTTTCCTTGCTTTTATTTCTGCAAAAAAAATGCATTCTCAGACAACATTTTTTTTAGTTGCGATGATGAATACAGAAAAAAATACATAATCGCGAATTCAAATATTCTATTTTGTGGTTGCAGAAATATTGAGACGTGCATTGAGAAAAAAAGTGCATAAAGTCGAGATTTTCCCCCGGAAACTGGTTTTTTTCTCAGTCACAAGAGAAAGTTTACAAATTAATAAATTCGTAAGAGAAGAAAAAAAATGAGAGGGCACGAATAAAAGTTGATGCGAGCGAATCGTTTGTATTCGCGATCATATAAATATTAATACGAGACAAAAAGATTCAGACAAAAAGAGAAAGATTTATCGAGTCTCCGATGACGAGACTCGATAAAGAGATAAATAAAAAGGTTTTTTTTTTTTTGAAGTGGGGAATTTTGTATCAGCACGACCATGAGCTTCGTGTCTGTTTGCTTCGCTAATTGAATGAAGTGTCAGAGGCCGCAATTAACCAGTCGAACAATGCGTTTAGCGGGTGACGAGAAAACAGTGAATCTGTGCACTATGCACATATATTTATTGGGGTAAAAATTATAAATAACGTGCCTCGGCTCTTTATTAATCTTGATCTCTCCGCGTTTCTTGCATTATGTGCAAAAAGATGCGGAAGATGATAAATTACGCGGATACAAAGAGAAAATTATAAGTGTCAGTTAAAGTTAATTAAATCTCAACATTTCATCCTAATAAAAGACTACATGCAACAATTATTCACATCTTATTTACATCAATATTAATAATTGTTTATTTTCGATTGCTTCCAATTCTTAAAGAAATACAAAAAAGCCCTGTGTTAATTGAATTAACATTTTTAGTGGAAGTGCAACAAAACCCAAGTGCGAATAAAAATAAAGAAACATGCCGAATAAGCTGAGATAAACTTCTTATTTTTTTTTTACTTGCCTGAGCGTAGCGGCGGCAGTAATTCCTACAACAAAAGAATTCTTGCAGATATGCCCCCGAAATAAAATACAGAATTCCATTCGAAAAAGGCATGAAAAGTTACCGAACCACCATAAATTTTGTACAACAAACCAAACGCTACTATACATTTTTTTTTACTGCTTTTGCTTTTCTACATAGTGCTGAAAAATTGTCGTGAAAACAACCCGAATTTTATACCAAGTCCAAAATAATTCAGGCAAATATCAAGTTCCGAAAATCAAATTTCGTGCCAGATTTTTTATTGTACTCACTTCTAAACGTGTCCTGACTAACCGCAGCCTCCTGCGAAATCAAGTACTGTCGAGCTTTTTTTCCACTATGATCTCGAATTTCTTGATTCGCTCCTGTTTTATTTTCAACGATCAATATAGTTTTTTGAGAAAAAAAATGAACTGGATTTATTTTTATTGAATCACATTTACTCGTCGCAATAAATATTTGAGTGCGTTTCATCGATTTTCATAATCTAGCTACGCAGAAACATTGAGTGACATCTTTTCTGAATTGTGGTGAATGTAAATTCAATGCAAATAAATAAAATCATTTCATTCCCGGAATATAGTTATTAAAAATACACTAACCGTAGACTTGAACGAGGAGATTAAATATATTTTCGTGATCGAATTGCATCGCGATATGGAGCGGAGTGTAACCCTGAAAAAATCACAATTTGCATACATTTTTAGCGAAAAATTCAATGAATTAGTGCATTTCTATAATTGAATTAAATATTCACCAATTATTTTTTTTCTTTTATATTGTACAGGTTTATTTTGAAAAATTGGATTTTTTTTTTATCGAGATCGGTATTAGAAAAGGAAAATACTGTGAATCTCTCAATTTCCGTTTGATTTCTGTTTTTTTCCTTTCATTTTGGGAACAAATTATGAAAAGCTCCCAAAAATTATGAATTTGAAGAGATATTCCAACGAATCCCGTTGAAAAACGCCATTTTTCATCGAGACCATTGAGAAAAAATACTAGAAATCTTTCTATTTCCTTTCCTTTTGTTTTGTTTTGTTTTTTTTTTTTTTCATTGTTTTTTATAACGGAGCTCCGCAGCTGAATAAAC
The DNA here is from genome assembly GCA_963989365.1 of Rhimphoctona megacephalus. Classification (NCBI taxonomy): domain Eukaryota; kingdom Metazoa; phylum Arthropoda; class Insecta; order Hymenoptera; family Ichneumonidae; genus Rhimphoctona; species Rhimphoctona megacephalus. The sequence goes on from OZ022418.1 coordinate 29,980,464, forward strand.
CGCGGATACAAGTTCGCCGCTCGATATCACCTTTTCATAGAGAGCCCCCAAGACTTTTACAGGCCCCTGCGTGTCTTTTTTTGCATCGAGCTCGCGTGCGTATTTCGCGTGTGAGACTACAGCATACTTTTGCCCGAGTGTTGGAAAAAAAACGTTTATAAACCACGGCTTAGGGTCAAAAGGACGTAATTCCAATCAATTTCCGTGGTTAATTGAACCCGGGGTGCCATTTTTATTCTCACGGATATGATTTATAAAGAGAAAGAAAGAGAAAGAGAAAATGGACGTCGGCAATGACGCTTCCGCGTACAGAGACAATGAGGAATTAATAATACCGTCTGATGAGTATTACCTCGAGCGTGCGAATTGTTTCTCCTGCGAGTAAATGTTAAATCTAGTACAAGTGAATATTCTACAAAGCCTCATTCAGAATGCCGAATTCTAATTATCAGGCTCGAAGCAAATTTTCGTCTTGTTTCTTTCAGATGATGCGGATTTTTTTATGCTCCAGCAAATACATTTTTTTTGCTTCTGTAAGAAATGACTCAGAGTCGACAAAAAATGTCAAGCTTTATCTGCAATTTCGAAATTTTCTTCGTCGTGATTTTTCGCAATACGGCTACTAAATCCTGTGAATTTTTTTGGGGTCGTTTGATATTTTTTTATGAATTAACATTTAATAGAGACGTGATGAAAATTGATGCAGTTATATCCACAGATTAATATGAATTGCTACAATAAAATCTCAGACGGTTGAATAATTCCTTATAATTTTCTAACAGGGACTCGTCTTTCAAAATAAAAACAATTAAAGTATTTCAATTGTTGCAAATTTTTTACGGTTTTATAAAGGTCTCACTTTTAGCTTTAATTGACTCAACTAAATTCTTTTCAGCGTGTAAAAATTCCTTTTCACATCAAGCCGAGACAAATAATAGCGTGTAATTGCTCTTTTAACGATTTGTTTTTTATCTTCCTCCTGTCATTGTTTCTCTACATTCGTTCACGTGGGCGAACACACTCGTGTAATATCGGTCTCTTTACAAACTTCTCCGATACTACATTTCATCTCGATATTTTCTCAATAATCCATTCATCCTGTTCGCCCACGTGTTTCCATATTAAAAATTGTAGAAACATAAAAAAAGTTCGAGTTTTACGATTCGAACATGATAGACACGATATTGTGTTTATATTATATTTATACAAAAAATACTTTCGAACGAAAGATTTGAAAATACCTTCAATAAAGTAATAAAAAAAATGAATGGCCATTTCCGAGATATATAATACGCTTCAGAAAAATTCCATCCCCTAATTCGTCGTTTCACGCTAATAATTCAGTGACGAGCGTTTCAAATCGTCACAGTGTGTGAGTTGACAAAAAAAATACTGGCTCTAAAATGAAAAGTGTCACCGATGTTTCGATCTCTTTCTCTGACGTCAATGATAATGGCATTTATATATGTTATGCGATATGTAGGGTTGGTGCGAGGGTTTCCAACGAAAACCTTATGCACCCTTTCGCGAGTTTCATCCCTCGGGGGGATTTTGCGATCCCGTTGCCATTTAATTCACTTTGCTCTAAACTTTTCACGTTGGGGTGTGCCAAAAATTATGGATTTTAGCTACGAAGAGTCGCAATATTTAAATATATTTATATTTTCATTAAAACCAGTGATAAAAAATAAATAAATGAACAAACCTAAAAGTTTTGAGGAGACAAATTTGGAAAATTCGAAGGAAAATTACAAAATTTAAAGAGCAATATTTATTTTGTTTTAAACTGCAAGGGTTGCACGCGACGCACCCCCCCTCAATTCTTCCCTCCCTCACCCAAAATAGAGAGAGAAAAAAAATGAGCGACACGTGTGTGAAGCTCGACAAGTGGCGCTTCGAGCCCCTCGTCTTTTCCAGGCCTGTATGGACATCTCGCACCCTTTCAATCCACCCCCACGAAGCCACTTTTTTTTCTCATATCCATGTACATCGTGAGTCCATTCTTATATAACTTTTTACAATCCTGACAATATTTTAAAGTATTGTTCGGAAATGGTGGGATGGAGGGGGGTTGAAATTTTTGGGAAGTGACAATTCGCAGGGAGAATCGAGACAATATCTGCGATTCGTTTTTCCTTTCTTCGTTCCTCGTAACGGCGAGCAAGATTCTCACCCTCTTGCCCATTTTTTTTCCTTCTTTTCTTCTTCTTTTATCCTCTTTTGCCTCTTTCCATTCGTCACACTCGCGATCTATGCTCCGAAACACTTTCCAAACCCCTTATTTCTCGTATATATGTAAGGATTTGCACGGAGGGTTTGGAGGGAAAGGGAAATGTGAGTTGGGGAAACAGGACAGCTGCTGGCCACCGAGATCACTCGCGTATATCACTCCAAGTTGAAGATTTTTCAATTTTAATATTTTTCCAACGTTTCCTCTTCGCATTTCGCGCCTTTACGACCAACCGAATCATAACTCTTCCATTATATATAAATATATATATATATATATATATATATATATATGTATATCCACATAAATGCATGCGTCCACATATATAGATATATATATTTTTTTCCTACATGACATAATATAAATTCTCTTCTCTATGATCTATCCGTGTCTCTTTTCGCGTCACGCCTCCCGACACCAAAATACGAGAGACACGATATAATTCCCATATTTCGACATTCTCACCCCATTCCTCCTCTTTATATTATATACGTGTTTTTTATTGCGACTCCATATTTTTCGCATCAACGACACGTTTTTTTAACGCTCTCTCGAAACTTTCGAACAAATAAAAATATTTGGGCCAAATAAAAAAATGTTATTTCCACGCCTGCGACAAAATGGAGGGACTAAAAATGTTTGCGGCTCTAGAAAATTTTGACAGCTATATGTACCGGCTGAGACGACAATTACATTAGCGTTGACAATATTTTTAATCGTATTCCCAATTTTTTCGAAAGAAGATTCTTGGGATGAAAAGTGAAAAAGTTTCACGGGTTCTTTCATAGTTTGATGTCTTTTTTCCGGATGCGGAGATGCTCAGGGGTGTAAAAGTGGTCGGGGGATGTTTTTCCCCGGAACAAACGGGATCGTCGTGAGGCTGTGTCGTTCTACCTTTCTCTACCCTTTGGTCAAGCAGGCGCCACACCGACGCGGTGCTCACAATTTCGCTCTTTCTCTTTGGCTCCGTTGCATTTATTTTCTTTTTCGTTTTGTCTTTTTCTCCTCGCGGAGGCGGTCGGGATGTTAGCAGGCAATTTTTTGCGAGGATTAAATGCGCGTCGATCCCACGATAAGAGGCCGAGCTTGGTCGGGGCGAACTCGTATCGGTGACAGATTAAGGCGCTCGCGTCTCGCTCTTTCTCATGCTCTTCCTCCTCTCCCTCCACCCCCTTGCCCCTCGACACGACGGAGATTCGCGTTTATACCGAGCTGAAAATATCCTCCCACACCTACTACATCAAGCCTTCCTACTCGGCGATATGTCGGTGTTATGAAACACGCGCTCATTTAATCCTCCATGTAATTTGTAGAAAATTGCAGGCACCGAGCAAATTAAGATGCGTTTTCACGCTCTTGAGTTACATTGACTTGTAAATGAAACGCGGAAAGGAAAAGTTTTTAGCTTTTTTCATATTTATCGGAAGTTCTCGCCGAGGGTTGTTTGAATTAATTACGGTAGAAATGACGATTATCTTGCGAATGAATTAATCACGAAAATTTGCGGGTTGGAGGTAGGAAGTTTCAAAAAGAACATCCAGTTTGGTTAAATACGTGAAAGAGAGAAAACGAGACAGGAAAAGAGAGCGAGAAGAATGGGAACGATTCGCGTACCCTGTGGAGGAGCTTTCTTCCAATAATTGGGTACACGGAATGCGACTTCTTTTTTCTTAGCCAGCGTTTGCTTCAGGAACTTCTCCAAGAGCCCTCTTCCCCCGGCTCCAGTAAGCTTGGATGCTGCAACCTCTGTCTCTCTCTCTCTCTCTCTTCCTTCCTCTTTATTTTGCTTTCTCCGTCTTGCTCGGCTTGCAAATACGCGGTGCAGTAGCGAGGCAGAGGGAAGCGTCTCTCTTCTATCGCGGGTAGGAGCCAGCGTAACGAGATAATTAATGTTCCTCGTGGAATTAGCGATTTACATGAGGCAACCGAGCAGCCCTGAGAAACCCGGCAAAGAGGAGGAGGATGCAGGAGCGGCAGAATCCAGGGAGGAGAGAAAAAAGTAAAAGAGGAGCGCGACGCCGCGTATCACTCTCGAAGTAACCGTCCTGAAGGGCAACGGGGACTAGGGGGCTTGCGCGAATGTTGGGAGATCCTCCTCGCCACCGGTGAAGGAAGCTGCCGGCGTCGACAGCACAAGAGCCCCCCGTCCCCTCCCTCCGTAAATACACCGCCTGACTGACGCACAAACCCGAGCCTAAACAAATGACTCCGCGGTCTGAAAGACGTACCGCGAAACGGACGAATTACCCTTTCACCGCCCCCATCGAGAGAAAGACCCTGGACGCGTCAACGCGCCAAACCGACCCCTCTTTGTCACTCTTAATTCCAACGATCTCATCCCATACCCCACCTTCATTTTTAGCGGTGGAATATCGAATTGTTCCGATTTTATTATTAAAGGTTGCAGAAACTCTCCAACAAACGGTCAGGGGATTGAAATAGTTTGTGTACAGGTTGTGGCCATTTTGAGAATTTTCATATTATTCATGAATATGCTACTTTAAGGTATTCCTTTCGCAGAGGGCCGTATTTTTTGGGCGCATAAGCAGGGCCCTCCACATTTGTTCATAAATTAGGCTGCATTTTGTTTAAAAAAGTTATAACCAATTATTAGTCCGAACTGTAAACATAAATCGAAAATTTCAGCTTAATTGTATAAATTATGAAACTTTTTGATACTTTTTGGAGAGCTACAAATGTCAACAACTACACTGTCAAAGAGAAAAGCTGGACTTGTTATATTTGGTTAAAAAAAATAGTGAAATATGAGTGAAAATACGTATAAAGTACGCAGTGACATTGGTAAAAATGTGAGCCAATTTGTAACGGACAAAAACAAGAATAGCGTTAAGAATATTGTAAAAACTGGCGAAGATAACATAATCTCTTGAACGTCATGGCTACGAAAAATCGTCTGCTGATCACATTCTTTCAAGTGCTATCGTGAATATTTTCTTCAAACGTCCGGTGACTCTTTGTTTTTATCGTTGCTATGGAATCTTTAGTATTTAATTTATCGTAAGACAGTTTATATCAAACATCTATCATTAATTAATATATGAATTATTAAATAGAAATGTGAGCAACAGGTCATCTCCATAAAGTCTCGTGTAAATTAGACGATTTTCAAAGTTATAATTCTTTTCTAAAGGTTCGGTAATCTGACTCGATATTTTTCCAGTGGACTGGGATGTGCTTTTACTTTTATGTACAAAAAAATCCGTGAATTGTCAAATACCTTAATTAATCAATGTCTTTTCGGAGGGCGATATTACGAAATAGAGATAAAATAATTAATCTCACGTGTCTTTTTTCCATTTTGCATCGAGATATCGCGGTAATTCGCCGAGATAATTTCGAGAGAACAAATTTATACTTATTCCAGTCGAAACATTTGCCAGCTTTGTATTGAAAAGTTGATATCGAATTGTCGTGATTTCTCTTAAAGTTTTCAACAACAAACTCATTCCTCTTAATTTCTCTCCAATCGTTCCGAACCCTTGAATTCAATTTGTCCAATCCGTCGAGATGAAAGTGGAGAGTAAAATTTCTTGACAGATCTTCGAGGTTAAGACGCGCGGGCCATGGGGTTTAAAGAAGGTATACAGGAGCAAGCCTCACGGTGGATAAGGCGGAATAAAAAGGGGTTCGGAGGGAAGGGGAGGAGAAGAGGGGTGAGCCAGGCAGCCGGTCGGCTCACGGTGTGTTTGTCGCGAGCCGCTAACGAGCAAGTCCCGGCTCTCTTTCTCGAGAGCAACGTGGCTTATATAAGTCTTATAGAGAGTAAAGCGGCGGACCACACGCATCCGATCCTATCTCTTGACTTCTTCGCTTGCCTTTTCTTCCTTCCTCTCTTTACTCGATCCTCCTCCCCCCCACCCTGCCCCTCCGCGCCCCCGCGTTTCACTCACGTTCGCTTGCAATCCCAGCAAGCGCGATCCGTTTCAACCACCAACGATATTTTGTCATACTCGACTTTTCCACTTCTCGGACGAATTTCAAAATAAATTTAAAACAAAAAATCGAAATTGCGTAAGAAAAACTTACCCCGTTCTGCAATGGCGTCCCACGAATGCATCAATCATAAAACGAGAAATTAAAAAAGTTGACTCATTAAAAACTACGAATGAGGATTAAAATCGTTGGCTCGTGGTTCACACTCACCGTCATTTCGTTGACCCCTTTAATGTAATCCTTGTAAGTACCGGCGATTAGCTTGACGATATTCTCGTCGCCGTGTTTTGCCCCCCAGTGTAGAGCTGTCTGCAAACCAAACGGGAGTAAAAACTATGATTAAAGATGATGAGAACTAATAGAAAAAGACAGAAGAGGAGGGAAATCGAAAAAATTCTTTATTATTGTCGTGCTTTTTCACGCGATTGTAAAAGGGTTTAGACTCGCGGTTAGACGAGTCGCGAACAGCTGCCGTCTTATTCCAGATGAGAGTATGTAACGAGAGCTCTTCTCCCCGTATATCCATTATATATATGAAACGCGGAGAAAATAGTGTCGCCAGCTTGAATTAAAGGACGGTCAACGTCAACGCTGCGACGTGTGGATGAATTGCCAACTCCGTACTGCACTTCGAAACTCATCCGCGAATATACCTATATATTTCTTTTTGGGTGAAATACTTTTTGCCCTTTTTTCTCAGGGAGAGAACTATTAAATCGGGCCACCCTGAGAACGGCTATACGAAGCTGCGTGTTAAGTTATTGAAATTCAACGAGTTCCGAGAGCATTTTTTCTACGCGTTTGCATTTGTAGATTTTTCTTTCCTGCTTTTTTCTCCATGTTTCCGTGTTTTGTGGAGACTAAACGAATTTACAGGGTAAATGAGAATGAGATTTTCCCTGTTTTCCTTGTACGTCTTTCCCCGACACGGATTACGAAAAAAAGTCCAGGGGACGTTGCTGGCCGAACTGAAAATCACCGGACAACGAAAACGAATATACGACGTAGCAGCGTCGTATTCCGGACACGAGAAAACTCGTTTAAGGCGGAGAAATTCGTCGTTGCGAGGTTTCGAATTATTCCTTTTTTTACGTATTTTTTTTTCAACCCTCTTTCTGTTTACGTGGAATATTAATTTTTCCATCTCGCGCGTATATGCGGAAAATCCCCCACGAACGGTCTACAGGAAACCTCGAGTTTCCGGATCGCTAACGAAGTTTTATGAAGCGCGTCCCCGCAATCCGAGAAAAAGAGGCGAAAGAGAGCGAGAGAGAATTTTTCGTGAATCCCGGGGACTTTGGCTCTTCCTTAATTTGTGGATGCTGTTTTATACTATATACACTGTATTCATACTATGTAGCGAGAAATTCTCCGTGCTTTCGCACCGCAAAAGAATGGTATGTCGCCCGCGACACCGTGATATATATCTTCGGCGTTTCGAGCTTCTCTTTCTCTCTCTTTCTCTCCCTTTCTCTCTCCATCCTCTATCGTTTACTCTCCCTTCATGCGAAAGTTTGCGGCACGCGGGTTCGTAAGTTCGTTTGCAATTTCAGCGACCCATCGTAACATAAAAAGCATCAGGAGCTGATTATTTCGGCAACTTGCCGATTTTTGATCGGCAAATAAATTTTTTCGTGAAAATGATCCAAATAACTGATGACTTTGTACACGAGTTTTTGAGAAAGTGTGATTTCGAACACGAAGTCTCGGTTTTTCCTGTATTTTTGCGGCTTACCCAATCCCGAGAAGCCTAGAAAATCGGATAAAGTTGATTTTCGATCGCGGAGAAGCTGAGATCGGCTTTGAGATCGCAAGATATTGTGCAGCTTCCGACAAAAGTCGGTGGCACGCAGCGAACGGTCGGTCTCGTTGTTTTTTCTGCATGCTCGATTTTTTCTTTTTTTTTTTATTCTCGATTTTCATCGTCCTCTTTGCCGGAATCTCCGAAAAAGATTTTGCAATGGGCCGCAAAAATATGCTGCGCCAAAAGAGTAGCGAAGTAACTCTTTTCTTTCGCTCTCCCTCCCTCCCTCCCTCTCTCTCTCTCTCTATCTTTTTCTCCCGTTTCCCTCGGGAGCTTCTGATGTATGCGAACGATACAGATATCTCCGGGAAGGAATTTGCGTTGAATTAGCGTATAATCGTTGTTGCCGATCTGCGGAGAAGCTTCATACGGAATCTTCCGCTCGTTTTCTCCCGCTTTACACGTGTCCAACGCTCTGTATTCACTGCGCGAACACAATATTTAGTGGCCTCCTCTCTCCAAATCTCTCCATCTCTCTTTCTCGGTTTCTCAAAAAACAACAACAACAAAAAAATCTTGAAAAAAGCCAAAAAATCGGATAAAATCGGTTCTTGATGGCCAAATAAATTTCTCCTTAACTGTAAAACTAAAATAGAAATATCGTACTCGTATCTTTTTATCAAAACGTGGATATCGAGAGTTTATTATCAATTTTTCGATGATATCTCACTTGCTCCCAAATTACAAAAAAAAAAATCGTTTTCCGTTCGATCAATAATATGATCTATCAATATATTAGCAAAAATGCAAATCGAAATAAAAGATAGAAATGTCAGTTACACATTTTTCTCTGAGAATCTATTTCATGTGTACTGACACGTGCAAAACAAGACAGGCTATTAGTTTCACCCTGAAATTATCCTCGAGTCGTACATTCAATTGCGAGATATTTTTTTTCTTCTCTCTCGCTCTCTTTCTTTTTATTCTCAAGAGAGAACAAAAGAGAGAGAGAGAGAAACAAAACGCCCACAGCACACTCGAGAGAATCCTGTCCGGATCACAATGCTATCGCGTCCCAATCTCCCGCCTGCATTGCAAAAGTGCAACCGAATGAGAGAGAAAGAAAGAGGCAAAGAGAAAATCTGAACGAGAGTTTGCCACGTATATTCGCATCAGCTATTTCTGCCACTCGCTTACTCGAGGAGAGCCAAATGTTTCGACGCGCGAACTCTCGATTGAAACACGCGCTTCCTACCGCAACTTATCCCCGTGCCAGCAAGAAATAAATGGGAGGAAGAAAAAAGAAACGATTTTCGGGGACTTCGGAGAACAACGCGGTCTCGGTTGTCGATCGCGCAAACGAGCCGAGTAATTTCTCCCAGATTCTTCCTTCTTTTCTTCTCGTTCATCTTCTTCTCCTGCTCCTTTTCGTCCTGCTTCTTCATTTCTTTCGTTTTCCTTTTTTTCTTTTTCATCTTCTTATCAATCGTTTAAATTTTTCAAAAATTCAAACATCCACTTATCCCAAATCTTAGATACTACAACTTGCGAATCTCATGCTTTCTAGCGTCTTAATTGCGTTCGCATCCTGCGTCAAAGTTCATCTTTTCTCGGTATAGAAAAGAGTATTCACGAGTTTGTGCGCATCTGCGCACAAACGCGAGTGAATTTGACGCTCGACAATGACGACGACGAGGAGTCTCGTCGGATGTAAATGTGGAACTTTGTATCGGTGTTGCGAGAATTACGGGGCGTTTTGCCCCGGAGAGAATACTCATTGGCGACAGGTGCGGGCTTCGCCGAGCCGCGACGTGACAAGACATTGCCATCAGTCGACCATTAGCCCGTCACTCGAATCCGTTTGAGCAGTCTCTCTCTCCCTCTCTCTCTCTCTCTCTCTCTCTTTTTCTCTTTCTCGATGTACATACGCGGGTGTTATAACGCGGATATCCTGCGAGACCCGACGACACATTCAAACGCTAGCGTCACGAGAACACGTATCAATTATCTCTCCCTCTCTCTTTTCAAGCTAGAAGAATTTACAGCCTTTCGTAACTGAACGATTAACGACGCTTCAACTCAACTACGAAACTCCACTCCCTATTCTAAATTATTTACGAAGCTTCTTCCTTCCAAATTGCTTCTAAAAGGGTTTTCCGCTTGTTATACTGATTCTCGTTTTTAAACACAACAAAAAATCTTACTAAACGTATTAATTGTCGAACAAATAATCATTTATGAATATTAATTAATATAACTAACGCATAACATAATTTGAAAGAACAAAAGTGATGTGGAATGTACTAAGACATTCTTATTTCTATCGTTAATTTTTGAAAGTATTATTATAAAAAATTGAATAATTAAATTTAAGTTGCATTTTTCTTAATTTTGAAATCCAATTCTGGAAATTAACCGTGGAATTCTCATGTCGCGAATCGTCGTTACGAATTATTAATTTTTTTTTCCCCCGCGACGTACACGTGTATCGCGTGAATTGCTCGCGGTTTTACGTGATACTCGCGTTTATACATCGAAAGTATTACACACGTCGCGGTGTGTGTACATATAAAACGTGGAAAGAGAGAGAGAGAGAGAGAGAGAGAGAGAGAGACGAGAGAATTTTCTGTGGTAAAAGGCAATCGGTCGCCGGGAACGAGCCGCAAAACACCCGTTGCACGCGCAACGCCGCGTGCACCTACGTTTTCCTCCCGAAGATAAATCGTCCTCCGGAAGCGCATCGCTGCGTTTTAGTACCTGTTGCGAGCAAGAGGAGGCGGCGGCGACGACCTATTGTTCGCTCATCCGTATGCCCTTTAACCTAGCTACATATACGTGCATTACATACGCCTTTTTATATGACATATATATATATATATACGTATTCAACTATATGTGTCAGGATCATTTTTATCGCATCGTCCCGCGCGACTATTTTCGCCAACGGCGGTGCATGTTGTTCTATTAAATCGCGCAACACGAGCAAGTGCCTAAACCGCGCGCCTCCATCCCTCTGCGATTATTAAACGTTCCTACAATTCCCATCATTTTGGAACATGAATGAGAGGTCTCCAAATTTCGGATAAATTCGAAGTTTGCTTGAAAAATTTCTTAACACTTGAGATAAACTCCGAGTCATTCACGTTGCCACAGGCATTCCAAAGATTTTTTTCAACAAACATAATTTTACTATCAAAGGAAGAGCGGTCGGCCCGATGGATAAGGACTTGGGCTCGCACGCCGCGAATTCCGGGTTCGAATCCCGGTCAAAACACCAATGAAAATTTGAACATTTTTTCAAGTGTTTCTACTGCAATCCCGGGTGATTCGGATTCCACCATCATAAATCCATGGCCAAAACATCTCGCTGTGATGCATGAGCGGTCGGTGTACGGCTTTGGTGGCCTCCCGTGGACGGTTCTCATCGTGCGGATGTTGGCCCTCTAGCCGTGCACTGGCTGGCTCATTGCATCACAACTGAGAAAGTGCCTGCCCGAGCGCCTCTGGTGGCTGTGCTTTGAGCGTGCTCGCATTGCCACCCGAGGCTATTAGTCAGATACCGGCTGTATCGACAAGGTTTTCTGCAGTTTCCCTTCGCCCTCGGATACTTGGAAAGGGGTGGGGAGCTAAAAAGGGAAGAACCCTGGGCCGTGGAAGTAACAGTCGCGGGGGCGATTGGTTACAAACGCCAATAAAAAAAAATAATAATAATAACTTTACTATCAAAGACTGAGATAAATTAAAACCAAATCGTTTTTAGGCTTTCCTCACTAAAGTTCGTAATGTACTACTTAAATAAATAAAATAATTGAAAGCCCCCATCACCACTTGTTTCACAGGAATTCGCCTCCGATTAATTTCGAAGTTAAATATTTTCTTTTATGGCACATGGTTTATATATATTTATCTTCATTCGTCGATATTTGGGGGATTTTTAAAGGTGACGATCGATTTTTGCGATTTTTCCTATACATTTTGTTCAATTTTCAATTCCATTTGTCGAGTAAAATCGTTTGAAACAGTAAAAAAATAATGGTCGTAAATCGCGTCTGAAAAGATCCGGGAAGGGAAAGGAATTTTCTTTATTATTCAAAGTGCTACTGTGCTTTTTGAAAAATGGATTCATCGAAAAAACCTTTCGCATCCGTATTTTCATACTTTTTTTTTTAGAGAATTTTTCAAAACAATTCATTATCCAACAAAAGTCTAGGCCACAATCAAAATTGTATTGAAAAGATATATATATATATATATATTTTTTTTATAAAAAGGAACTTTTCGGAAAATCACAAACGTCTCTTGGAGAGAAGATGTCCTCAGGGAAGTGTGGGTACTTACTACTTTAGGAAGCTGGTTCGATGGCATTGGTGGTAGGACCGAGAAACGATGATTATACGCGAATTTATCCATATAGATCTATATCTGTATATACATGGCGTATAGAGAGGCTCGTGCCTCTCGCAATCCATGCGAGAGAGTACAGGACCGTAAAGGCGGATGAGGAGGAGCGCAAGCGATTAGGTAAACCCGGGATTAGTCCCAGGCCCGAGCAGGTTCCGCAACGCCCAATACTAACCCTTTCACTTATACATACGCATACGTATACATTCAACGTCCATATAGTTCGATCTTTGTCTCCTAAATATATGTTTTGGTACGAGAGCAAGAGACAGAGAGAGAAGAGAGAGAGAGAGAGAGAGAGAGAGAGAGAGAGAGAGAGAAGGCAGGAGGAGGCAGGGGAGAAGATACTCGGATTGCCAAGCACCAGGACTAATATAATGCCACCCTCCTGCTGATTTACATGATTGGATTGGCATTACTACTGAAATTGAAACTGCTTCGAACCCCTTCCCCCACCCCTTGGTCAAATTGAATGGCCGCCCAGGATCGAATCTAACCACAACGAGATAATACGCGTTGCTTGTAACCCCGTCTAAATACTAGGTCATCCATTTCCCACTCATTTTCCATGCTCTCGTCCGAATGCCACAATATAAAAAAAAAAGCTTTAGTTTCAGAGACTGCAGAGAGAAAGAGAGAGCGCGAGTAAGAAAGGCGATATTTTCATAAGAAAAAGGGCTCGTGCTCTTCGTAATTGCGATTCATTGAGCCCACGTTTCTCCAAGGATCGTGCGTGTTTATTAAGAGGAAGCGGACCATTATGCGCGAGCAGAGATCCCATCTTTCGTTTCGTTGCTTCTTTTTTTTCTACTCTTCTTTCCTTTTCTTTCGTGTGTTGAAGGTTTCATTAACCTCCCTTCCATTTACCCTTTCTCTGTCTTTCTATCTCTCTCTCTCTCTCTCTCTCTCTCTCTCTCTCTCTCTCCCTCTCTCTCTGTCTGTCTGTCTCTTGTTGGGCGTTTATTGTGCGTCGAAAGTGTATCGAGGATGTCCGCGGATCTCGTCGTTCACCTCAACTCCTTTTTACCTCTCTTTTTCCGCCCATTATAGACGCCATTGAATACCAACTTCCGCCAGGGCGGATAAAAAATCATACCATGATTCTTTCCTCCATCTGGAAGAATTTTGTTCCTACAAAATTATTCCCTGACAGAGAATTAAGAGCTCACTTTACGCACCAAAGAAATAATGTTATTGGAACTCGAACATTACCAGGGGTAATAATGTCTAATGTTGATGTCACACTTGTCGCTGAGGAACTCGATTATCGCACAGATTTTTAGGGCTATTCGTGGCAATTGCAAAAGAGTAACACGCATATATCCATAATGTACGTACACATGTATTGTATACGTATAGGGGGAGGGGGTGAGAGGTAGAGAAGCATATAGAGAGGAGAGCAGCTGGCGTGTGGTCGGCCGCTGGCCACAGGTTCGCGTCGGTCGTGTATCACCGCGGCCACCGTATTAACCCCAAGCCCCTGAAGCTTTCCCAACGCTACAGCATCCTCTCTACCAGATATTCCTTCTCTCGTGCTCTCTCCCTATCACACTCTTGGAGAGTATCGAGAGAGCTGGTAACGCCAGCAGGCCGAAATTCCTCGTCGTACAGTATCAAGCCCCGATATATAGGCGGGGCAGGGTGATCGTGAGCCAGCTCTGAAACATCCTCGCAGGCCTGCAAGAGGATGTTTCAGAGCCTGTGGACCGCTTCAATCGCACCAACGACCCGTTGGCCGCAGTTGGTCTACGGATTTTGTCCAACGCGATGCGCCATATCGCGATAATCACCCTCCCACCCCGGTGTCATCCTCATCGTACACACCAACAGCTTCTGTATCAACGGAAAGCCTCGACCAAGCTCTTCTCCTCTTCCAAAGCCTACTCTCGCTTCCTCCCGTCGTCCTACAGACTCGTAACCCTGTACTACCGTCATTCTGCTTCAGACACCATGCACAAACAACCTTTCCCCCGGATCTTGGACGCGCACTCTCCTCACTACTTTCATACTTCAAGGGTTTATTGAGTTAGAGCATCAATAATCGTCAATAAAGTTGGGCATTAATGCAAAATTGCCTCGATTCCTCGACCACATTCTCCTCTTTGCTGGATCAAATCTCTTCCTCGTATTTTCTTACAAATTACGCCATCATCTTCGGCTTTACTCTGGTCTAGTTCGTTTAGCCTGCTCCTCCATCCTCGTCAATAAATGGCGTTCCACAACACCTAGAACGTGTTCTATTAGGAGCCCGATGACGAGGCAGGTGCAACGCCTTGCCCCTGATGATATTGCCCAGATGAGAGAACGAAAGCTGATCGGGAGAAAGAGCGAGAGAGAATACAAAAAACGAGACATGATCGGCGATTTAATAAGGTCAAACATCGGGGTCGCGTCAGAATTCGGTTCGAACGAGCGTCTGCTTTCTTTTTTCTTTTGTTTTTGTTTTTTCTCGAGCGTATCATCCTTTTGCTCCAGGCCGTTCTCGATCAAGCTGCGCAACTCTTCACGTGGATGATGCTACGGCATATTGCTCACGTAAATGAGCTTTTCGAGCGCATCAAACATCACAGGCGAATCGCCGCTCAATCGTCTACACCAACAAACAATTTTTATTATCTGTATACTTGTGTCTGTGTGCGTGTGTATCAGATGATTGAAATATTCCAAGGACTTCATTGGAGGCTTGCCCCCGTCCACGTATCAAAAGATCGTGTCCCTATTTTCCAATGAGTAACTCAATCCGTCTTCACAATATTATTCTGGTATCTCAATTTTCGCGTCATCGTCTTTCAACGCGTTTTAATTTTACGTTGAAAAATCATTCCCTCTATAACTTCTTATTTATCTATTCGGACTCGTCCATGCGTTTCGAGGATGCCCAAACAAAATATCATTTCTAGTTAATTTTTCTATGATAGATAGTTCATGCAATATGTAGACAATTTGTAGAATTTGTTGAATTACTTACGTACTGTAATGCGGAATTTTATTTGGCCATCGTCACGAAAAACATTCCAGGTACATGAAACAAACATTAAAAATCGTGTTCTATTAGGGTGGATTTGCGTGCAACACATGATATAATTGCAATAATAGTATTAATAATAACGATAATGAGGATAACAATGACAATAATAATAATAATATTAATAATAATCGTGGCAAAATACATGCATACTGAAAGTACAAACAAGACGTATTATAAAAACAGAAACGCAATAATGTATAGTCCCGGTGTTTGTGCGGAGCGGCACTCCGGTCGTGAAAAACGATCCGTCATGATCAAGCCCCGGACCTGTGATTTAATTGTCACCGACGTCCGTTCGATACAAACGCCAGATATAAATCTCATGTGTAATACAATCGTCCAGAACTGTGTGGAACACGAGATCGCGGTTTAACTGTGTGAGGGGCGTTTCAGGCAGAGTTTTGGGGTGAGCCTTTTTTTTTTACACAAACGAAGAACGAAAAATCGGGAAGAAAAAAAAAAGAATCGAAGATGGACTTGAAATTTAAAAAAAATTAATTACTAGCAAATGTACTTTATAAATTGATTTAAAAAAAATAGCGAAATTCAAGCTATGGGAAAATGAATCGTCAGGTTAAGTATAGAAAATTGGAAAATGATGAAAGAATTGTCTAAAAAGAAACAAGGCGTGAGAACAAGTCATAAAAAATATGTTTATCGATAGTTCACATGTGTGTGCATGTATTTAATATGTTTTTATAAATTTTCTATATTTTTTCTTGTACGCAGGTGTCTCTTTGAAAAAAAAAAACGAGTACTTCGTGGCAAGCATTTCGTGAATGTTTTGGCTCAAAGTCCGTGCACACGTGTTTGTATGCGTTTACGCGTGCGTGTTTGTGTCATCGTGTGGCTCTGTATAATTTGACATGTTGTCGTACACGTTATTATTCAGATAGATGTAGAGATAGGCCGGAGAGGGAAAAAAGAGCGCGGAGCAAGTCCTCCTTATTTTCCCCTTCCGTTTTATTTTTTTATTTTTTTTCTCTCAACATCCCCGTAAATATACTTATATACTTATCGTATATACTTATAAAATTGTATGTACGAGGGTTTGTAAACGCGACGACGACGACGTCGACGCGCGGAGAGTCTCGCGATCTCGCGGTGCGAACACGCTGCTCGAATTAAATGTCACGAAATACACGGACATCGTCAACTAAACTCAAGCCTTATTTCAAAACCTACACTTTTCCTCTCACAATTAATCTCCGCATGATATTTTTCTTAAAATACATTTTTATAATGTAAAATTATTGTTAATAAACCAAATATTTTCTAATAAAATTGCAAACGAGTTGAGAAAGGTAAAAAAAGTTGCAAATTCAAGAAATAATAATATTAATTGACAAAAATATAAAATTTTACAATAAATCCAAACAATATTCGAGTAATCAATTTTGAATATTAATGGGAATTTCGCACTTTTTAGAATTTGTAATAAATATGAAAATAAATCTAGAAACAAAACAGTGTGAGAGAGAAAAATCTTTCTTTTTTTTTAATCCGAATAATTCTCGAGGTGATTTGAGTGATTCAATTTTGTCATCGGTAATTAAAAATTGCTAGTATTCAAAAATGAATTTTTCTAATATGCAAAAGATATAAATAAGAAAAAAACCGAAAAAGATAAGAAAAATGCAAGAAAATTACGAAAAATTCGGAAATAGTTTTACAAGGAAAAAAGTACGAGGGCATAAGCCTTTTTTTCTTCAACGATGAATAGCGAGAAAGAAAGATATCTCGGACAGATAGAGTCAACCGTTCTCGCGCTAAACATCCTCCATTATATTAAATTGTGTATATTTCCCTTCATAATTACTTGAATTATACGCATTATGTAAATCGCTATGTTAATGGGGCGAGGTGCGGGGTCGGGGTGTCCCGCATTCACGAACCCATATTTCTATATTTATGTACGCACGTACATAAATATGAATATATAAGGTGATTCAAATTATGAACTTTTTGGCACAAATATTATTTACTACTGTTCGAAAATAAACACGAACTCTGTTTCTTAAAATAACTTTTTATTTCTAATTATTCTCGTCTTTCTAAATATAAAATGACGAATCGTTGATTGAGAATAAATAATTAATAATTAGGTATGAAATAATAAAATTATTTACGTATAAATATTCGTAAGAATGCATATTGCATAAACGAAAACGTAAATATACAAACGAGTATTCAAAACAGCGATATATAAAACGTCCAATCTTGAGGGCAGTTTTACGTTAAAAAAAATGCAGCTCTCGAGATGATAGGCAAAATATTGTGGTCCAGAGAGGGAAAAATCATCATCATCTCGAACGATCGCGTTTAATTTTCTCTCTTTCTCTCTCACATTCTCTCCTCACCTCTATTTACATAATATTTTAGATCCTTATCAAAAAGTGCCTACGTGAGGCTTAGCGCCTTAATATCGTACCCTCTTTCTTTCTCACTCTCTTGCACACGCCGAAAACTACAAAAAATCTCACGTTTCGCCTGTTTTTTTTTTTTTGTTTTTTTGGTGTTTCTCAAGATTATGGTGTGTGTGCGCAGTTATGTGCTTTCGTGTAACGACTGTGCTACCGGTTTTCACTGAAAACGACGATAATCCAAGTATATATATATATATATATATATATACGTAGCTGTGAATAAGGCGCATTATCTCTTGGTCCCCTCGATCCACTTAATCTTTTGCATTATGCACCGCGTATTTAGAGAGACGATCGATATTATAACCGTCCCGACAATCTTGTACGCGAATACCGCGTTGATTAGATTAAATTGGTCTTTACCACGACAAAATTGAACTTTGCATATATTATATATCCATATATATTTTAAGATAAAAATAAAAAAGTATGAGTCTTGAACGAAATTCCGATGCAGTCGAAATTATTATAACAATAAAACAAAATTTTTATCTTTTTCTCCTACAAATTCATTAGTTTTCCAATTATATACATTGTCCAACTGTAAAAATTTACGATTTATTTTTCACGAACCTCGTTTTGTCGTAGCGCAATTTTTAGGGTTATTAAAAGGACTCTTCGACGTTATAACGATGAATAAAAGCCACGCACGATGAGAGAGCAACCGCGTGATTTCCCATGCAAATTGAGTTGTCGATCCGCCCGACTGTCATTATGCTAATAAAAATAATAGCAGCTCGACGAAAAAGTGTATCAGCTGCTGTAAATGAGGAGGACGATCGCTCTCGTACCGAGAAATCGGATCGTAATGACGGCGTCTCGTCATTTTTAATTTTGCCTACTCATGTATTTATACCTGTTTACAGTATACGTATTTGTATACCCATACATAACCATTCGAAGAAAATATTATAATACTCTTAGTGAAATTGTCTTTCTTTTATTTTTCTTCTTTTATTAAATGAAAAGCATTATGCAATGAATATAATCATGATATTTTTTCATTTATTTCAAAATATGAGCTTTCCACTCGCTTTTCTTTGTATTATTCGTACAATATTTATTTAAATTGTGAACATCGTAAATTTTGCAACAACGAGCTAATTAACATTAACAAAAAACGTTAAGCTTCCATTGAAATTATAGAATTTACTATATTTCATGTATGTCCGGGGTTTAAATAATACTATTTTTATTTTTCTAGCTCATACACGAGCCATTATATTTTCATACGCATTATAGCGACTTATATCTGAATATCTGTACATAGATAGGGGCTCGTTAAACTCGTATTATTTAACACATTTGTGAATTGTACCCTATATATTCGTGTTCTCCGTTTTAATGAAAGCACTGATAGCCAAATACGGCACATATTTACGCGGATGTATATGTAGTTTCAATGGCTATATATAAAACGGCAGTCATACACATTTATGCGTGTTATATTTGATATGCCGTGAGATATCATTGAATTTTGTTACCACTGTGGTGTGAAAGAAACAACTCGTCGCTTTCGCCAATTGAAACTTCAATCGCTTATTTCACAGATATATATACACATATATATATATATATATATATATATATATATATATATATATATATATATATATATATGCGCAGGAAAACAAAACATAAATTTCTATATGAAAATAAATATGTACATCTATGAAAACAGATATATATAGGTATATAAATATGTATTTATGTCCTTCATTTTATCACTCCCGTTTATCAGCCAGTGTCGAGACGCACGCTATATTTTTCCTTCCTTTTTCTAGTTTTTTTTTTTTTTTTCTTTTCGTTTAATTTCCTCTGTTTCTCTCTCGCTCTCATTTACATTAGTAATTTATACACTTACTTTATCCGCGTATACGGAGGAAAATAAAAAGGCACTGCGGGGGTGAAAAAAAAATTGAAATGTACGCGAGTTAAACACACTGAGTTTTCTACCCTCGAGTTCAGGCATAAAAAATGAAATGACCGTCGAAAATTAAACTTGTCATTTTTTTAAATTCATTCATTTTTCTTATTTTAATATATATGCGTTTAGATTTTTCAATCGTTGTATATATAGGTGTATAAATTTTTGGGGTGGGGGTTAATATGTAGAATAACCAAATTGTTGAACGATTAATATTTCGAAATTTTAGTATTCATAACATTCGATTAACGAAAAATAAGAAATTCGAAGTTTATATTTTCGATAGTATATTAAGTTAAATGCGTATTTGATGTAATATTTTTTCTTTGATCGCGCATTTATTCGAAAATATATATTCATACTGTCTATACTTCAAATGCAGATAATATAGATTGTCCTAATGAAAGAAGTTTATATTTTCTAAATTTGAAATGGAGAACAATTCTTTTATTGAGAGACCAAAATATATAGTTTGAATAATTTGAAAGTAAATTTCTCGAATGACTAAAAATTGGAAGTACAGAATAGCAAACGTTGTGAAGCACGAAGAATGACAAGCAATACTTTACAGCCCAGAGGTTTTCGCTATTTCGACCGTTCGACTTTCTGGTATTTCGCTATTTTGACCACATTAATATTTTGTCTTTCGTTAAAATATATTTGAAATTGTGAATATTCATAATATTGCTGATTTCAGTATTGGACGATTCGAATGCGTAATAGTCGAACTTTTGTAAAATCGCTATTCCAGCCTTCGTCATTTGGGCTACTGCTATATTTTCTTTTTGACGTAAATGTACTTCGAACTCTCTAATTTCTCATTTTTTTATTTCCAGCATAAAGGCTATAGTAGAATTAATCTCTCTACATAGAACTATTCTTCAATTTAAAAATTCGCAGTTTTAGCCGTTCGAAGTTTTAATCATTCGAAAATCTTACTCCCACCCAATTTTTGAAATTCTGGACCAAGAAATAGCGCAGGGGATTCTGCGCTCGATCTCGTTCCTCTCCGAGTCTCTCCCTCTCTCTCTCGCTCCCCTAACGGGAGAAGAAGAGGACTCGGAGGCTTGAGACAATGGCCGCCCGCAGTGCTGATGTCTCCGACGACGTCTGGGACCCCCGTCGCGACGCGGGCGCCGTCCACCTTTTACTTATAGAGACGTCAGTTATCGGGTCCCATCGTCCTTTCCAGCTTCTCTTCTCTCTCTCTCGCTCTCTCGCCCTCTCTCTCTCTCTTTCTATTCCTGTGCGGGGCATCTCCCTACGATCTACACGATTTATCGAGTCTGTATTCTCACGGATCTTTAACGGGATAAAACACTGTGCGAGATTTTTTTTCTTTCATTCATATGTATATATATATAAATATATATTTATGTACATCGACATTTAATTTTATGTATATATATATATATATATATATAAATTCTCCGGAAGTGTCGCGCTTCGTGTCGTACAAAACTAATTACATCATAATTGGAATTCCTCATCGAGATTCATCTCAAAACGCCACTCACGATTACGAGATATATTTTAAGATCAAAATTCAGATAATAAATTATTGATATACTCACGCCCTGATGTTCCCACGCGTGCGTGCATGTGCGTGTGTGTTTGTGTGTATGTCCAAGTTGGCATTTCGACGTCCGTGGATGCGTTGAAAAATTTTGAAAAAAATAAAATAAAAATCAATAATTCAAAACAATTTTGAACAATTAATTTTAGGAATCGAGAAATAAAATGAAATCGAAAATAATTTCATTACAAATGAATTAAATTCATCAATTATGCACAATTTATTTGGGCAATTTATAAATGCAGAAAACTAAATAGCAATTTCCGGCGATTTGATTCGATTCATTGATTTGATACAAACGAATTTATGCATTTCTGATTTCGTGGGAACTTACGGAAGACGGATCCTTGATGATAAATTTTGGGACGATCACATGAAACAGAAAAAAAAAAAACAGTAAATCATTAGTCCAAACTTTCGGTGAATAAGCATCGTGTTCATTTTTTGTTGTCAAAAATTAATGTATACATTAAATAATGTGAACTTGCATCGATATATGTGTTGAATGTGCTGTATAGCAGAATGAGCAACTCAATTGAATTTCCGTGAGAGATAAATCCCCAGAAAGAAAGAGATAGAGAGAAAAAAGGGAGGCAAGTAAAGTCGATGGGAAATTGAGGAGAAGCCGCGTTTGGTCTCGCGCTTCTCTCTCGCTCTCTCTCTCTCTCTCTCTCTCTCTCTCTCTCTCACTCTTCGCGTATATCGACCATCCAGTAAATTGCCATGTAATTATACGCGAAGAATATATAAAAGCTGATGCTTCGCGTATTACCAGCCATAGAACATATACATATACATTTATAAAAAGGATAAAAATATTAAGGGAGGAACTCTATATAGGTGTATATTTCTTCACTCGACGTCGAATATAAGAGAAGGAGTAGGAGAAAAAGAAGAAAAAAGTTTCACGGCCACAAAATAGCCCGAAGCTCCCACAGGAGTTTTAACTTTTAATCATGAAAGCGAGGGAGTCTCGCATCGTTACGTTACGATGATAGGAAGGCAAGTTTGTGGATGATGAGGGAGGGGGCTGTGAGGGATAAGAAAAGGAGATGAAGCGGAATGAGAGTACGAAAGATGCTGTGTACGAATTAAGGGCAGGAGAGAAAGAGAGAAAAATAGAGAGAGGGAGTGAGAAGGAGAGAGCCTAACCGCAACACAAGCACCGCCGAAGCCATCATCGACACCGCAAAATTGCGACCCACTCTTTATTGCACTTAACCTTTCCGCAATCGTGCAAAAGTCTTTTTCTCTCTATTTCGTTTTATATATAAAAAAAAAAAAACAGTAATAATAATAATAATAATAATAATAATAAAATGTTCAACAGTACAAAATAAATTGTAAAATTTCTCAAGTTAAAAAAAAAACGAAATTTCAAAATACCGATGAAAACATAAAAAAATTCGCTATACTTTACGATTAATTAATTGACTCAAATTGATTGGTACAAATCTCCGCACCTTAAATGGGAGTTAATAATAGAGATACGCTATATCGAAACGCACCCTTCTATCAGCTTTCGGCGATATAAACGATACGGCTTGTTGAATGAATTTGCTATTCTATCCGAATGAGCATTACGTATATACGCGGGAAAAGGGAGAGGAGGAGGAGGACCCTTTAACGAAAACGGGGGCTCTTCGAACGACAGATGCAATCGCGACGCGGGTCCAACCCTCTGATAGTCGAGCGGTGAATTTTTTCGTCCAACTTCATCCACGCACACAAATTTACACGCGCACATGTACACGTGAATGTATAATAGTAGAAAAGCGTTTGTTTTGAAATCGTAGTACGTCGCATCGTGGCAGAGCCGCATGTGCGCCATTTTACACCCGTGGGCGGTTCCCGGATGGAGCTAATAAATTGTTTGTTGTAATTAAATGAGTTTGGGGCGATGGGACGGGGGGGGGGGGGGGGAGGATTCGTGTTATGGGGCGACGAGGGAGCGAAAGAGAGATACAGAAACGACACTCGTTCGTTCAGCATGGCAATATAACCGCTAATTCAGTATCACAAAGGCGTATCTCGACTAAACTTGATACCCGAAATTGTATGCTCCAAACGACCTTCTTCGAGTTTCGAGATATCGATATATTGTAATGTATACACATATATATATATATATATATAGATGTATATAATGAACATACGTGTATGCTGCATGTTTCTCTACTATCCCAACTTTACACCCCATATATACGTATATATGTATATGTATAAAGGAATAAAGATGAACGGCCCATGGACGGGCCGCTATCTGCGCCGCCGGAACAGAAACACGTTCGTGGCGCGACAGCTCCCTGACAAATGACGGCTCGAGCCTGGGCCTCGCTTTCTCTCTCTCGCTCTCGCCATCTCTGTACTCTGGGATGCTGAGGACGAGGATGAGGCCGATGCCACGATGCATCCCAGGCTCGAAAGTCCACAAACTATACATACATACATACATACATACATATATATATATGATTAAACGGGGAAAACGGAAATTGCAACCGAGCGAAAACGCTCCTGCGGTACTATACAAAAGCACACGTGCATATGTACACTCTCCGCATCACATATATAGGCATATATTTCAATACGCACAACCCCCATTTTGAAAATGTATACCAGACCCGATTTGATTTGCAATTCCACGCGAGGCCATCGGCAATGAGGGTGCAAAGTGTATATATAAACCCCGTTGCACTTTATATACTGAACATAAGGGTGCGAATGTTTCGCGTATATCGGGCAACAAAGTCGATACGAACTATAATTGAAGGGACGATCCCTAGCGGCAATTTGCGCTTCGGAGTCTTGAGTTTTTATTAATTCTTATTTATACTAAGTGTATTATTGTTATTATTTAGAGTTTCATTGTATTTATATATATTAATTTGTTTTTTAAAATTATATATATATATATATATATATATATATATATATGAGTGCAGGTGGATCGAAGGGTCGAGATTTTTAATGGTAAGACGGAGGAGGAAGGGAGAAAGGTGCATTTGCCCGTAGGCACGCGCATTATTGCGCGACGCGAGCATCTTTTATTCATCCGACAGAGTGGAGCCTTAATTTGAATTGAATAGGATTTATAAATTATTTCAAATTATAGTTGCGCCGGCATAAGCCGCCGCCGCTGAGAGAGCACAGCCGAGAATGGCGACTTTCCGGCGACCGTCGCTACCGGTCTCTCGCATCCCTCGCAAACACAGATTCTTCTTATTTTATTTCTTTTTTTTTTTTCAATTTTTTTTCCTCCCTCTTTTTCTCTCTCAAATCGCATCCACCCGCGCTTCATTCACGTTCTTTTTTCCCGTGAATTGCAGTCTCTGTTTGACTGAATTGTATATACATATTTTCCTGTGTAGTGCCGGTTCCGAAAATTACTCAACAATGTTTTTGTGCGGCCTCAAAATGTTGCAAATTTTTTTATCTTCAATATTTTTACAACCAGTTTATTCCGATGTAATTCAATCTAAAAACATCGAAATCAGCGATTATTTTTTTCGTAAACTCGAGTTTATGTAAAATAATACAAAAGAAAATGTATTTAAATACTTTTTCGGCATTATCGTATGTTACGGCTTGATATACAAAGTTTTTACCGAAACATTTTTGAAGAAAACTACGCGGAGCTTGAAAGTTGATCCTCCTTCCGGGGCCTGATTTTTAAAAGCCCAAACATTATTGTTCTAAGGTTCAGATTTGGTGACGATAACGCCGACGAAGCCGCGGGCAACATATATATATATGAATAACATTTGTTCTTCCTTTCGACTCAACGAGCAGTGCATTCGAAGCTTCTTTCTCTCCTCTGCACTCTGACATGCACACGTCGTAAATATGGTAATCCCGAGGTATCAGCTCAACCCCGGTGGGTCGAGACGATAACGACCATTATGCGCGAATGCGCCATCCCCCACCCCCCCCCCCCCTCTTTGTCCTCGCGAGACGAAAAGGGAATTAGGGAAATCGTTTGTTAGCCGAGACGTCCGTCGCAGCTGATAGTCCCCAATCCCTATCGAGATACATATATATATATAATTCCCACAAGATCATCATACACTATATACATAAACTGTTTTTTTCTTGTATGCATCCATCTTCAACTTTATTTGTTATTATAGCTTGTTCAGTTATTCCTTATTCCCTTATTATTACTTACAATAATAATAATAATTTTTGTAGTTGTTATTATGATTTTGTATTTTGTTTTAATTTCGAACTTTGCTGGTTAATTTTTGTTGGCTTTTATTCCAAGTAATTTTTTTCTCCCTCGCTCTCGTAACGCTTCCGAATTTCGGAGCTGGAAAGTTCGGGGTTGCTCGCGTTTTCGAGTCGAGGGCATCGCCAATTAGCTCAGAATAATGAACGTGTTTCGGCTCCTTTTGTTTGCCCGTTGTTTTCGGCCAAGAGGTAACGGCGAACTTTAAGGGAGGAAGGGAACGAGGGGGAGGGCTACCGTCGCGAGGGCCCAGCGAATTCGGTAAAACCCCACAAATATATATATACGTATACTCATTCATAGGATCGAGGGAACCACCAGCATCCACCGAATCTCACATCGTTCTCCTTCTTTTTTCGTACCGATTGAACCCTCGTGACCCTGCATCCTGTCGAAATTTCAATCAAGTCGAAACTTCAATTTTATTTTGTTTATAATTCACAATTTTTTTTACACTTTAAATTGATTCATATTGTTAAATAATAGTAACGAGCATGAGGGAGAGGGGATGAGATTTTCTCCCTTCTCCTTTTCCTCAGGTCGTACTATACGTTTACTAATTGGCAATTAAGCGTATGCGCTATTAATAATCATGCCTTGGGTTGTTGTTATTCATTCCGTTCGCGTCCTGAAATATTCTGCTTCGTGATTCGTTTTGCCGAGGCTATAAGATCGAGAGAGAAACAAGAAGAAAGAGATAGAGAGAGAGAGAGAGAAGGAGAGAAAAGTTCCCTCAAGCGTAATCCAGAGACGGTACGAACAGCGGGAGCAGACTCTAGGTAGCTAATTAGTAATTAGCGGCCGTTCCATTCGATCCTCGAGGATGGAATTCACCGGCTGTCGTCGGGATCGACCGATCGATTATCCACTTTGATTTTTTGGCCCTCTTCTTCTTCGGTGTCTCGAAATTCGTTCCAAACTTCTGTGTCTACCCGTATGACACATACCTATATATATATATACGCATGAAGCTTTTTCATATATGCAAGTTTTTTATACATAAATATTTATTTATTTATTTTTGTACATACATGTATGTATTTTTTGGCATAAACTTCGCCACTTCCATCCGTTTGTACGAGATCTCTCTGAACGAAACAATTACGAAACGGATAATAAAAAAAAATACTCCTGACCGCGGTCACGTCTTGAACGACCCAATTAAACGCCACAGATATCGATCCGCGCAATTAAGACGTCGTTAACGATTCGATTAATGTTCTCTCTCTCTCTCTTATCTGTCAAACTTTTTGGTCAGTTGACTCTTGTCTCTATCAGAACGTTTATTTTTTCTTGGAAAATTTTCTTCGATCGATGATATTTTTACTGAATACAAAGTGCATTAGAGAGTTATGATTTTTTTTTTTTACATTTTAGTTATTTGTCTGTCGGAAATTTGCTTTGTATAAATATTAATTCGTCAAAGAAATCCGGTTTTCTCGTAGTTTCTCGCGTACACGGGTTTGTCGGGAGAAAATGGTGGGGGATGGGAAAAGACACGGTAAGATGTACCGGATGAGTTTTGCCGGAGGCTCAATCTCCGACAAAGAGAGAGAGAGAGAGAGAGGGAGAGAGATAGAGAGAAAAAGAGAGATATTATAATAGTGTACGAGTCTCGAGATGCGCGGGAAAAGCAAAGACGGTGGTGCGAGACGGTCCCTCGCGAGGTTGAGAGGAAAAGAAGACAGGGAGAGAGAGAGAGAGAGAGAGAGAGAGAGAAAGAGAGAGAAACGAAACGGTAGCAGACGGAGAGCGCGGATTAACAATGCCGCAAATACTGGTACCGGTGCTTGGAATGCCCGCGAGGGCACACGGCGCATAATTAATACCGCGAGATAGAGAAAAAAGAGCGAGAGAGCAAGAGCTCAAGAAAGAGAGTCTGATGCTTGGTAAGCTCACGGTAAATGGGGGTTACACGGGGAGAAGATCGAGTAAAGAACCGGCCAAAGTAGAAAAAGAAGGAGTAAGAGAGGGAGAAAGAAAGAAAGAAAGAGAGTACAGTCCCGGTCCAGAAAAGAACCTCTCCAAGAGAAAAGAAAACAAGAACAAGAATAAGGAGAAGAAGAGGGTATAAGGATGAGGTTGAGCATGTCCACGAGGAGGAGATTTATGTGGCTCCTGATTGAATCGTTCTCACTCGATCGCGCCGCGCGCTTTTTGCCCCGAACGATCCACAGCGCAACCACCAGGGACCTGCTGGGCCTTTTCTCTATATATAGCCATTTGCGATCCCATACATATATATACATATGTGTCTGTATGCGTACCCGTTGTTCCTCGATCGGCGTGCCTCGATTCGCAACTTGGCCAATCGACCCGTGTCTTCCGCGTATGGCATCTCTCCTTTTATCATATGTATGCACACACACATATATATATATATATATATATATATATATATATATTTGTATTAAAACAGTATATAGTTTCTCGTAGGCATCATCGTTCGATCGTTTATACACTTATTATACTCCGGTCACGTTTTATAAGTCTGTCCCCCCTCCGCGCGCGCGTCCTCGTTCTCTCAATTGCTGCAATCGAATGATACACGAGAGAGAACAAACGAATGACCGCCCCGAGATCCCAACATTCAATATATATATATATATATATATATATATATATATATAAATACTTTATGAAGTGTCAGTGCGATTCATCTTCCTGAAAATTCGTCGAGTTTTGAGGTAGACACAACTGCAACGTACTGCATACAATAACTGACATTTTCATATGTATATGTATATTTGGTTGAAACGTTTAACTCGTCCTCGAAAACAAGAGCGCTATATATCGTGATGCAACTTGACCATGCGATACGTATAACACGATGAGCTTTGAGTGTGAGAGAGAGAGAGAGAGAGAGAGACCACCACTCGACCGACATTGGCTAACCCCGTTATTATTTCGTGCTTGTATCTCGTTTCGCGGTTCATACGGTGTCCTTTTTGTCCTGGCGCGTTGAAACAAATGGCACTTTTAAACCGATATATTACGGGAAAGTGTGCCCAACATTTTCGTTATACCGGATTGCCCATTTTGCTCCTGGTCGCATTCACCGCTCGAGTATGATGCACTGCGCGCTTAATCGTATAGATGAAAACACTTTTGTTTTGTGTTTTGAGCTTATGGCGAAAGGGAACAGAAAAATTAGTGGAAGAGATGAATAATTGGTGCAAAGAGATTTTATTGCTGGATTTATAAAGTGGTTAGCACAAAAGCATGTAATAGTGTATTGTAGGGGAATCCTTTTGGAATTCGGACGGGGCAAATTTTTAGTTAGAAAGTTTTTATCATTTTTTGGGTTCCGTACGTCCAAATGAAAAAAAAATGGAACCCTTATAGGATCACTCGTGTGTCCGTCTGTCTGTCCGTCTGTCACAGCCAATTTACTCCGAATCTACTGGACCGATTAAGTTGAAATTTGGTACACATATGAATTTCTGTGACCCAAACATGGACGTGTAACGTAAATAAATGAATTTTGAATATAGGGGTCACTTTTGGGGGGCAAATTAGAAAATTAAAAAAAAAGTTTTGCAAATTGTACCGTGTGGCATATCAAATGAAAGGACTTGTTGTGAGGGTCTCAAATACATTTTTTTTATGATTTTAAAATAAATAATTTTAAAGTTATTTAAGAAAATAGATGAAAATTGACCATCCCCCTTCCCCACCCCTTATCTCCGAAACTACTGAGCCTAAAATTTTGAAAAAAATACAGAAAATAGTTATTTACTTATAGATTACAGGAAAACCTATAAGAAGTTTATGCTCTTGAAATTTTTAGTTATCACAAACAAATTTGGGGTGGGGGTTAATATGTAGAATAACCAAATTGTAGAACGGTTAATATTTCGAAATTTTAGTATTCATAACATTCGATTAACGAAAAATAAGAAATTCGAAGTTTATATTTTCGACAGTATATTAAGTTGAATGCGTATTTGATGTAATATTTTTTCTTTGAACGCGCATTTATTCGAAAATATATATTCAGACTGTCTATACTTCAAATGCAGATAATATAGATTGTCCTAATGTAAGAAGTTTATATTTTCTAAATTCGAAATGGATACCAAAATATATAATATGCTGAATAATTCGAAAGTGAATTTTTCGAATGACTAAAAATTAGAAGTATAGAATAGCGAACGTTGTGAAGCACGAAGAATGACAAGCAATACTTTACAGCCCAGAGGCTCTCGCTATTTCGACCGTTCGACTTTCTGGTGTTTCGCTATTTTGACCACATTAATATTTTCTCTTTCGTTAAAATATATTTGAAATTGTGAATATTCATAATATTCCCGATTTCAGTATTTGACGACTCGAACGCGTAATAGTCGAACTTTTGTAAAATCGCTATTCCAGCCTTCGCCATTTGGGCTACTGTTATATTTTGTTTTTGACGTAAATGTACTTCGAACTCTTTAATTTCTCATTTTTTTTATTTCCAGCATAAAGGCTATAGTAGAATTAATCTGTCTACATACTACTATTCTTCAATTTAAAAATTCGCAGTTTTAGCCGTTCGAAGTTTTAATCATTCGAAAATCTTACTCCCACCCCTGGAAAACATGGTAAATAACATATTCATCGTACGGAACCCTCTCCCCGCGAGTTCATCTCGCACATGCCCGCTTTTTAGATTTTGATTCATCAGGTTTATTTGGATTTTATTATGTTGCAGTGGGATTATTCGGCGACCGTAGTGTCGGTCGTATGACTTTTTTCGTTGTCCTGAAACCGAGATTTCCGTCTCACGCAATGAGAAACCTTTGCGGCGTGTGATGTCCCGGAGGGTGTTGACGGGATTACGCGGTTTTTTTTATTATTAGAAGGTATAGAACGGGGAAATGCGCCAGCAGTCGTCAAGAGTGATTCGTAAAGACTGCGCAAGAATTTTGAGCCCCGGAACCGTCTGGAGACACGAGAGGACACGTGTAGAACTTTGAGAATATTTACGTTACGCGCGAACGAGGCTTTTCCATGTCTTTTTTTTTGGTATGCTTCTTATTCGTTGGAATCTCGAAAGCTCCGAAAGATCGTGGCATACTTACGATTGCGTCAGAGGTTGAATTTTGATTTTACTCGATGAAGTTGTTTCGTCACTTTGCTTATGTTTTTTTTTCAGGCGTAAAAAGTGACGAAAACAGGGCTTTTGAAGTACCTCAAAGTACTGTTTACTTTTCCACTTGTACTTAAATTTAATAGGGGCAAAAGCGTCTTTGTCAGAGTTTCTTGCTCGACCAAAACTGCCGGTTTTCCAGCTGCGCGACGCTCGTCAACGTGACGGCGGCGGCCACCCTCGGCGCCCGCGTTCGCATTCCCCTCTAAGGAAAAAAGGAACTTTGTGCCCTGGACCTCGAGGAAAGATTGAGAGAGAGACTCGTCTTCGTCGTTGTAGTTTCTGCTCTCTTTTACTCGTCCCCTCGCCCCCCCCCCCCCCCCTTCTCCCCGTTTATAAATCCCCTGTGCTTCGTCTTCTTTTTCATCTCCCTCTCTCCCTCCGCGCCTTCTCTTCTTCTTTCGCTTCTTCTCTTCTTATATTCCTCTCGTATAATAGCCCCGCGAACTCTTAACCGTCTGCGCAGCATCCTTTTTTCGCGACTCGATCTCTTGCTGATTCGAGCTCTATTTTAATCTCGCAGCTTCCCGAGACATCTTATTTTCTCCATTCAATTCGCGATTACAATGATTCAATTCGTCAATAATTGTTAGACCAAAATGCGCTATCTTGATAATCGTTTCAAAGGAGGAATCCATTTCATAAAGACAACAAATCAGGGTGAAAAATGATGTTTTTGAATGTACTTGGATTCTATCTTTGGGTTTTTTTTGCATTTGGATTCAGTGAATGAAGACGTTACTATTTTTTTAACGCAGTTTTTTTATCGGATAATTTTCGTTGCCCCCAAGCCCAGTTTTGCGTCTCGACGATGTGTAGTACCGAGTAAAGTGTGCACAATACTAGAAACAAAATAAAAAAGCAAAATACTTCGGGTAGTGTTTTTCGGTGGCTAAGGTTTCGACGGTAGTTCATCACGGCTGATTTCGTCGTTGTAACGGTCATAGCTCGAATCCCTCTCGTTCCATCACCGCCAAACGCAAAACAGAGAGGAAGAGAGAGAGAGAGGGGGAGAGAGAGAGAGTCAAGAGTTCGAATCTGTTCCCGGGGACACCGAGTAGCAAGTGCCAGGGTGCAAGCTCTAGACAGAGGCAAGAGGAAGGGGAGAAAAAATAAAATCTTAAGGTGACGTCGAGAGGCGCTACTCTTTTTTCCTTAGCGAGTCGC